>CM045733.1:10895000-11000000 GCA_024760905.1 Plotosus lineatus
TTGACCAATTTGCTCCCATTGTCTCCCAGTCACGGATGGCTGTGGCATTAACCTGGATTCGAACTAACAATCTCTACGTTGATAGTCGTGCACCTTTTCAATGCGCTACTTGGGAGCCAGAATGATTGTTTACAACTGCTATAAGTGAGAACATGAACTGACCTCTTACTAACATTTTGTGTACCTAAAAGTCACTTAAAAAATCTTTCTCGGACTGCTGTGTTGTTACAGGGATAAATTTGTATGTGTTGTCGGGTATTCTGTTACATCACACATTGCTGATTTTTTTTTTTTTTTTACAGAAGACCACAACTCTGTGTTTTATGCCTTATTTACAATAGTTTTGTAGTAGTTACCAAACAGTGAAAACTGTGGGGCTTGAGATGATCTGAGTTTGATAAGGTTGTACATGATTTCTTATGTTAATAATATTATTAATTTTATTAAAGGTCACCTTTCTGTAAACTGATACCAATGAAATTTGAGCCCCTAAGAACCAGGGTGGGTCATCGCGTATGTGAGGCGCTCCACCGAAAGTAGGCGCTTGTCACAAGTGACACACGGAGCTTGTTAGAACGAAGCACGGCTTATCCGGACTTCCGATCTTTGAGTACTAAACAAGTATTCAACGCGCACTTGCTCACTTGAAAGATCGGAAGTCCGGATAAGCCGCGCTTCGTCTCACAAGCTCCGTGTGTCACTTGCGACAACTCCTACTTTCGGTGGAGCGCCTCACATATTTTCTTTATTACTGTATACCATTTTCTATACAAGTTGGTTATGTGTACACATAAATACATTATAATCTAATGCATGTATATATGTATTTATACAGATAACCAACTCGCATAGAAAATGGTAGCTGTAAATAAGTGAAATTTCCTGAAATCAAAAAAATGTAGAATGACCCACCAACCTGGTCCTTATGTGCTCATTCGAGAATTGAATTTTGAGTGAGAGAGTGAGAGAGGAATGGAGAGCAGGGCAGAACACAGCTTATGTGCAACAGGTAATTTTTTCTTCCTTTTTGCCACATTTTATTCACTGCGTCTAGAAGAATTATTGATTTGTGTGTGTTTGTGTGTGTGTGTGTGTGTGTGTGTGTGTGTGTGTGTGCGGTAATAAATGTATATCCTATGAAGACCCTGCTCCATAGGGGCTCCATTTGTAAAAAAAAAAAAAAAAACGCACGCTAACAGAGGTTTATTTACCCAGGCACACTAATCTCTCCAGCCATTGGATGGAAGAGAAAACTGGTGTTAGACTGAGTCACCTTTGCCTGTGTAGGATTTTTTTTTTGTACAGTCGTACAGACGCAGACGGTGGAGACATACACACCCGCCTGTGGCTGTCAGACACATAAATAGGTGATTTCATCATTTTCAGACTCTTCTAATTCACAGTCATAACAAAAAAGAGCCATAAAAAGACACTTCTGTCCAAATGAAAGTGTGTGTTTCTGTGAAAAGCTGAAATTGGGATAAAGACGTTACAATGGAACAAACATGGCTTTAATGCAGGAAGCAGATTCTCTCTCTCTCTCTCTCTCTCTCTCGTTCTGACTCAGTTTGTCTGAATAAATCGTTCCTATGAGAAAAGCTCCAAAAGCGGAGACTGCTTTCCTTTGAAGAAGAAAAAACATGATCCACTCAAGACCTAAGCAACATTTCACTGTGTAATACACAGGACAAAAAAAAAAAAAAACAAACAAAAAAAAAACAAACCCCAAAAAAATCAATACTGTTGTTTATAAATCCATCACTCAGAGCGAAAAATTAAATCATGCTTTCTTTTGTTTGTTCCTTTTTACAAATAATTTTAAATAAGGTTTTGTTCAGCTGCTCGCAGCTACTTTTCATAAGTCAGTAAAAACAAAGCAAACAAAAAAAAATCCCAAGAAATAATCCTGTAAGTATTTTTTATTTGTATTTTTATTTATTTATTTTTTGAAGATAGCTAAAAGTTCTTAAAGTTCTAGAAGTGCCCCTTAAGGAATAATGACCTCTTGCCGACCTCTGACTTTTAAATTCAGGGCAATTCCTGACTCCGAAGAGCGGCAGGATGTACCCAGATTACAAAGGCACCTCTCAATGCTGTTTTCACATCCTCTTGTGTGAATACAAAGGTCCTCTTTTACATATGCATCATATAATTACTGTACACACACTCACACAGTCTGTACACAGACGGCTGTAGTTAGAAGGGACAACCATAAATAAGAGTAAAATGAGCGTGCTTAAGTACAGCCCACAACTTTAGTTCTCAAATGGGATGTAATAGAAGTCAACTGAATGTTTCAGTATCATCACAGAAGTCCACAAGAGTCTTTCACTCATCAAGTGTTCAGTACTGAAGGTAGGCGGGTGAGAGCTTTGCTTGTTACGGTAAATGAGCCTGAGGCCCAGAGTCATATTGCTTAATGATGCCAGGGAATATAAAGAGTAACATGAGCTTTATCTTACAATCTGATGGACGGGCGTATTAACACGGAGATGCCAGGTTTACCTGAAGACTCACCGAACATGAATCCATGCCCAAATACAGTACAAATCTTCCTCTGTTCAATCATACCGCTTCACAATACAGCAGGGTGACTTCCTGTGGATCATACAGCTCCAAATGTCTTCGAGGGTTCTCTGCACTGCTTCCACTCAGCGCCAGTTCATCCAGCACTTCCTCAGGTCAATGTTCTGTTTACGTTAAGCTCGGCTCCGAGTATATGGTGTTGTTCTTTTTTTTGTTTGTTTGTTTTTTTTTTTCTGCGCAGATGTGCATTTGAAACTGTACGTATGTTGTGTGCCAGTCTTTCCTACTCTATTGCTCCTTCAGGTAACTTGGAGAGGAGTAGTTAAACATCAGGAAGTCCATCTTATAAAGCTGATAGAGCTGGCTTTGTTGCAGGGCACTGATGTTGTTGAAAAACATGGCTGCCATCTGGTCGGTGGTGCGAGTAGACTTGGCGTAAGATGGAAAATGCAGTGAGTTGGGAACGCCTGCAAGCTTGAGCACGTAATCAGCATCCTCTTCCAGTGTCTCATATTTGCCCACTAGGTCATAGTGGATGTGGCAGGGGTGGCACAGCGTGTACACAGTCTGCCAGTGTTCGTTCAGTGGTGCCTCACGCTGTGTGGCTGGATCAACGAGGTACTCTGCGAACTCTGTGAACTTGACATCGCTGCCATTCTGGAGTGCCTCGGTTGTAGCATTCTTACGGTATCGTCGGACAATACGCGTGCCATATCGTTTATGGAAGGACGTGTTGTAGCGCAACGTGAACTTGTTCCGGTATGCAGACACTAGCCTCTCGAAGGGCTCACGCACAAATAAGAACTTGAGGTAGTTCTTCAAGCGGTGGTTGATGTCAGCGATGCTGTACTGGTTGAGCGTCTTCAGGTTGGAAGGCACATGTGCTTCATTGGGAGGGATCTCCATAGGGTCGCTGTACTTGCCGTGCCCGTTCAGGACCATCATCACCCGCTTCCAGTTGGTGCACGCAACCTTGGGCACATAGCAGTAAATCAGCTCATATTCTTCATCCACTACTAAGTGTTTTAGGTCACTTGGTGTCAGTACATGTCGTTTGCGGCTCGAGGCACTGTGGGCACGACATGTCTGGGCCACTTGGTCCCGTCGTGCCTGATGCAGAAGCGCTGCTCTTGAGAACTCCGTCTAAGTGAGAGAGAGCAAATCAAACGGCCATTAATTACAATAACTCAAGATTAATTAAAGACACCAGACAAAAAAACTGGATGATACAAAAAATTTTCTGCACAAAAACAAGTCTGAAATATAAAAGAAGCAAACAGAATATTAAGAGCAAATCACTTCCTTCGAGGGAGTAGTGATGTCTGAGGACTGTCCTCTAGACATTTTCAACTGATATGGATGGTCAAACTAGTCATCTATCCATCCATTCATCTATCCCTCCCTGTCCTGTTTTCTGTATCTTTTTCCCGTCAGGTTCCACAGGAACCTGGAGCCGAACCGAGCCGATTTTTGGCGAGAGAGAGGTGCGGTATGGTAAAACTATTACAAAGAACATATTTTGGAGTTTATTCAGACTCTTCAAGTATGTTGACATCATCATGTCTGTGATACTAAAAGTAACTCAGACTGAATCTTGCTGAAATAGTCTTACTCGTTTTGAGAATACCAGTATGGAATCATTGTGCATCAGAAATTAAGGAAATAAACTTGGAGCGTCTATAACACCTGCAATGATTTTGTTTAAATCTGTATAATGGTCATTAATAAGATGTTCCGTTTTTGAATTTAATGGCTACTGCCAAGATAACCATCACAGTGTCTGGTTAGTGGAATATGGCTCCATTAATTATAATTTACTGACCTCAAAAAAAAAAGAAAGAAAGAAAGAAAGAAAGACCGAATCGTGCATTCAAGTGTTTGCACACACAAAAAAATTGAAGCCATATCGGCATCATCTTCCTGAGACCACATTACTGTTGAAAGGTACATTCATTCATTCATCCATTTTCTGAAATGTTTAATCCTATTTATTGTTGCGGGAAGACTGGCATTCATCTCAGTTGACTCTGGGCGAGCTACATCCTGGACAACTCACTAAGCCATCACAGGGCCAAGAAAGGTACACTAGAATTGTATGTAAAAATGAGAAAAAATTAAATAATGACATGTGGAGCATACATTTTGATTTTAAAAAATTAAGAGGCGGGATTTCAGTTATGTCACTTATTTATTTATTTATTTTTCATAATTTCAAATATCGGCAGCGTGGTGGCATAGCAGTTAGTTAGCAGTTAGGCTTCCATTCCCGAGGTCAGGCATTTCTGTGTGGAGTTTGTATGTTCTCCTCATGCTTGCAATGGGTTTCCACTGAGTACTCCTGGGTTTCCCCCAACAGTCAAAATACAGGTACATTTGGTTAACTGGCTATTTCAAATTGCCTGTAGCTATGGATGTGAGTGTTAATTGTTGTGTGTGATGCTTTGCGATGGTCCGGCAAGCTGTTCAGGGTGGAACCCTGCCTTCACTTGAGATAGACGCCAACCTCTCCGCAACCTAAATAGGACTAATTTTGTCAAATGAATAAAAGAATTTCATGTCACCAGTGAAATTATTGGTAGTTATATATATTTCAGACATTCAGCATTCACATTTTCAGATTTTTTTGAGCTGCACTGACTTCCAACTGTGTTATATGAAGGTGGTCTCACCACCATGGCCACCGTCAGGCTTGAAAATAAAAATGCGTGTTCGTCTTTTTTTTTTTTTTTTTTTTTGTCATTCATGTCCTGATACGGGTTGCAAGAGGGGCACCCCCGCCTCACAGAATGAAGGCCTGGGTTTGATTCCCAATCTTGGGTATTGCTATGTGGAGTGTTTGGGAGGTCGTCTCATGCTTTTCGTACTATTCAGGTTCCTTCTATTCAGTGAGTACACATTGAACATTAGTTAAAATAGAAAATCTCTATAATGTCATTCGTACTCCAAATAATTATTTCCAAAGGTCACCAAGGGTCAGAGGTCAAGGGACTGTCTAACAGGGCATTGGAGAATTTTACCATTAGGCAATAATGCAAACTGTAGTGCAAGTTCTCTAAAACAAAGATCCACAAAGACGGCCTGGAAATCTGTATTCACTTGGACACACTTCATTTAGTGCAGACAATTAACTTTTAAATGGGTTTACAAGTGATCCAATCAAGAATGTGATTATCTTCCATCCCGAGTTCTTTATATTCGCTATTGCTCTCTTTCTTTGTCTCTCTCTGTCTCTCTCACTCTCCTTTTTTGTCTGTCTTTTTTGCTGTAAATCTCTCTTTTTGTATCTCTCTCTCACTCTCTCTCTCTCTCTCTCAATCCCTCTCATTCTGTATACTGTATATCTCTCTCTGTCTCTCTCTTAATCTCTCTATCTCTCATTCTCTTTCATCTCTATCTTTTTTGTCTCTCTCTCTCTCTCTCTCTCTCTCTCTCTCTCTATCGCTCTCAATCCCTATCATTCTGTATAATGTATATCGCTCTCTGTCTCTCTCAATCTCTCTATCTCTCATTCTCTTTCATCTCTATCTTTTTTGTCTCTCTCACACTTTGTCTCTCTCAAGCTCTCTCTCTCTCTCTCTCTCTCTCTCTCACACACACACACACACGCGCACACACACACACTTTCTCCATAGTATGAACTCTTTGTTACAGTGGAATTTCCCCAGAGCTCACAGCCCTTCCTCAGTGTTTCAGTCGTCCTGTTTATCAGATCATGAAATACAGAGTCTGTGTGCAGAAAGCAGAGGATAAAATGACAGGACAACAAAGAGAAAGATGTAATCATGTCAGCATAGATGCCACAAACTAAAACATCTATATGGCGTGATGCCCGGAGCCTGGTCATTCTGTCATATTAGTCGAAAAGGTACAAAACTTCCAAATATCCTTCACATTATATTTTTATTTATCTCTTTTTAAACATGTGTATTTATGAACCTTAAAGTCATATAGGGCGCTGGATCGCTGATCCAAAGGTTGGGGGTTCGAGTCCCACTCTCCACAAGGTTGTCACTGTCCCCCGCCAGTGCAGGTAACTGGGTTATCAAAGGCGGGCCATGTCTCTCACTATCTCTGGTGAGAGGCATGTAAAAGAACCATTGCTGACTTTCGTAAAGAGGAGCTGCAAAGTCGTCAGCGTGTTTCTGTCCCTTGATAAAAAGGGTTGCAACAGGAAGGGCATCCGACGTAAAAACCTCTGCCAAATCAAACGTGCAAATCAGATGATACGCTGTGGCGACTCCCGAGTAAAAGTGTAAAAGCCGAAAGGAAGACAGACAGACAAAGTCATGTTAAAGAGGAATACTCACTTCCTTTTGGTATGTTAAATAAAGAAGAAATACTGGGTCATTTCTGTGAAATTGAAATCAAACACAGTTTCTTCTGAAACTATTTGTCTCCTCGGACGAGAGTCTCAGTGACCCGTATCAGGGCATGATGGTGTTACTGAACAATTTTTTAAATTATTTATTTTAAAATCATATCGCTTCTTAAGTTTCATAAGGCCTGACTCAGACTTTGCCGCTTTTTACAATGATTGTTACACTGTCACCTGACCACGCGAGATTGTTCCTCTGCTCTTTCTATTGATTTATTTTTAATCTGGTTTCCAAACGATTTAGTCAAAGAAAATGTCAAGCCACCAAACATAGTGAGATCCTTCCACCTCCCCAATACTTTACAAACGTGCACTCTACTTTTTTTTTTTTTTTTTTGCTTTTTTGCTCCCAGTTGTGACTAGCATCCCATTCAGGGTGGATATCTAGATCCACACCAATCCCGATGTTAGAGTGTTTACTCAAAGTGAAGGAATGGTGAATTCGAGAAAATTAATCTATTTTCGGACAGTGGTGGCCCAGTGGTAAAGTGGTAGATTACCAACCCCAAGGTTGGGGGTTCAAGCCCCACTGTCAACAGTTGTCACTGCCACCCCCTGGTGCAGCTAACTGGGTAATCAATGGCTGGCCATGTCTCTCATTGTTTGTGGTGAGAGGCTGTAAAAGAACCATTGCTGACTTTCTTCAAGAGCAGCCGCATAGCCGTCAGCGTGTTTCTGCAGTACAGAAAATGAATGAATCTGTTTCTGTATGCTATGTGATCAGAATTCCAAGACAATAATGTAATAATTAATTCAACAATACTTTTTTTTTTTTTTTATAATCACCATTGCTGTATTTTTACAGTTGAATATATCTGTGTGCAATGTACATAGGTACAAGGTGCATAGCATTACTAGTGTAGACCAGGCCTGACACACATTCATTCATTTTCTGAACAGCTTAATTCTAATTAGTCATCGGGAGGCTAGCACCCATCTCAGAAGACTCTGCCTCTACTGTGAGCAGAGTACACCCTGGACAGCTTTCCAGGCCATCGCAGAGCAGAAACATGCTGACGGCCTACTCTTGATGAAAGTCAGCAATGGTTCTTCTACAACAGTGGTCCCCAACCTTTTTATCACCGCGGACCGCTCGGCGCTTGACAATTTAACCGCGGCCCGGGATGGGGGGGTGTGTGTGTTGTAGCTTGTTTATAATGTAAATATAATACCCCGCCCTTGCCCAGAGTCGGCTGAGATGTGCGCTAGCCTCCCTAATCAGGATCAAGTGTTACATTTTTATTCGAGCTCGAACTCTTCTTAAAAACAAAAAATCCACAGGTGATGGTGCACCAGCTGGGAGAATGAAGGCTCAGCCTCACTTTCACCCGAAATCCTCGCCAATGTTTGAAACATGTCCATATCGCCTCTTTTCATGTTCCGTCCCCTTGTGGGTTATATTTTAGCGCTCAAATGACCGACATGTAACTGAGAGAATCCGGTCATTTTCAAAATAATAGTTTTTTCAAAAATAAAAGATAGTTCAGACTCAGATAATAAATAAAACATAAATAAATAATTATTTCTTGCGCGGCCCGGTACCAATTGATCCACGGACCGGTACCGGTCCACGGCCCGGAGGTTGGGGACCACTGTTCTACATGACTCTCACCACAGGTATCCCGGCCTTTGATAACCCAGTTAGCTGCACTGCAGGGGACAGCAGTGATAACCTGGTGATAGTGGAGCTTGAAGTCCCGATCTTTGGGTCAGTAATCCAGCACCCTACCATTGGGCCACCACTACCCACTTGACACATATCCTCAAAAATATTGTGGAGGAAGCCATAATTACTTCTCATGCGGGATAGTTAAATGAAACACCCTGGACAAAAAAATAACTCACAAATACCACATCATCATCTTATCGTTAAACATACAATTCGTTCAATTTACAATAGGTTTTGCTTCTGGACAAACACAATTTATCATGAACTTAGACTGTTGGATTGATGTACAGAAGCTCCCCGACTTAGGTTCATCCATTTTACGTTTTTTTTTTATTTTACGTTTTTTTTTTTTTTTTTTTTCCAAAAAGAAAAAAAAGTCAAATTTTGAGTATGAGACGTACCTGCATAGTACGCTGACGTAATGACGCAATGACATAATGATGCTGTGTCCATTGTTTACAAATGACAGACTGAATGCGCCCTGCTGCTTCCCAGTTCACATGCATGTTACCCTTGTGTTAAGACGTCGTCTCTGTGATCTTTATGGTTACACTGTTTTGCGGACTTTTGTAACCCTAAGCAAATATGGCTGGTCAGAAGTGTAAGCCTACTAGCATGGGTGCAAGTTTTCTGGCATATCCCGGAATTTCCGGTTTTCCCAAGACTGAATTAGCTATCTGCTCGGATCGACGGAATATACTATGCATACTCAGTTAAGCAAAGAGAGTTGAAAAATTAATGAAAACCCGAATCCATAAAAGAAAGCGAACTCTCTGCTCTGCTGGTGATTCACATCAGTGCAGGCTGAGTACTAAACGAGTATTCAACGGCGCCCTTGCTCACTTGAAAGACCGGAAGTCCGGATAACCCGCGCTTTGTCTCAAGTACAAGGAGGTGAACACTAAGTTAAGAGGTGGCGCGCCTCACATATGGTAAGCATTGATTGGCTGTTTTTAGCTTCATGTAAAGTGACTCGGTTCAGCTTCATATAAAAGTGACCATCCGTCGGCCATCAGAACCATTTACAAGCAGAAAGATCGCATCAAAGAGAATGTTAAAGGTTATATTTGATACAGTATTTGATATTTGATAAGTGATTTTGATTAAAATTTATCAGTTTGAAATTATTCTGCTTGAATTTAATTTATTTGAAATTAATGTTGAAATTATTTGATATATTTGATACTATTTTACAATGCTATGTTTATAATAATTGATTTCGGGGTGTTTTATGAGATACGGTAATGGTATTTATGGATGTATAGTCCAGTATGAACGTCATCCGTCACTAAAACATACAGTAACAACTTACGTTTTTTTTTTTTTTTTTTTTCAACTTACGTTCGGCCGTCCGGAACCAAAGAAAAACGTAAGTTGCGAACCGTCTGTATAGATTCTCTAGTTGAGTTTATGTTGAATTAGAGTGCAGTGCTGCCACTACGGTATTTCAGAATGATGACTGTAGGGTCCCCCAGTGCAGCTAACTGGATTATCAAAGGCGGGCCATGTCTGTCACTGTCTATGGTGAGAGGCATGTAAAAGAACCATTGCTGACTTTCGTAAAGAGTAGCTGCAAAGCCGTCAGCGTGTTTCTGTCCCTTACTAAAGGGTTGTGACAGGAAGGGCATCCGACGTAAAAACCCATGCCAAATCAAATGTGTGAATCAGATGATTCGCTGAGGCGACTCTCGAGAACGGGAAAAAAAGCCGAAAAGGAAATGAAAGAAAGAAAGACTGTAGGGTGCATCAAGTTCAGATCTCTGTGTGATGTCTTTTACTGAACCTGATGGAGCACTAATGACCTGCAGAACCACTGGATTTTACCTCTGGGATTATTTGAAGCAGTAGTTGAAATGAATGAAGTGACAGGGTGAGTTAAAACTGACAGGAACCGTCCCAAGAACCTGTATGTGCTCCTCACTGACAGGACTGGAGCAGGCATTAAAGCAGCTTCAGTATTAGACAAGGAGCACGACTAACTGATTCCTATTATCTTAAAACGAGAGTGAAAAAGCCCACGTTCCTATCTCCCTGGCATTATCAGGTTTAAAACTCCTGAGGAAAACCTGAGACGGTGCCTGATTAGTTTTCAGCTTCTGTAATTCATCATTCGGTTCAAAGAAAAACACAATCGCTTTGGTATTGAACTTGGTGCCCTTCACACTGTAGCTCTCAAAGCAATGAATTCTATCTGTTTGTGTTTGTTTTGGTTTCTCTTTTTGTCCCGTCTTAACCACTGTACTGTTGTTGGTTTGTTGTTTGGCTGTGTTCTCCTGTTCTGTGTTCCGTTCTGCTAGGTTTCTGTATTCGTATCAGTTGTGTCAGTGTATCATGGTAAAGCCTCATTACGCATCTGATTCCCTGATCTCTGTAGTATTCGGATATATTTTCCTAGTTCTTGATTATGGATTATTCCTGTTTACCATTGCCTGACTGTGTTCCGATGCCTGCTGTGGAGCTGGATTACAGTTATTTAATTTATTTAAAATAAAGCTTTGAGTTTAGGAACTTCCTCTCTCTCCACTGCATATTGCACTCAGCATGAACATCCATTCTTTATAATGATGTGAAATCTAAAGAATAAACTTTTATACTAATGTGTATTTCATCAGTTCTCTCAATCTGCTTGTAAAGCTTGAACGGTTATATTTCCAAGGCTAAGCCTCTTCTTTTCATCATGCCATAATGCTGTTCCTCATTATTTGAATATATCTGAGTCCAAAAAAATCTATAAATGGAAATATTTACTTACTTTTTAGTATTAGTGAAAAAGCAATACCTCCAAAAACATTTAAAATAAAAAAAAAATGAAGAGGCAAGAGAGTGGGACAAACAGTAGTAATTGATCAGAGTGGATTGTGGTTAAGAGTGACTTATTGGGAGGTAGGGACCATGCTTTTCACTGATTGGTTAGGGGAGCATGGTACTCAGTGATTGGTTGGGAGAAGAATGGTTATCAGTGATTGGTTTGGCAAGCGGTTATTATCAGTAACTAGTTGGGAAGCAGGTACCATGCTTATCAATGATTGGGTGTTAGTGATTATTTAGGGGGAGTATGGTAACCAGTGAGTGGTTGGGGAGGCGGAGGAAACATACTATTCCCTGATTGGTTGGGGAGGGCATGGTTAGGAGGGCACAGTTATTGGTGATTTATTAATGGGATTATGGTTTTCAGTAACTAGTATAAAGTTCAAGTCATGCATTACACTGTGAGTCGAGCAAAACTTAAAGGTAGGGGACATAGTGATGGGAAAAAGCAATAACATAATATGCGATACCAGTGTATAAATCAACAGAAAATTGTCAGAAAGCCTTAATGTTTTTTTTCTGAATTAGTACCATGTGCTTGATCGAACTAATCACTTAGAAAGCCTCCAGTGATGTTCATCTACATTAAGATGGAGTTAATATGATGCCATAGCGTATGTTTTCAAGCATTTTTATCGTCATTAAGGCATTTACTGAAACGTGTGTCTTGTTCAAAGTGGATGGAGTCATCCTGGATGAAACCAGGCCCATCAGGAGGGAGAGGTTTCTTAAAGCTGACAATCAGAATGGCTCTGTGGTAATAAGCAATGATTTGTCATTGTATGAGGCCAAGTAAAGCTAACCCATTCCAATTAAATAACGGAAACCTCCCATTGCAAAACTGAGTTACTGGTTTTCCTTTTATTTGATAAACAATGGGATGCTGACAAGTTGCGGAACTAAGATTTAAAACCTTAACCCTGCCAGTGCCAAAGCCGAAAAGAAATCGGCCCTATGACACACACTAATTCATTGCATTCGTCATTTGTAAATACAGTCGGCCCCCAACTTACGAAATTAATCCGTTCCAGAGCCTTTTTCATAATGCGGGGATTTCGTAAGTAGGCGTCGCATCGTACATGTTAAATGCCTAATTCGTTCCGAGTCTCCAGTCCTTGGACTGGATAAACCCCATAAACCCTTTAAAAATGATAAAAGTACACCAATTTTGTATGAAATATGTGTTAAAAGTAAAAGAAAATTATTTATTGAACCATTTTAACATATTTATTAATTAAACCATTATTAAACATTTTTATTAACACACATACACACACACACACACCTCTCTCTCTCTCTCTCACTCTCTCCCCCTCTTTTTCTCTCTCTCTGTACTGTATCGCCTTCTCTCGTGCGCGCGCTGCGGGCCACGCCCACAAGATGTGAATTCAACGCGCATTCCCTGCTTGACAAACGCAACTTTAATTTGATTCCTTGAGGGATCGGGATGCCAGATGAGCTCAAATGCGCCCACATTTATTAAACACTTACTGAATTAAAACAACTTAAAAAACTAAACTTAAAACTATAGCGTGAAGCTTCATTCTGTCTCTATCTGGGAGGCCAGCGGGGCGGGATGTTGAGAGACAGCCAATGAGAGAGCAACTCGATTGGCGCGTTTGAATTTTGAATTTCTTTTCGTAAGAGGGGGGTTATTTCGTATTTTGGGGACGGAAACTCAAGAAAATGTTTTTCGTAATCCGGGGATTTCGTACAAAGGGGTCTTCGTAAATTGGGGGCCGAGTGTACTGCACTCACACACACACACACACACACACACACACACACACAAAAGTGACTGTGAAGCCTTTTTTGATTGGATTGCATGGCATTTTGAGCTTTTACATTGGGCACTTCTAGGGTTAAAAAAAAAAAAAGAGTGTGTACTGTATGTTATTTTAAAGCAAACAGCACATAAGGAAAGTCCCTTTCAAAGCATCCCAATATGGATTAAGGACTGTTTTGCATCTTGTTGTGTTGCACAGATGGTAAAAAAAAAAATAACCTGCACTCTTCACACTCAGCTCTCATCTTTTTGTCACTCACATGAGCAGTGAGGCGTGAACAAGAGTCTCACACAACACATGTTTACACCAACAACCTGCCTGCCGATAAGAGAGAATTGTGCTCGGGGAGATGCTACGAAATTAGTTGGAGTGCATCAATACACTGGCCTAGTAATAGAGAAATAAAAAACAAAAGTCTCTCTCTCTCTCTCTCTCTCTCTCTCTCTCACTCTCACTCGCTCGCTCTCTCTCCTCCCTCGTTCGCTCTCAAACACTGCAACTAAATGATGCAAATGGGATGAATATAGTAATGCTTCTGGAATAAATTGGGTGCAAGTGCTGGTTCATTAAGAGTTTTTTTCACTTCCATCAACACGGTTTCTATATCAAACATTTATGATCACACATTTATACTCATTTACAAAGATCACAGTAAACATTCACAGCATGTAAATACTCTCGATTCATCTCTCTCTCTCTCTCATAACCTCTCTTTTAAAGATGTAGCAGTTTAATCTCAATGCGTTTTTTCAGAGACAGTACACGGCTCCTCATTTTTTCCCTTTCAACAAATTATTCAAATTATCAGCAACAAAAATTCACATCCGTCGTGTTTCCAACGAAATGCAGATGATGATGCACACTTCATGGTAATAATACTCAGGGCTGTGATATTTATGCTTTAAAACATTTTTTTAATCTCCAAGTGAAGTTTTACAACAACACAAATAAAGGTGCAGAAAAAAATCCACGAGCATAAATAATGTTTCTTTCTTTATTTATTTATCTATTTATTTATTTCACTGCTTCTATATTATATTAAAATCGTACTGGTATTTTTAAAGAAATTATTAATATGATTGATTCCATTCATTTTCTGAACTGCTAAATCCTAATTAGGGTCAAGGACAGGGTGTTGCCCATCTCAGCCGAATATGGGCGAAGGGCAGAGTACACCCTGAGCAGCTTGCTAGGTCATCACAGGGCTGAAACACATTGACGGCTATGCAAATACTCTTTACAAATCAAGTCCCGACAATTGACACGACCTGATGGTTGGAGTCAGAAAAGAAGATGCGGAGGACAGGGTGAGGTGGAGGCGGATGATTTGCTGTGGCGACCCCTGAAGGGAGCAGCCGAAAGTAAAAGAAGAAGAAGAAGAAGAAGATGGTCGGTCTTGCGACTGGTTGGTGGTCTTTTGAAACCAATGAACGACGAAACAGTCACATACATATTTCACTATGCAGTGTGTGATACCGTGCCGAAAACGGGTTCATATGCGGTAAACAAAAACAAAAATGGTCGACACGGCATGGGTACACGCCAAAACGTTCAGAAAATATTCGTTTAAAGACAACTTTGAAATACTAAACATCAATGATAATGGATATGTTACCAAAATAAGATGCAAGATTTGCTACACGTATATCGTACAAATTAGGGAAGAAGCTGTTCTACGTTTATTAATTAATACCTTGTGAATTATTAGAATAATGTTATAGTGACACATGGCGTTACAGGTACCGTAGTAATGTTCACAAAGAGTGAATGTTCCAGTTCAGCCAATTCAAGGTTCAAGTTGGTGTTACGGTTGTTTGACATTAATGCTGATTGATGAAACTTTGTATGTTGATGTATTAATGTATTCCAGAAATTTTATGAGACCAGTGATGATTATTTATATTAAAATTTAATGTTTCAAAATAATTAGTTGTGTCAATAATTTAATCCTTTAATATTATAAAATTGAACAATACATAAGATATTATACATACATTTACTGAACTTAAAAGCACAAATCTAATTGGTTCAAAAGACCGGTTTGTTTCATAATTTATTTTTACTCATTTTCAGCTGAACGAACTTTGGTTACCCGTGAGCCAGAAACTGGTTCACCAAATTTTTGAAATGTCAAGGCATGCAAATGGCAGCAATATTTCTTTTACAGGCCTCTCACCACAGACAGTGAGGGCATGGCCATGGCCTTTGATAACCCAGTTAGCCACACTGGGGGGGACAGTAGTGACAACCGAGCAACAGCGCATAGCACCCTACCACTGGGCCACTGACTGCCCTGATTATATAATATAATTGATTAGGTCTGAACCAATAAAGAAAAAGCAACAGAAGCATGCTTAGAATGCAAATCTCGGCAAACTCCAGCAATCATACCTATGAACCACAACCTTAAAATCTCAATTTGTTAAAGAATCCAGTAAAGAATTCCTGGATTCAAAAGCAAGTAAAAGTTTACTTTCAGTAAATTTTTTTATGAAAATCAGCACATATCTTTTTGTACAGTCCTTGGAGGAGATAATATATAAAAATACAAAAAAATATACAGAGATCCCTCGCTACTTCACGCTTCAATTCATGCAGCTTCGAACCACTTACATTTTTATGTGAGGTGCGCATCTGTGTGCGTGCACGCATCTGTATGTGTGTATTTATATTTTATTTACATCTTATGCACTACAGTCGGCCCCCAATTTACGAAATTAATCCGTTCCAGAGCCCTTTTCGTATTGCAGGGATTTCGTAAGTAGGGGCCGCATCTTACATGTTAAACGCCTAATTTGTTCCAAGGCTCCAGTCCTTGGACTGGATAAACCCCATAAACCCTTTAAAAATGATAAAAGTACACCATTTTTTAATGAAATATGTGTTAAAAGTAAAAGAAAATTATTTATTAAACCATTTTATTAACATATTTATTAATTAACCCATTATAAAACATTTTATTAACACACACACACACACACACACACACACACACACACACCTCTCTCTTTCTCTCCCTCTCTCTCTCTCCTTCTCTCACGCGTGTGCATGCGGGCCACGCCCACAAGACATGAATTCAACGCGCATTCCCTGCTTGACAAATTCAACTTTAATTTGACTCGTTGAGGGATCGGAATTCCAGATGAGCTCAAATGCGCCCACATTTATTAAACATTTACTGAATTAAAACAACTTAAAAAACGAAACTAAAAACTAAAGAGTGACGCTTCCTTCTGTCTCTATCTGGGAGGCCAACGGGGCGGGATGTTGAGAGACAACCAATGAGAGAGCAACTCGTGTGAAATTTTGATTGGCGCATTTGAATTTTAAATTTCTTTTCGTAAGAGGGGGTTGTTTCGTATTTCGGGGATGGAAATTCAAGAAAATGTTTTTTCTAATCCGGGGATTTCGTACAAAGGGGTCTTCTTAAATTGGGGGCCGACTGTATATTTGAATGTTTAATTGTTATTATAAGCATTTATAGCATGGAATATGTATTTGTTGATGTTATATAGACATATACATGTACATGTATGACATTCGGGGAATTTGATCGTACTTCGCAGAATTCAGTGGTCACGGGGGAGGGGTGTCTCGGTCCCAATTAACCGCAGAAAGTGAGGGATCCCTGTATATTGTTGTAGGTAGTGTAGGTAGTGCTGATAGTGTTGTACAGTACACTGATGTCAAAACACCGGCTTGATAAATTCACCTTAAAGTTTCCATCAGTACTGGTCAAGCAGAATTAGAAAAAAACACAACCAATTACCTAACAGAAGAGCGATAGAGCAGATATAGTTTTGTAGAAATAAAGTATCATAAAAAAGTCATAAATCTTTGATATCTTTGATATCTTTAATATACTGCTTTGTCTACATTTTCTGCTCTGTTCTTCAGCTGGGAGACGGATTAGCACAAACAGACTCAGCTGCCAACAAATGAGCGACCTGGGGCTTGAAATCTTTTATTATTATTAATGAGACTGTGGCTTACACAGGCAATAAAGAAAACCCATTTGAATTGTTGGGGCTACATGTGATGATAATCGTGTCCTGAGGAAGAAAAGTGCTTAACTGCAGCTTTGCCAGCATTTGAAGTCAGTGGGGTTTCTCATTTAAAGCCTACAATCCTGTGTGCTTGAAAAGAGTCCAGTGTGCTTTTGCTCCAGGAACCCCTATTAAACTGAATAAATAAAATGTGTGGCTGATGTCTGATACATTCTCGTGTATACTACACAAAAAAGAGAGATAAGCTCAGAGGCGGACTGCTGAGAGAAAGGAAACTTGAGATACCAAGCAGAACAGTCAGGCAGTGTGTTAGTCAGGCAGTGTGCATCAGAAGATAAAAAAAATTATATGGAGGCATTTTTAGTGAAAAAGGGGTTTGTATTACAGAAACGACACAATGACCTTCTGATTAATGACTTAACCACTGAGTTACAACAGGCCCGAACACTGTATGGCAACACGACTCTTTTAATCCCATTTTAATGTTGAGTTTGGATACAAGAAATGCTTGTAAAATATCACCCAATTCATAATCTGGTTCGATTCACGATACTGGATTCGTGAGTCGATTTTCCAGTTACACATTTTCCCATAAAAAATGAAATTGTAGAAAATTAAAAAAAATAGGATTAAACATTTACTTCCTAATTTCTCTTAATCATATAATAATTTTGTTTATTACATTTTTTCAGATTAATCTACATTTATTTATCCCTTTATGAAGACTGGAGTAAAAGATAAATGCTTATTAACTAAAATAAAATGAAATAAATTAAATAACAATTAGCTCCTTTTTTATAGTAAATATTCAGGAAGGTCCCCCAGTGCAGCTAACTGGGTCATAAAAGGCTGGCCATGTTTCTCACTGTGTGTGGTGAGAGGCATGTAAAAGAACTACAGTGATACCTTGGTACTTGAACACTTTATAGTTCGAACAAATCGGAATTCAACCAAAAAATCCAGGGGTTTTTTTTTTGTCCCAGCAGTCGACCAAAATCGGAAAGTCAAATGCTAAAAAAGCGCGAGAGGGGAAATATGTGCTTTCCAGAAGTCTGGAAATTGTTGATACTATGTATGACTGTGAACACCTTTAACGATGAGGTCATGAGCCACTTCCGTAAGGTTTTGAAAGGAAGGCAGAAACAAGCCATGTTAGAAATGTTCTTCAAGAAAAGAAAGGGATATCCTGAAGAAGAGTCATCCACGCCAAAGCGAGTAGCAAGAGAAAAAAAACAAACACCTTTGCCTGATTCACCTGAAGCTGTTATGGAAGGGGATCCTCCTCCTCTCTCCCTCTCCAACATTTATGTATACCAACTGCTCACCACCACAAAGGTAAAAATTCTTATCTTCATTATTGTTATGCTTTAACTGTACTGTGGTTTTTATTTTAGTATGTTATGGTCTCTTTTGTAAGAGACTCTGGTTTTGGCGGCTCTAACTCTCTCTCTCTCTATGCATGCAGCACTGGAGAGGGGCATGCCTGTCACATGGGGGTGGAGTGCTAAGCACACACACCTGATTCCACTTAGCTATCACCGGGCTTCTCTAACAGTGACTACAATGTTGTGCACTAGCGCCTTCCTTGTGAACAATAAAGCTCCTCTCTTTCCATTACACTCTGTCTCCTGCATTTTTGGGTCCGGCTGAATGTTCCTGGCATCACAGAATCTTCTAGCCCTTCTGGGAGAACCGGAGAGCCTAGAGGAAACCTACACAAGCAGAACATGTAAACTCTACAGAAACACCCGTGTTGGGCCCAGAACTCGAATTCAGGATCTTCTTGCTGTGGCGACTGCAGCACAAAAAAGGTTATTACAGTATATCTTAGGATATTATTATGAAGTCTATAATTAATTCCAAATTAGTATATTGTACATATCTTTGTACTGTGGGAGGAAACAGCAGCACTTGGAGGAAGCTCACACAAGGACGGGTTAACGTGCTACCTCCACTCAGAAGCATCCTATTCCAGGCTGGGCCTTAAACCCAGGACCTTCTTGCTGTAAAGCAGTCATCTTAACCAACACACACACACACTATGCCCTGATGTGAGGTTATTGGAAAATAATACTTCAGGATAGTAACACTAACTCTGCTTTGTATGGGAATGTATCACCCTATACCCTCATTAATTATTTTCCTATAACAGCACACCCTCGACTGTTTTATCCCTCACTTATATTATGCAGCTCTTTGTTCAAATAACAGAATAAAATATAAGAACTCTCAGAATAAAATATTTCATATATCACCCTGAAGGTCGCAGCATCTCATTTCCATTTCTTTCCCTTTCAACTTCTCTTTCTTTCTGACTGATGGTCACGAAGTGACCTCTGACCATGTTGAACTCGCAGTTCTCTCACACGTCTCCGTCTGCAGAACCAATGCTGAATTATTAACACACGGTGGCATCCACTGAATAATTGAAGCAGAATGACGTCCTGTTTGTACTCGACCGGTCAACTCAAAGAGCGAGCTCATTTCCAACGAGTGAGAGATATTTACCTTTTACACGCATCCCGCATGTGTAATGTAGGGAGGAAAAGCAAGGAACCAATGCACTTTGTTATGCTGCAGATGCAGCACAGATGGGAAGATGAGGAACAGATGGATTTTGAATGGGGAAATTTCTCCTGACTCAGCCATGCTTGGGCACAAACTCATGCTGCAAATTCTAATGTAAGAAAGAAGATTAATTTGTGACAATAAAGCATTTTTTCTGTTAGAAAATCCATAATATGCTCTAATACAGCCTGAGCTTGTGCTTTTCGAGGAGCAATCAGCTCACTCTGTTGCCGTGGCAATGATGATGACTCATGACAAATGAACAGTAGTCGCATAGCTGAGTGTATAAGTGTGTGTATGCGTTTGTAATTTGAGTGTAAGAAAGATTGACAGAGCGACTGGCCTTCCTTTTCAATTAGGTCAAGAGACACAAAATCTCTCTCTCTCTCCCCCCTGTCTGTCTCTCTCTCTCTCTCTCTCTCTCTCTCTCTCTTTCTCTCTGTCTCATATAATGATTTCACAAATTCAAAATAAGAATTGAGACTGTACAAATGCTATATATATATATATATATATATATATATCTTCTTCTTCTTCTTCTTCTTTTACTTTCGGCTGCTCCCTTCAGGGGTCGCCACAGCAAATCATCCGCCTCCACCTCACCCTGTCCTCCGCATCTTCTTTTCTGACTCCAACAACCTTCATGTCTTCCTTCACCACATCCATAAATCTCTTCTTCGGTCTTCCTCGAGGCCTTCTGCCTGGTATCCAACCTCAGCATCCTACTGCCAATATACTCACTATCCCTCCTCTGTACATGTCCAAACCATCTCAATCTAGCCTCTCTGACTTTGTCTCCAAAACATCTTACGTGGGCTGTCCCTCTGATATACTCATTTCTGATCCTATCCATCCTCGTTACTCCCAGGGAGAACCTCAACATTTTCATCTCCGCTACCTCCAGCTCTGCCTCCTGCCTTTTCCTCAGCGCCACTGTTTCTAAGCCATACAACATCGCTGGCCTCACCACCATCTTGTACACTTTTCCCTTCATTCTTGCTGACACTCTCCTATCGCACATCACACCGGATACTTTTCTCCAACCATTCCAGCCTGCCTGCACACGCTTCTTCACCTCTTTTCCACACTCTCCATTGCTCTGGATTGTTGAGCCTAAGTACTTAAAATCCTCCACCTTCGTTATCTCTGCTCCCTGTAACATCACCGTTCCTCCTGGGTCCTTCTCATTCACACACATGTATTCTGATTTTCTGAGGCTAACCTTCATTCCTCTCCTTTCCAGGGCATACCTCCACCTCTCGAGATTTTCCTGCACTTGTTCTCTGCTCTCACTACAGATCACGATGTCATCTGCAAACATCATAGTCCATGGAGATTCTTGTCTCACCTCGCCTGTCAGCCTGTCCATCACCATAGCAAACAAGAAGGGGCTCAGAGCTGACCCTTGATGCAGTCCCACCTCCACCTTGAATTGTCGGACACACCGACAGCACACCTCACCACTGTCTTACATCTCTCATACATGTCCTGCACCACTCTAACATACTTCTCTGTCACTCCAGACTTCCTCATGCAATACCACAGTTCTTCTCTTGGCACCCTGTCATATGCTTTTTCCAGATCCACAAAGGCACAATGTAGCTCCCTCTGACCTTCTCTGTACTTCTCTATTAACATCCTCAAGGCAAACATTGCATCTGTGGTGCTCTTTCTTGGCATGAAACCAAACTGTTGTTCACAAATGCTGACCTCTGCCCTTAGTCTAGCTTCCACTATTCTTTCCCATAACTTCATCGTATGGCTCATCAACTTTATCCCTCTGTAGTTGCTGCAACTCTGCACGTCTCCCTTGTTCTTAAAAATGGGCACCAGCACACTTCTCCTCCACTCCTCCGGCATCTGCTCACTCTCTAGTACCGTGTTGAATGTTCTTGTCAGAAAATCTACTGCTACCTCTCCTAGACACTTCCATACCTCCACAGGTATATCATCAGGACCAACTGCCTTTCCATTCTTCATCCTCTTCAATGCCCTTCTCACTTCACCCTTACTGATCTTTGCTACATCCTGCCCCTCAATGGTTACCTCTTCTACTCTTTTTCTCTCTCATTTTCCTCATTCATCAGCTCTTCAAAGTACTCTTTCCATCTTCCCAGCACACTTCTGTCATCAGTCAATAGAGTTCCCTCTCTGTCCTTTATCAATCTAACTTGCTGCACGTCCTTTCCATCTCTATTTCTCTGCTGTGCCAACCTGTATAGATCATTTTCTCCCTCTTTACTATCCAACCTATCATACAAGTCATCATATGCCCTCTGTTTGGCCTTAGCCACTGCTACTTTCGCCTTACGCTGTGTCTCCCTGTACTCCTGTTTACTCTCTTCGGTCCTCTCAATGTCCCACTTCTTCTTGGCTAACCTCTTCCTTTGTACACACTCCTGCACTTCCTCATTCCACCACCAAGTCTCCTTATCTACTTTCCTTCCAGAGGACACACCAAGTACTCTCCTACCTGTGTCCCTGATCACATTTGCTGTGGTTGTCCAGTCATTTGGAAGCACTTCCTGGCCACCCAAAGCCTGTTTCAACTCCTCCTTGAAGACAACACGACACTCTTCCTTTTTCAGCTTCCACCACTTTGTCTTCTGCTCTGCCTTTGCCTTTTCACCTTTCTCACCATCAGAGTCATCCTGCACACCACCATCCTATGCTGTTTGGCAACGCTCTCACCCACGATGACTTTGCAGTCACTGACTTCCTTCAAATTACATCGCCTACACAAGATGTAGTCTACCTGTGTGCGCCTACCTCCGCTTTCATAAGTCACCCTATGCTCCTGTTTCTTCTCAAAGAAAGTATTCACCACAGCCATTTCCATCCTTTTGCAAAATCTATCAACATCTGTCTTTCTGTGTTCCTGTCCTGGATACCAAACCTGCCCATCACTTCCTCGTCCCCTCTGTTGCCTGCCCCAACATGTCCATTGAAGTCTGCACCTATGACCACTCTTTCACCTCTGGGGTACTCTGCATCACTTCATCTAAGTCACTCCAGAATCTCTCCTTCTCTTCTAGCTCACATCCTGCCTGTGGGGCATAAGCACTAACAACATTGAGCATTACACCTTCAATTTCTAACTTGAGATTCATCACTCTGTCTGACACTCTTTTCACTTTTAGAACATTCCTGACAAACTCCTCCTTCAAGATGACTCCGACTCCATTTCTCTTCCCATCCACACCGTGATAAAATAGCTTAAACCCTGCTCCTAAGCTTTTAGCTTTGCTACCTTTCCACCTGGTCTCCTGAACACACAGTATGTCCACCTTCCTCCTCTGCATCATGTCAACCAGCTCTCTACCTTTTCTGTGCATAGTTCCAACATTCAAAGTCCCCACTCTCAGTCCTAGACTCATGCCTTTCCTCTTCTCTCTCTGCCTACGGACACGCCTCCCACCTCTCCTTCTTCGACGTCTTCGACCAACAGTAGTCCAATTTCCATCAGCACCCTGTTGATTGACAGCACTGATGGCGGTCGTTGTTAACCCGGGCCTCGACCGATCCGGTATGGAGGTAATACTTTTGATTTGCATTTTAAGTAATTGGCATTGGTTTTACGTCGGATGCCCTTCCTGACACAACCCTCTGCATTTCTCCGGGCTTGGGACCGGCATGAGGGGGAGAGACACTGGTTAGTGCCCGCCCACCTCATGGCTGCATTATATATATATATATTATATATATATACACATATATAGGATTTTCTGAGTAGATCCTTCCGTAGGAGAGTGCTCAATACTTTTTGGTAGAGCAAATAACAAAAATAAAAGGACAGGACAAAGACTTTCTATTGAAACTCCATTTATCACTACAGATCTGTTTCGAGAGGTGGTGAAACCATCCTCTCTCTTCAGGTGATTATAGAAGAATAATTCATATTCATGAATTCATATTCATATTCATATGAATAATTCATATTCTTCTATAATCACCTGAAGAGAGAGGATGGTTTCACCACCTCTCGAAACAGATCTGTAGTGATAAATGGAGTTTCAATAGAAAGTCTTTGTTCTGTCCTTTTATTTTTGGTATATATATATATATATATATACTGTATATACATATACAGACGCTCCCTGACTTACGTTCATCTAAAAATCTTTAAATGAATCTTACGTTCATTTAAAAAAAAAAAAGTCAAATTTTGAGTTTACACGTATGCTGATGTAATGACGCAATGACAATGATGCTGCGTCCATTGTTTACAAATGACAGACTGAACGTGCCCCTTCTTCTTCTCAGTTCAGTTATTTCAGTATATGTGTATATATATATATATATATATATATATATATATATATATATATATATATATATATATATATATATATACCAAAAATAAAAGGACAGGACAAAGACTTTCTATTGAAACTCCATTTATATATAAGATAATCTTCTATAATCACCTGAAGAGAGAGGATGGTTTCACCACCCCTCGAAACAGATCTGTAGTGATAAATGGAGTTTCAATAGAAAGTCTTTGTCCTGTCCTTTTATTTTTATTTGCTCTACCAAAAAGTATTGAGCACTCTCCTACGGAAGGATCTACTCAGAAAACCCTCTCTCTCTCTATATATATATATATATATATATCACTGGTTCCTAACCTGGGTTCGGTGAGTCAGTCTCAGGGGTTCGGCGGAGGTCAAGACACACAACCAACTCATATTCATGACGACACACCCCGCTTGGCCATCACTGGCTGCAGGTGATCACGCTATATTGCTTGGCCAATCTGTGCTGCAGGAAATTTGGTGCGCTCAGTGGTCGAATTGTGACTGTTGTGATGGTATGTCATGTGATTTCTTTCTTAAATGTTTTAATCTATACTATGTTGAGTAAAAAAAGAAAGTAGTCAGACGAATATGTACAACATGGATTCACATATATAACGGAATGTGATATTAGTCGGGGTCCTATCTGCCTGATTTGCAAAGTAGGATCTACCCTGTGCTGACTGACGTATACATACATGTATGTGTACATATAATATCAATAAATATATAGTCAATACTATAAATGCTTATAATAACGATTAAACATTCAAAAATAATGCATAAGATGTGAATAAAACAAATACACACATACAGACGCACGCGCGTGCACGCAGCACTCAGATGCGCACCTCACATAAAAATGTAAGTGGTTGTGATGGAGGAGTTCATGCATTGTATTGGTTTTGTTCTTTGAACACAGTGATGTTAATGCACGGTTAATTTTTTTGCCCCAGTAAAAACATATACCTATGTCTTGAATTTGAAAAAAAAATCATATTTTATTTTTCACTAAAGAAGGGTTCGGTGAATAAGCATATGAAACTGGTGGGGTTCAGTACCGCCAACAAGGTTAAGAACCACTGATTATTTATATATATATATATATATATATCGATATCGTTTTATTTCAGTTACATAGCATGTTACTCTTGTCTTAAGACGTCATCTCTGTGATCTTTGTGTTTACACTGTTTTGCGGATTTTTGTAACCAGAAGCAAATGTGGTTGGTCAGAAGCGTAAGCCTACTAATCACAATGAAACATTCAAAAATAATGCATAAGATGTAAATAAAATATAAATACACACACATACAGACGCCCGCACATGCACTCAGACCGGTACCTCATATAAAAATGTAAGTAGTTTTGATGGAGGGTTTTGGGTTCTTTTTTTTTTTGTTTTTGTTTGCTTGGGGTTTTTTTCTTTCTTTTTTTTGTTGCATAATTGGCTTTGTTTTACAGCATTTCCCTTATCTTTTCCCCCTATTCTTCCTTAATTTCCTTATTTTTTTAATTTGATGAATATTTTTTTAAAAATCGCGGCATTGCAGTGAAGTCGCATGAATTGAAGCGCAAAGTAGCGAGGGATCCCTTTATTTATACAAATATATAATACATATATACGTGTGTGTGTGTGTGTGTGTGTGTGTGTGTGTGAGTGTGTGTACTCTGTATTTAATCTTATCCAAAGTTATGTGCAAGACACAAGATAACGTGTGATAATGTAGTTACTACATGGAAACACTGCAATCGGATTGGTCCTATATCGAGCACTAATAGACGTTGTTATGAGTGGCTAATGCTTGAAATGATGGACATTTAAGGTTTATCACAGTCACTTGGAGCAAGTGGCATCACAAATACACACACACACACACAAAATGTAATAAATAATAAACAAAATAAAAATCTAATTTTAGTTTGCTTTCCTTGTGTTTCCATGTAGTACTGTATATACTAAAACTTTAGCTCAGTTAAAGAAAACAGGCTGTCGACAAAGCTGAAAACAGGCTGTCGGCTCCTTAGTGGCACAGCAGCAAGGTCATCCAAGGGTTCACATATTTCAGTTCAGGTTGATAAACACAGCTGTCTATTGCTAAGAGCCCATAGATGCTCTCAGTAAGGGAGGGTGGACTGGCATACAATCTTTCTGCCACTTAAAGCAATCACTGGCCAATCATGGGGCTCAGTCTGTGGGCTCATTCATACAAGGGAAGTCTGACGTGCTACCTCACTCCTGAATATGCAGTCGCAGGGCTTTGAAAAATGTGGTCGGCTGGCTGCTTGTCCTCACTCTCTCTGGCTGGGTGGTGATAGCATGAGAGGGAGGTATGAACTGACAGGTGGAAATTGGAAAATAGGGGGGGAAATGCACTGGTACACATGACTTTTTCTCTGTTTGCAGAGTGCACAGAGCTCCTTCATCGTTCTTATAATTAAAATATAAAATAGATAAATATACTATACTCGTTTAGTTTGGGGATTTTTTTATGCACATATGTGTAGTATGTACTAAAATGGGGCACTGGTGGTTAATAGCTCAGTTGTTGATTTAGGTGTTAAGGCTCAGGGTTACTGATTAGACAGTCTGGGGTTCAAGCCCTAGTCTGACCAATCTAGCCCTGCTGGGCTTCTGAACAGGACCCTTAACCCTCACATTCTCAGTTATATAAGGACATCTGCCAAATGTATATTTTAAACATTTGTTCTTGTCCTCAAACGCTGTAGAGATCACTGAATTGAAAAGTTTAAGCTTTTCAGTGACATCCACTTTAGTGAATAACTGTTCATTAACGTCGGCGTACCCAGAACAACAAAGACTGTGGGTCAGTAAAGTTCATTTTAAATCAATGCTGCTTGTGTGTTTAACAAATCATTCCTTTCTCAGAAAAACATAATTAAGTGGACAAGGGGAAGAGTTTGTGATTGCCGCTAATGCTGCAGAGCTGTGTTTTATATTTAAACAGAAATTTCACACACTATCCATTGCAATTGTGTTGCCTTTTCTGATCTTGTAGTATTATCAATAATAATAACCATGTCTTTGAATAACCATAAAAGAGTTTTACGTTATCAAAGGTTTTCCTCTTCTCTGTGTACTTTTTTATATGTCATGGACATGTTCTGCATCTGAACTGAACACTGAACTGTGAGTGAATTGTACTGTGAGCCACTTACCGTATTCCACGTGATAAGCACGCAGGGCGCTTAAAAAATTGGAGTGGGTGAACACTTATTAATACGTTACCAGCGGAATGGAACAGTAAGTGCTTTTTACCATCAAGGTGGAAAATATGAATAATAAAAGAACAATAAAAGAGTTTTACTGGTATTTGTATTATTCAATTTGTGGTATCAACCAAACTACTTACATGAAAGCTGAAAATAAACAGAAAACAACATAAGTTAAAAAAAAAGACTTTTCCTTCCCTTACTTTTCCCTCCCGGTGCTGTTCCTTTAAACATTTTCCGGGAAATAAAATGAGCCAATCAACACCAATGTCAACTTTATCACATGGCAAGTTGAACCAATCAACACGAACCTAAACAAAAGCACATAAAGTGCTTAAATTTAAGAAGTTAGTGAGCAGGAGAATTGGGTGAAAAATACTCGTCATCACTTTCTGATAGGTCCATATCTGGGTCATCGCTCCATTCATTCAGAGCATCGATAGTTTTGCTGTAGCAGTTTTTAATGGTTCATTGGTTGTTGGACATTTACCAAGAGAACGCAGCAAAATATTTTCCTGTTTTTTTAACGCACGGCGGAACAATCAAATTTGTTGTTACTGATTGTACATTGTAGACATTCGCCAGTGGCAGGGGGTCTTGAAATACCGTGTTAACTCACTTTTACAGGCAGTGAACGCCTCATTTTATGGTTACAGAGACTGATTGAATAAAATTGGTAAGTTTGATCTACCATTTTGGTCCCAGTACACATGGGCGGTTATTAGACGTAAGATCAGAAACATCGGGGCGGGGGCGCTTATTAGAGCAAAGCGCTTATTACGTCGAATACGGTATGTCCCACTACTTCATCAAATGATATTTGAAGACGTTTCAACCTCATAAATTGATAATGAATTGATTACAGTATAAGGATTAATAGGCTTCAAGCTTCTAGGTTTTGACTCAACCCACGAGCTTATAAGCTTATGACTCATAATTTAGATTTCAAAGCTTCTCCATACTCAAATGTCAAAGTGTGACTCATACCTCGACTGGGACCTCAAAGCTTATGACTCAAAACTGAACTGAGATTTGAAAGCCTATGACTCACAACCTAATCAGTCTTCATAGCTTATGAATCACATCTTGCCTCAGATTTCAAAGCTTATAACTCTCAGTGCAACTTTGAAGTTCATGGATCACAACACTTTACCTTCCAAGACAATGGCTTGCAACTCAACCAGACTTTAAAGCCTATGACTCCAAACTCAACTTCAAAGATTATGACTCACAACTCAAATAGAATTTAAAGGTTCTCACAGTTTGGATCAAAGACCTCAAAGCTTTCGATCAATTCCCAATTCAATTCTCCCTTCAAAACATACCTCCATTTGAGCTGGACTTCAAAACAAGACTCTCAATTTAACTCAAACTATAAAATCTATGGCTTGAGCTTGAACAAAACTTCACAACTCTTGACTCACATATTTACTCAAATGTTTCACATGTTATGACTCACGATTTCATTCCGACTCAAAAGCCAATCAACTCTTCGTTCAAAGCATATGACTTCCAACTTGACTTGGACTTCAAAATTTGATAAAACAAAACTTAACTAGAACTTACATCTTCTCCCGTAAAAGACTTAAAGACCTCAAAGCTTATGATTGATTCCCAGTTCAACCCTCAGTTGAAAGTTTGCAACTCTGAATTGACTCAGACTAAAACTTGAATAGGAATTTGAAAGTTTAAGACGCCGAACGTGATTTGCTGTTTTCCATCCTGGTGTGTTCAGAGAGCGTGAAGGTGACTTTTCACTGCTGGTGATATATAAAGTCTTTTGCTGGACTGATTTTGGATTTACAGATGCGGTATAACAAACTGCACTTCATGTTAAACTGTAGTGAAGTATCTACTCCAGTGATCCCTCGCTACTTCGCGCTTCAATTAATGCGGCTTCAGTACATCGCGTTTAAAAAAAAATTAAAAATACATTGAATTAAAAAATAAGGAAATTAAGGAAAAATTGGTGGAAAAGTTAAGGAAAATGTCACAAATGCAAGGCTAATTATGAAAAAAAAAAAAAAAAAAAGCCTTCACCAACACAAAAGAAAAAACAACCCAAAATCTCTCATCAAAACTGGACACATTGTTGCATCTGTGTGTGGGCGTCTGCGCAGCCACGCCCCCCTCTGCTGGAGCCTAGTATTAAGTGTACCTCAGGATAATGTTTAATCATATTTCATACTTATATTTATCATCTATCTTTCTGTAGATTTTATTCCATTTCTATTTCTACTTGTTCTTCAATTTCATTTCACTTTCACTTTCGACCTTGGACAGCTTTGTTGGTATCTCCGGATGTTTGCAAAACGAATGTTGGTAAGTTTGGAGAGCGTCTGTATTTATATTTTATTTACACCGTATGTTATTTTTTCGACATTTAATTGTTATTATAAGCATTGGATATGTATTTATTGATATAGACATATACATGTACGTATACGTCAGTTGGGTGTGTGTGTGAGTGTGTGTGTGCGGGGGGGTGATCCTACTTCGCGGATTTTGATGGTCGTATGGGGATCTCGGTCCAAATTAACCATGGAAAGTGAGGGATCCCTGTACACGGTTTGTATTTTTATCTGGTTTCACCCAAATGAGGATGGGTTTCACGTTTGAGTTCTCTCAAGGTTTGTTCCTTGTGTCAACCGAGGGACTTTTCCCTTGCTACTGTCACCGTGGGCTTGCTCAACAGGGCTATGTAGGGTTTGATAAATTATTTTTTTAAAAAGCTGCTTTGCAACAAAGTCAATTGCAAAACGCCCATAACAAATAAACTTGAATTGGGTTAAACTTCGAAGCTTATGATTTGCATCACCGGCTCTCCAGTATTTTTAATACTGAAGATTTCTCGGCATATTGCACTCTCATTTTGTTGCAAAGTCATGGAAAAATCTTTTTGTTCATGTCTTTAGACCCTACAATGTGCTATCATCTGTTGGCCTGCTCTTATGTAAACTCATCTCCCCACTGAGTTCTTTGTGATGCGAAATCATCTGTTCTTCTCAATAAAACCTTAAAAAACATTTCCAGGATCCACTTAACTGCCCACATCGGATTTTACTTCTGCACATTTATACATCGGATTCAATGTCTACGACTAATCTCACAATTCTTAAGCCAATTTCAAATTTTGAAAGAAAAACAGCAGCTGTATCAGCCTGTGATGCTCAGTCTCATTCAGTCATCTCCTTTTCATAAGCCTTAATAAAAAGCGATTCATCATCAAGATCATGGCGGCAAAACATATCCTCTGGAAGGATTTTCATAGTTTCAGCCAAATGCTGTTGAGTATTTCTCATGCGATGTGATTAGGAGTGCAGTAAACATCTCTTTTTCATTCTGTCTAAAATGGACATAGGAAAGTGTCCTGCACCTCAGGAACTTTCCACTGGCTTTGCCTAGAGGCTGTCAGGATGCCCTTTAGACAGCTCACACCCACACTCCAGAACACAAATATGCACACACACACACACACACACACACACACACACACACACACACACACACACACACATAAAAAGAGTTTTATATTAGGATGATACCAAAGCTGCCAATGATGGGATATACATTCCATCCTCTCACCCACTGCTTGTATGCAACTGTGTGTGTTTGTGTGTTTGTGTGTGTGTGTGTGTGTGTGTGTGTGTGTGGTGGTACCATTCAGAGGCAAAAGGCAATTCTGCGATGCACACATCCACCCACATACAAACAGGTAGCTCATAGGGGAAAGCTGGCTTCATATAAACAAACACAAACATACACAGTCACTCAGTGGAAGGAAAAAAGAGAGAAGGACGACGAGCGGATGAGGAGGAGAGAGAGAGAGAGAGAGAGAGAGGTCAGGAAACCCAAGCCAGTGATTTTCCACCTTTTTGCACTTAAAAAGTTTCTTACATCAAGCTCCAGAGACAAGCTTAGAGTTCAGTGAGTTCATATCAAGAACAAGAAAAGAGTATGTATGTACTGTATGTGCATATATGTGTGTGTGTGTGTGTGTGTGTGTGTGTGTGTGTGTGTGTGTGTGTGTGTGTGTGTGTGTGTGTGTGTGTCAGTGTGTGTGTCAGTGTGTGTGTGTGTGTGTGTGTGTGTGTGTGTGTGTATGTCAGTGTGTGTGTGTGGATGGGAATGAAAGAGTCACCACGTAAAGCTATGATTATAGCGAGACCTTGATGAGCTGAAAGATAATGAAAGGCTGGACTAACTTTCTTTGGGAGATAATACGATACACACACACACACGTGCATGCGCACGCACATACGCACACACACACACACACACACTAACACACACACACACACACACAGGCTGCAGTTCATTCATTCATTCATTTTCTGTAACTGCTTAATCCGAATTAGAGTACACCATGGACAGCTTGCCAGGCCATCGCAGGGCAGAACCACGCTGACGGTTGTGTTGCCTACTGTTGTCAAAAGTCAGCGATGGTTCTTTTACACGAACCTCACACCACAGACAGTGAGAGACATGGCCGGCTTTTGATAACCCAGTTAGCTGCACTGATTTGTGAGCTGCGGTTCGAAAGTCCTAAATTTGAATTAGCAGTGATGGTGCATTTTTAGCTTGAAGGACTGCTTCAACTTTATTCAGCAAACTGGCCAACTGTGTCTTGTCCAAGGTGACCTACAATTATAAATCCTACGCAGCAGAAAAAGAATCATTAGACTGTAATGGCTACTTTTATATTATATATGCATATGTATCCGCTCTGTGTGTGTGTGTGTGTGTGTGTGTGTGTGTGTGTGTGTGTGTGTGTGTGTATGGTGATGATGTCTCAGTTAGGTATTTACTTTAATAAAATTGACCGTGATTCCACTGCGATTTGTGCCGTTCTAGGAAAATAATAAATGAAAAGGGGCGAGTGCTGTTGTACTTGAATAGTCCAATCACAGCACTATAGTTAATCACAGCTGCATAATATTGAGTAGAACAGAACAATCATGAGTTAATTATTGCTGTTTTACAACAGTTGTATAAACCAGCTATTTAATATTGAGTATGTGGCACTTAATTTCTGTTTATTTTTTATTCACAAGCAAAATTACATGCCAAAGGAGCAACATATCACTTTTGTAAGTCGTTTGCTCACATTGATATATTTATTTTTGTTAAAGGTGCTTCCAGTTAAATTGGCATCCTTTCCTCCTTTTCATCTTTATCTGACAAACTTCATCACTCACGCACTCATTTACCAAGTTGCTTAATCCTCCTAGTGTCGCGAGAATGTTGGAGTCTGTCTCAGACAACACTGGGCGAAGGCAGGACACACCCTGGACAGCTCACCGGACCATTGCAGGGTAGCACACATAACCATTCACATTCAGACCCCCACATTTATGGCATTCTGGAGCAGCCACGTCATCAAACATGCATGTTTCTGGACTGTGGGAGAAAACCAGAGTACCTGGTGGAAACCCATGCACGCCCAGTGAAAGCATGCAAATGACCAGAGAACAGAACTTGAACCCAGGACCTTCTTGTTGTGACGTGGATTGGCTAATCACTATACCAGTGTGTCATCTCCTATTGCATTAATGAAACAGAAGTAGTTGTTGTATAAAGAACAATTATTTGCAGAAGGTAAATTGTCAGTGACAACCCGTGGAGGGTGGGGCTTGAACCGCCAACCTTAGGATCAGTGATCCAGCACCTTCACCACCAGGAAGCCACCATTACCCCTGTCACAAATCAGTAAAAATAAAAAGCAATCATACCTGCTTTCAACGTCAGAAGGGTATCGATGTAACAGATTTACTGTTTTCCAATTTAAAAAATGTAATTCACTGAATATCCTGTTTGGGCAGTGGCAGCCTGGTAGTAAGGTGCTAGATTAGCGATAATAAGGTTGGGGCTTCAAGCAACATTGTCAGCAGGTTGTCACTGTCCCCCCCCAGTGCAGCTAACGGGATTATCAACGACCGACCATGTCTCTCACTGTCTATGGGGTGAGGTTCGTGTAAAAGAACCATTGCCGACTTTCGTCAAGAGTCGCTTCATAGCCGTCAGTGTGTTTCTGCCCTGCGATGGAATGACGAGCTGTCCAGGGTGTACTCTGCCCTTGCCCTGTGTTGGCTGAGATAGGCATCAGCCTCCCGGTGACCATAAGTAAGATTAAGCTGTTCAGAAAATGAATGAATGAATAATATCCTTTTAAAAATATATTATGTTGTAGGTTGGAATGGGCAAAAAGGCAAAATCCTCAAACTCGTACAGTATTTATATTTGTTTAAAGTTTGCATGGTGATATACAGTCTGACATTTGAAGCTCAATGAAGGTATTCCAGAGAAAGATAACTTGTCAAATACACTGCACAATAAACAAACGATCATGTATGCGTTCTAAATTAAATTAACTTGCTGTTTTATTTCTATTCTATGTGTTAGCAATCAACAAACATACTGAAGCTATACAGTCAGCAGTGCTGCCCGCTAGCATGTAGCTTGCTAGTTAGCATCCAGAATAATAGCTAACAAGAATTATTCTGAATCATAAAAGACATTTTTTTTTCATTTTCTTTTTTGCAAAGTAGTATTTTGTATTTGCGGTAGTATTATTCACTTCACAAGGATCTTGAAAGTTTTTTAATAGCTAAGAGTATTAGCATCTTAAAGAGGTTCTAGTTGGAAGCTTATCTAAAACCCTAGAGGCGCAGGCTGAAGAAGCGTTTAGGGAGTTATGTGGAACTATGAATTTTTCATAAGTTTCACCACTGATTGCTGTCAAATCCCATCTTTTATATATTTAATGGACCTAAATGCTACTATGGCTCATGAGAAGAAACAAACAAGGAGCTGTTCAGTAGATTTTGCACATTTCCATTCATTTTAATATCTATTAATTATTCAATAGTAATAATTACAGATTCATTATTAATGAGTACAGATCGTGTCTTTTAGGAAAACTCAGAAAGTGAGCAGAAAGTGATCTCAGACTATGCAATATTAATCTAGCCCATAAAAGACTTTCTTGTCTATTTTAAATGCCCCGTTCTGGTCTATCTTAACCTTGATCATAAATGGTTCTTGTATATGATTTAAAATGGTTGATTTAGTGTCAAAATCCATCTTTAAACCTTTTCTCTAGTCAAAACAGAACTCATTGAACTCTTAATATATGCCGATATATATATATATATATATATATATATATATATATATATATATATATATATATAAACAAAAATAAAAGGACAGGACAAAGACTTTCTATTGAAACTCCATTTATCACTACAGATCTGTTTCGAGGGGTGGTGAAACCATCCTCTCTCTTCAGGTGATTATAGATAATCTTCTATAATCACCTGAAGAGAGAGGATGGTTTCACCACCCCTCGAAACAGATCTGTAGTGATAAATGGAGTTTCAATAGAAAGTCTTTGTCCTGTCCTTTTATTTTTGTTATTTGCTCTACCAAAAAGTATTGAGCACTCTCCTACGGAAGGATCTACTCAGAAAATCCTCTCTCTCTCTCTCTCTCTCTCTCTATATATATATATATATATATATATATATATATATATATATATATATATATTTATATAATGTAAAAGTGCATCATATTATCATGTTCTCTGGTGAAAATACTGCTTTATATAACTGTATAATGGTGCTTTATTTATCTTAAATGCTTGCTGAGAATAATCAAATGATAGGCTTAATGGGTCATTCTGCATGTCCATTTTTGCTAAGACACCTGTGACACACTGAGCCGTCTGTGACCTTCAACAGTTCCTGGTTCGGTGGTTTCCTTACTTCCTCATGTTTTCCTCACTTACTCACTTCCCAGACAGAGCCCAGACTCCTCGCATCCTGTTGAGACAACAACGCATCGTGGACCCAGTCACAAACCAGGAAGAAGGAACCTGCTCTGAAATCCTTAAAAGCACTCACCCGAGAGACTTGAGTTAGACCTCAGACCTTTTCTAGCGTGACTTTGTGCATGTACTGCTGGTCTCCGTCCTTTGCAAACGACGCATAAAGCTTCTCATATTCAACTCAAAACCAGTCTCCAATCGTCTTCTTTCCACATTCAACGGACTCAACAATATATATATATATATATATATATATATATATATATATATGTATAATATAATATATAATATATATATAATAATAATATATATATATTATTATTATTATTATTACCTGCACAATGTTCTTGCTCTATACTGCTTATATTTACACTATATTCTGTACATTGTCTTTTCCCATTCCATGTGTTTGCACTGTGATCCTGAAGGCATCTCAAGGCCTGTCTCAATATGTACTGTATCTTGTATTGGACGAGATGCAACATCTTCTATTCTGATTTTTCCCGTGGTACAAAAACAAAAGGAACCATTCCACTTCTGAAAGTTTTATTCACTCCTGACACAAATCACAAAAAATATCCTTAAGAAACAAAAAAATCTAAACTTAAAAATTAATGATTTATCCCTTTGATAAAACATATTCACCCATTTTCACCCCAATTTATTTCTTAGTACCTTTGAATTGCATGAATATTTAACATGATTATGCAGCTGTGTTTTAAACCTTATTCTCAATGAAGCATTTGGAATGAAACGATTGGTTATACATGATTATGCACTATGCTACACTAAGGGGGCAGTGTTGGGTGAGTGGTATAGGGCGCTGGATCGCTGATCCAAAGGTTGGGGGTTCGAGTCCCCCTCTCCACAAGGTTGTCACTGTCCCCACAGTGCAGCTAACTGGGTTATCAAAGGCCGGCCATGTCTCTCTCTGTCTATGGTGTGTGAGGCGTGTAAAAGAACCATTGCTGACTTTTGTCAAGAGGAGGCTGCAAAGCCATCAGCGTGTTTCCGCCCTCGCCTGGAGTCGGCTGGGATGGGCGCCAGCCTCCTCGCGACCCTAATTAGGATTAAGCGGTTACTGAAAATGAACTGAACTGAGCTACATTAAGGACCATAAGTCCATAAATACATACAGCAGTGGATTCCAAGTGGTCAAGATGGGATTGATGTGAAAATGTTCAAAGATATTTCAAGGGGTTTTACACAAATGTTGCTTCAGCCGTTTAGGATTTAATACCCTTTTTTACTCTGTCCATCATTTGAAAGCAAGCAATATATACTTAGCACGGATGTAAATCCTGTAAATCCTATGGATTTGGAAGACAAAAACAAATGTTTAGTGCAATATTCCTAAATAGTGCACTATTTACAGAAAGTAGGAACATAGCTTGACTGGTAAATTGAGAGCTTTGCCTTGCTGTTCAGCTCCCTCACCACCACCACGGTGGACCAGTATAAGCTCCGCTTTACAACAGAGGCTGCAGCGGTACACTTGTCGATCTCCCACTCCATCCTTCCCTCACTCGTGAACAAGGTCAGCAAGTCATCTAAGAACTGAATTAAACTTTGAGTGCCTCACATCACCTCATGAGCCACTGAACCATAAAATGGACAGATACATTCTTTGTGTTTGGCCCTGCAGTGGCATTCTGTACATTCAACAAAAGAACCTGCGTCTTTGCGAGTAGAGCTTTATATGTACCGACAGAGACAACTAAAACACTGGAGTAAAAATAAGCTGTGCGACATCAAAAGACATCGTAATAATTCTTTTTAGGATTGATTGTATGAATGAAATATAGGAAAATGTTTTATGAACTTTATAATTATAGTATTGTACTTCTTTTACTATTAATACACTTGGTTCATGTAGATGTTTTGTAAAATTTGAAAATCAGCAACATATAACATATTTTTATTTTTTTTTAATTTATAATATATATGACACCAAATAATGAAACAAAAGGGACTGCTAATTTATTACACAGTGGTACCTCACCTTACGATAGTCCCAGCAAACGAAAAATCCAGGTTACGAAAAACAATTTCCAAAATTTTTTGTGTCTGTATACGAAACAAGTTCCCCTTACAAAACGAGCCAAACGCACCATTCAAACATTCAAACAATGCACGAGCTGCTTTCCCATTGACTATCTTCCAACATCCTGCCCTGCTGGCCTCCCATTGGCTAGGCGGGATGACGCAGCTCCCTCCCATTGGCTATTATGGAGCTGCATCTCCCATAATGCTTTTCGTGCAAAGGACAGAGTTACTGTTTTTTTGACTCAGGCTTTTAACGTTCCATAAACATTTATAAGATTATAACTCTGCTAAGAAGACATGGTCAACACACACGCGTGCACGCACGCACACACACACACACACACACACACACACACACACACACACACACACACACACACACACACACACACACACACACAGACATGCACGCAACGTGTGATTTCCGGTGCGAGTTGAAAAGAGGAAGCGGGCTCGAGTGATATCGCGAAGGAATATGGCCAAACCTGTTTACCATCGGTACGATATTGAAGCAGAAGGAGGTCTTAAAAGGTATACTTTTATAATTTTTAAAGGGTTTAGGAGGTAGTATTGGGAGCCTTGGAACGAATCACACGTTTTAAATGTAAAATGCGGTTCAATTTATAAAAAAAAAAATCCAGGTTAAGAAAAAGGCGCTGGAACGGATTAATTTCGTAAAGTGAGGTACAACTGTACAGACACTCTCTGACTTACATTCATCCGTTTTACGTTTCTTCGATTATATGTTTTTTGGTTTTCTTTTCAATAAAAAACTAAAATTTTGAGTTTAAACATACCTACGTAGTACGCTGACGTCATGACGCTGCATTTATCGTTTACAAACGACAGACTGAGTGTGTGTGTGTGTGTTTATATATATATATATATATATATATATATATATATATATATATATATATATATATATATATATATATATATATCTCAGTTATATAGCGTTGCCCTTGTGTTAAGACGTCATCTCTGTGTTTACACTGTTTTGCGGACTTTTGTAACCCTAAGTAAATCTGGTTGGTCAGAAGTGTAAGCCTTCTCGCATGGGTGCAAGTCTCATATACAGAGATTACTTAACTATCTGCTCAGATCGGCACAATCTTTATATTTATTATCTTTTAGCAGAATCCTAAGAGTGTATACTTATTTTTATATTAATATTCATTAGGATTTGTACTTGTTCTTTGTATGTACTCTCTGCTTTGCTGGGAGCCTGCATCAGTGCAGGCTGTGTTCTAAACGAATTCAACGGCACCCTTGTGCACTTGAAAGACCGGAAGTCCGTATAACCCACCACAAGTACACTACTTTCGCAAGTACACAACTTTCGGTATTGAGCGCTTCACATATTGTAAGCGTTGATTGACTTTTAAGCTTCATATAAAGTAACTCGGTATAAATAAGTGACTTATTTGAAATTACTGTTGAAATTATTTGATATATTTGATATTATTTTACAATGTTATGTTTATAATAATTGATTTCGGGGTGTTTTATGAGATACAGTAATGGTATTTATGGATGTATAGTACAGTACAGTATGAGTGTCATACGTCACACGTCATACGTCATACGTCACTGTAACAAGTTACGTTCACTTTCAACTTACGTTGGGCCGTCCGGAACCAATTAAAAACATAAGTCGGGGAGCGTCTGTATGCATTAAAATAAAAACTCTGTAAATCTAAAATTAAATCCAGGACACAACGCACAGAAGCACAAAAAATTCCTAAACCACATGTTTAAAATTTTAATTGTTTGGATTGTCTTTGCTGGACTGTAATTGTTGTACTGTTTTATTTGTGATGTCTTTTTGTATTCTTTCAAAGATTGAAAGGTGAATCTCAATCAATGCTCACTTGAAAAGGAGCCAAATTGTTCATTTTTAAGAGTAGGCGGCATGCTCTGTTTCTCCTGTCAATCAACGCAACGTTGGTGGGCGTTTATGAGCTCATATATAAGATGCATCTGGTTGCCTTTCAATGATTTTTTATGAACTGTGTGTTAACCTTTGCCCTGCCTGGTTGGGATCTATTGCACGAAGTGGGAAAGATGTCTGGCTGTTGGAAACTGGTTTCGTACTGATCTGTTGTTTATTCAATCCTGTAGACATGAAAAAAGAGTAGATTTTTCAAATAAAGTTTCTGAAATTAAGGCAAAATAATAAACATTAGACGATCCTTTATGTTGTGAAGAAAATTCATAAAGAGGGCAACATTACAGTCGTGGTAAGGATCAGTGGAAATAACTGATGAACTGTGAGAGTAAAGAACTCAGTGAGGGGGATGAGTTCTAAAAGAGTAGACACAGGACTGGGTCGTACGAATTCCTCAACTGAAATGTTTCAGAAATCCTGAGCTCCTTTATACTGTAATGTGAAACTGCAGCCAATCATCTCACAGCAGGAACCAGAGTTCCAGTATTACCTACTTAACGTCAAGCATCTCAGAATCTTCTGTAAATTCGCTTGAGGAACGAGACCAATGAGACCTCGTTATTATTCCACTGCTTTTTCATCTGATATATTGGCTGAAATTTCTCTAATAGTTCAACCTTTTGCATTACAGAAAATGATTCAGGAAATTCATGGCTGCTCTGATTTCTTTGTCAAAATAGCATTTCCAGATTGTACCATGAAGAAACTGCAAATGAACACAACTAAGGCATGATCTATGGCGGTACTAATAATGGGTAGGAGGGATAGTATAGCTTCAATAAAATAGCAAAGCAGCAGGAAATCCAGTCAGAAGATCGGGAAGTATGGAATTCATAGTGTGCAGTATACACATCCACACATTCACTGATAATCACAACATGAAAAATTCCACTCATTTGAGGAGGAAAGTATGATATGATGACATGAGTGTCACTTGTTCCTCACCACAGATACCGTTTGGTACCCTTAAAAAAATAGAAGTTTGATAATAGAACAAAACCCAGTGGCCTGCATATGAAGGTCTTATGCGGATATAGACGCAATGCAGTCGCAAGAAAATATGACGTCCTCATATGAGGACTGTGGGGTCTCCAGATGTTAAAATATATATAAAGATCTGGTCTTTTTCTCTGTATATTGTTCACACTCTGCTTGCAGCTTGAGAGAAATATACACTCTGTATTTAAAAAAAAAAAAAAAAAACTTTAAAAAATGTTTCCGAGTAGAATAATCTCAAATACTGTATACTGTAAGGGACAGTACACAGCATGTTTCTGTCTCTTGTTAAAGGGTTGTGACAGGAAGGGCATCCGATGTAAAAACCTATGCCAAATCAAATGTGCGAATCAGATGATTCGCTGTGGCAACTCCCGAGAAAAGGGAAAAAGCTGAAAGGAAGAAAGAAAGAACTGAATACTGTAAGTATAGCTCGAAGTCCATCCTTTCATCTTATCCTCTTATCCAGAGGAGGACAGTTGGCATGGAAACAATCTCCAAAAGATGCAGAGGTGGATAAAGACAGTGTGTGTGTGTGTGTGTGTGTGTGTGTGTGTGTGTGTGCATGTAAGAGTACAGAGAGAGAGAGAGAGAGAGAGAGAGAGAGAGAGAGAGAGAGAGAGAGAGAGGTATAAGGACAAGTTTAATACATGTAAAATGTTCTTTGAGGAAGACAGTGGTACACATATGTATTTTACAAAGAAAAAAAAAGGAAATGGTGATTTAAGTACTATATTCTGTTTCCATAGCAACATGGTCAATCACTGGAGACTGGGTCGAAAGGTTACTATAAGCGTTCAGAGCACATTTCCCTTTACAAAATTCAGTAGTCTGAATGCTGTTGTAAAAGTCCAAAAATAAACATTCACTTATGTCAGTGAAATTAATGAGGAATAAAAAATTAGTAGATATGAAACACATAACTTGAAAAGACTTAAAGAGGTATAACATGTTTTGTGAAATGAAAATTAAAATTCTTATATGAAATATATTGACAATGCTGTTGTTTTTGAAAAAAAAAAAAATATATATATATATATATACACACCAGTATACATATCAGAGATGAAAATGTTGAGGTTCTCTTTGGGAGTAACGAGGATGGATAGGATCAGGAATGAGCAGATCAGAGGGACAGCACATCTAAGATGTTTTGGAGACAAAGTCAGAGAGGCTAGATTGAGATGGTTTGGACATGTACAGAGGAGGGATAGTGAGTATATTGGTAGTAGGATGCTGAGGTTGGAACTACCAGGCTGAAGGCCCAGAGGAAGACCAAAGAGACGATTTATGGATGTGGTGAAGGCGGACATGAAGGTAGTTGGAGTAAGAGTAGAAGATGCAGAGGACAGGGAGAGATGGAGGCAGATCATTTACTGTGGCGACCCCTGACGGGAACAGCCGAAAGGAAAAAAAGATACACACACACACACACACATATATATATATATATATATATATATATATATATATATATATATATAGATATATATATGTATATATTCACTCATTTGCCAAACTGCATACTCTTACTAGGGTTATGGGGAGGTATTTGCGTATCTGAGCCAATACTGGTGAATGCAGGGTACACCCTGAACAGCTCACCAGACCATTGCAGGGCAACACATACACACACCCATTAACACACACACACAAACACACAAACACACACACACACAAACGCACGCGCGCAGACACACACACACACACACACACACACACACACACACACACACCTCGGGTAATTTTCTAGTTAGCCTGATGTGCAAGTATTTGGACTGTGGGAGGAAACTGATGTACCCAGAAGAAACTCATGAAAACACAGGGAGAACATGCACACTTTATATAAAAACACTCAAGCCTGGGACTTGAAGCCAGGACCTTCTTGCTTTGGAGTAGATGTGCTAACCACTATGCCACCATGCACACGCGCGTGTGTGTGTGTGTGTGTGTGTGTGTGTGTATACAGTCATAAAGCCTGTGTTAAATCAGGCACGATATATTTAGCCTGTTGCACAGGTACCTGTGTAGGGCTATAAAGCTCCTGCAGTGCATTTCTTGAGCCTCTCCTACAGCAGCCCTCTGCTGCAAATGGGTTTCGTCTCATTACTGCAAAACAAACAGAGACAGAGACAGACGGTTAGTCAGTAAATCAAACACAGACCAGAGTTAAAACCAGAGCGCTAAAATGTGGTGAAAGCTGTTAACACGTACACACTTTTAGTTTTTAAACAAAGTATGATGTGTTTCAGAGCAAAATCCTAAAGTAGTGTAATTAGAAGTAGAGCCTCTTATATCAGATACATTTCTATATGCACCCCAACAAATAACACACCAAACACAATGCAAATATTCAACACGAAAATATCGCCAAGAAACTGAGGAAGACAAAGGATGAGCTGGTGGGATGACTTTGATCATTTCATTAAACACTGGCACTATGTTGTGCAAAACAGGGGTCAGTGGAGGTCAATGGGGAGCTACATCCACCAACCCAAATATATTTAAAGATATCTGAGAAACAAAGCTTATTTATACATTATAAGGAATGCAGTATAATGAACCGATGCGATGTTTAATGGGATGGAAAAAAAAGACAGATCCTTTATCACTTATAGGTTAGCACGTCCGCCTCACAACAAGAAGGTCCAGGGTTCGAGTCCTGGCCTTGTGTAACTCTGTGTGAAGTTTGCATCTTCTCCTCATGTTCTCCCCATGCTTGCAAAGGTCTGCTCAGGTTTTCTCCCACTGCACTAGGACATGCACATCAGGTTAATTAGCTGTTCCAGATGGCCCCTTGATGTGAGTTTGAGTGCGAATGGTTGTGCGAGCTTCCCTGCTATAGTATGCCAAGCAGATCAAGGTGTACCCTGCCTTCACCCAGTGTTGGCTGAGATAGGTGCCAGACTCGACTGCCTTAACAATAGATTAAAGATTAAGCAGTTTGGCAAATTATGATGCTGATGATTCCTGGCTTACTTCTGTAAGTTCATTCATTCGTTCATTTTATAATCTTAATTAAGGTCGTGAGGAGGCTGGTGCCCATTTCAGTCGATTCTGGGAAAAGGTGGGGTACTCCCTAGACAGCTCGCCAGGCCATTGCAGGGCCAATACTCGCACAACGATTCACACTCCAGTGATTTGGAACTGCCAATTAGCTTACTGAGCATATTTTTGAACTATTGGAGGAAACTGGAGTACCCAGAGGAAACCCATGCAAGCAGAGAACATACAAACTCCACACAGAAACGCCCGAGCTGGGAAACGAACCCAGGCCTTTTTGCGGTGAGGTGGATGTGCTCTTCTGTAAGTTAATAACAACATATATTGCTAAGTTTGTTACTGTCATCTCCTGACCAATCAGAATTCAACGTTCATTTGGTTTGATCAAATAACTTCAACCCCAAATCCATTTAGTTTCTTATCTCCACCGCTGGCATCACTGGCCTCATAAATGTTAAGCTCCAGTGTGTAAAAGACTAAAACTCCTCAGAACCTCCATTCTGGGATGTGTCTCATGAATATTTCATTTATAAGAGAAACAAATCCAAGCTGTCGCTCTTTCCTTTCGTGCACTTTCTTTCATATACTATCATTATGCTTCACTGTGTCAGTGCCATTTCTATGTATTTTATGCAAATTGTGCAGGATGCTGTTTGTGAATAACAAAACCAGAGTTTGACATTAAATAATTCTCTGTTTGTAAATCACATTTAAAAACATATTGTTTCTGTCTTCATCTGATGAATGTTAAAGGTGCTTATTCAGTTCAAATCCTCCATGCCTGTAATGTGAAACAACAAGTGGTAAAGCAATGTCAAATCTTGTTTAGAGACAAAATAAATAAAGAAGAGTTTAAAAAAACAAAAGGATTCAGAGACTCAGAACATGTTGAAAGTCGGCTGGGAACACAGCTAATTTTTTCAAAATGAATCAATCAATGAGAAATTAACATCGGCAGTGAATGTGTTTTGTTGCACTGTTCCAGCAAGGCAGGACTGAAACTCAAAGAAATATATATATATCTATACCACATTTGACGTGATAAGCGCCCAGGGCGCTTTAGAAATTGGAATGGGTGGGCACTTATTAAAATGTTACCAGTGGAGTGGAACGGAAAGTGCTTATTACCATTGAGGTGGAAAACATGAATAATAACAGAACAATAAAAGAGTTTTACTGGTATTTATGTTATTCAGTTTGTGGTATCAACCAAACTACTTACATAAAAGCTGAAAATAAGCAGAAAACAGCATAATTTTATTTAAAAAAACAACAACCTTACTTTTCCCTTTTACCCTTATTCCTTTTAACATTTTCCAGAAGTAAAATCAAGCCAATCAACAGGACTGTCAACTTTAGCACGTTGAACCAATCAATACAAACATAAACAAAAGCACATGACCATCAACATCTTTAAATTCATAAAGTTAGTGAGCAGGAGAATCGGGTGGAAAATACTCGTCATCACTTTGTGATAGGTCCATATCTGGCTCATCGCTCCATTCATTCATAGTATCCCATAGTTTTGCTGTACCAGTTTCTAATGGTTCATTGGTTGTTGGACATTTACCAAGAGAACACAGCAAAATATTTTCCTGTTTTTTAAAGCACGGCTGAACAATCAAATGTGTTGTTACTGATGAACATTATAGACATTCCAACTAGTAGGGAGTCTTGAAATACCGTGCAAACTCACTTTTACAGGTGGTGAACGCCTCATTTTATGGTTACAGAGACTGATTGAATAAAATTAGTAAGTTTGATCTACGATTTTGCTCCCAGTACACATGGGCGGTTATTAGGCACAAGAAGAAAAAAACAAACAAACAAACAAAAAAAAACCCAGAACAAACAAAAAAAAACAAAACAAAACAAAAAAAAAAAAAAAACATGGGGGGGCTTATTGGAGCAGGGTACTTATTACGTGGGAATACATTGTGTGTGTGTTTTATATATATATATATATATATATATATATATATATATATATATATATATATATATATATATATATATATATATATATATATATATGTGTGTGTGTGTGTGTGTGTGTGTGTATGTATGTATAAAATGGTTAAAAAATACTGGGCCTGTTGCACCGTAATTACTGGATGATCTATTATCATCTTCAGCAACGAGATTATGATTTACCTTAAGTTGTGTGTTTGTTTGTTTGGTTCTGTGCTTTTTGAATAATCACACAAAAAGTTATATGCAGACTTTGGGACAGAGGTTTGGCATTGGATAAGGAGGACTTCATTAGATTTCGATGCTGGTCTGGATCTAATTCTAGATCCAGCCAATTCTAAAGAGTTTTTGAGACTGGTCAGTTTGTGATATTTTTATTGATATGTGGGATCGCTGGGCTTGAAGGTGGTTTGCGTTCTCTGAGCGCTTTTACGTTCTACGGGATAGAATAAAGAACTTTACAAACTTGATATATTTTTCTGCTTCATAAAATATTAAATACATTTTTTATATAATTTTATATAATTTTTATATAATTTTTTTAATAAAGTTTAGCTGCATCAAAAGTCATTTGTATGTGGACTTTGATGTTCTCCCCATTGTTCCATGGGTTTCCTCCGGTTTCCTCCCACAGTCTAAAGATATGCACATTATGCAATTCGGAACTTCTAAATTGCTGTTAGATGTGGGTTGGACCCTGAATTTTGTATTTGCCTGACATTTGTCTGGCAAACTGTTCAGGGTGCACCCCACCTTCACTGTGTTGGCTGAGATAGGCTCCCTGTGACTCTAACAGGAGAAAGCAGTTTAGCAAATGAGTGTGTGAATAAGTGCTCATGATAATACACATAGTTCATCTTGGAATTTTTCGTTAGAAATTCATGTTACGGCTACTTATGTGATTTTAGCCACCTGGAGATTTTTAATCGAGTAATTTACAGAATTTTAGGAAAATATTTCTGATTAATACATCTTGTTTCCACAGTCACTGCGCATTTACACAGTCATATTGCAGATATTACACTATGTGCTACAGTAGCTCGCTAAACTGCCTGGCTCTGATCTTCTGTGCTTTGAGTTTGCAGGTGCCTCATACCTTTATAGTGTTTTTCTAACATTAACCAGGTGAACCGGGGTTGCAGACCACATAATACAGACCAACATTTTCCAGATTCCACAACTCACTATTTTCACTTGTATTTTGATTCTTGTGGGTTTGGAGCGATCGTACACACGCATGTAGGTATGTAATGTACTGCAGATTGGCTGCATACAGTTAAACAAAGATAGCTATGATAATTTTTGCAGATTGTAATCTTGGAGGAGGGGAAGGCATTATAGAATTGGTATAAACAGTTAAAGATATTTTTATGGTTTGTATGTGCAAAATTATCCAAAAACAACACAGTACTGTATAACAAAACCTCTTGCTTTGTCAGGAACATTATATGTGCCACAAAATGTATTTTTGGTATTGTAATCACGAGTACTTGTTTGTTACCAGATTTGGTGGCGACACCACAATACCAGAGTCCCTGAGATAAATTAAATTTTGGAATGTCAAGATTACAGGAGAAAGGTAGAACAAGGCCAAAAATGTTGGAGATTGAACATATCCCAGGTTAAAATTAAAACTGTTTACATTTGAGAAACAAAGCGACCCAGATAGAGCCAAAGACGCAGTGAAGGACAGATGGGAAATCATATGCACAATTTCAAAGAGCATAATCCCATTTGACCTTGAGAAGGCAAAATCAACATTATCATGTTTTTGAGTGGGGATCACAGAACATATGAAGAAAAGAACTTACTTGATTACTACTGTATGTTATACCCCCATTTCACTGGAGCACGGTAAACTCGCGGAAGCAAAAATGTCGTCATCCTCTAACGTTCCTCAGTCGATCCGTCATCTTCCATGTCCTTCCATGTGATTCCGAACATATTCCTCCGTTTCCGGCAGGCCAAAATTTTCTGCGAATTGCTTTTGAACATGTTCAAAACGTTGCACGTTGATGGAAAAATTTTCCGACAGTGTTCCCTTAGGTTCCTTAGTCATTCCGCAAACGTTCCGTCATTTCCTCAAACGTTCCTTGATCATTCCTTTTATTCCGCCAGTGTTCCTTGATCGTTCTGCGAGCCTTCCTCCCCCTCTTCCGGGTGTTCAAAAGCGGCCACAGAATCCCCATGGAATACTTACAGAAGGTTTGCAGAATACTCACAGAAGGTTTGCGGAATACATGCGGAATGTTTGCGAAATGGGTGCGGATAACACGGAAGACTTGCGGAACACTCAAGGAAGTCACTTCCACTACAAATTATTCCAGTTCATTCACTTTATTTTTTTGTTTTCCTGTTCATGTCATAAAGTTTTAAAGTTATAATCACTGTGGTTTGGACTTGTGTGCATGGTTTTTAGTCTGGAATGATTAATTGAGGTGCAAATAAAAGGAATGTATTGGCATTATTGATATTAAACATATTAACATATGTTAAATTTAAAATTTATTGTAAATTATAAACATATTGAACATTAGAAACATATGGTAAATTCCAAACATATGTTCAATTTTAAATTTATTGTACATTATAAACATATTATACATTATAAACATATTATACATTATAAACATTTAGTATGAATGAGAGAATTAGCTTCCTTGGTCGATTCCGTGTACAATATTTAAAAGCGGAATCAGGAGCAAATCCTTTGATCTTTGCCGATTTTTCCTCGTTGAAATGTGGTTACGCTGGGTATTCCTCAGTCATTCCTTAGTCATTCCATGTTGAACATGAACGTTCCGCCTTCATTCCGCCTGTTCCGCAATCATTCCCGAGCTCTTCCTTCTAAAACGGTGTAGTGCTGTAATCGTTCCTTGAGTGTTCCTTGCTTTCCGTGAACGTTCCGTGAATTATCCGAAGGTCTTCCTTTGCAATCCGCACTGGTTCCGAAGGTAATCCGAGCACTTTTAGACATGTATTCCGACATTCCTTCTTCGATTCTTTCTGTGTCTTTTCCGCACATTCCGTGAACATTCCGAAGGTGTTCCGAGGGTACAATTTTCCGTAGGTTTTTGACCCATTTTCCGTGTAAAAATGCCGAAGCGCCTCCGTAGAGTGTGTTTCGGGCCTTTGCGCCATGATCATTGCATTCCGCACTCCAGTGAAATCGGGGTATTAACTACATGCTGTCATGTCTCAAACATACTGTATCTACTTTTGAAATAACCTCCCATGAATAGGCTTCAATAATTCATAACATTTCCATGAACCAAAATTAAAATTAAGCTATGCAGACAGACTCTGGGAATAGGATATATATACACCATACCATAATCTTCCGAGTGATAGTTCCCTTTTACCACTACAGTTCTCTTACAGTGCAAATCAGTGGCTGAGGACATCGTCTGAAATTTTCTGAGCTCTTTCAGATTCACTCACCCGCACATAAGTGTGGAAATGGATTTCGGTGTATATCTGTGTATCAGATTTAGACATCATGAATAATAGAGGCTTTTTCATACTCCATGATGTAACTGGATGTAATGGGATTGTGGTTTGGTCCACAGACAGCGGCAATGACTGTATAGCAGAGCCGTCGTACAAATTAAAATGAAATGATGTCCTGTGAAAGCTGCTTTTATACAACACTGGTACACCATGACCAGTGATAACTACAGTTCATCAATCCTCTCTCTCTCTCTCTCTCATTCTCTCAGATTGTTTACAGAAGCAATAACGCAACTGATAACAGAAACTGGCGGGATTTAAAAAGCAATTATAAATTAAGAACAACATTACAAAGTATAATTTTATAAAGTTAAAACGAGTGCGCGTGCACGACGGCCAGTTTGGCTTCCTCCTTGCATTTATGGACTTTCCGCTTTTTGTGTGTACTGGGTTCTGATGGCAGATGGAGATGGGCGGAGCTGCTGATATGAATAGGGAGGCAGTGGTGGATGGCCAACTAATTAGAAACTCTAGCATGCCATTACACACTAGTGCTCAAACAAACAAACAAACAAACAAACAAACAAGCAAACAAACAAAATCTTCAAACCTCCCAGAAGAAAAACTTAAACATGTGCTTACTTTTTTATTTCACACATCAGTGTCTTCTAACACTGTAACAACATTCATTGGTCAAAAAAGTGGAAAAACCCATCGTATCTTCTTCTTCTTTTCCTTTCGGCTGTTCCCTTCAGGGGTCGCCACAGCAAATGATCTGCCTCCATCTCTCCCTATCCTCTGCATCTTCTACTCTTACTCCAACGACCTTCATGTCCGCCTTCACCACATCCATAAATCTTCTCTTTGGTCTTCCTCTGGGCCTTTTGCCTGGTAGTTCCAACCTCAGCATCCTACTACCAATATCCTCACTATCCCTCCTCTGTACATGTCCAAACCATCTCAATCTAGCCTCTCTGACTTTGTCTCCAAAACATCTAACATGTGCTGTCCCTCTGATGTACTCATTTCTGATCCTGTCCATCCTCGTTACTCCCAAAGAGAACCTCAACATTTTCATCTCTGCTACCTCCAACTCTGCCTCCTATCTTTTCCTCAGGACCACTGTCTCTAAACCAGGGGTCACCGACCTTTTTGAAACCGAGAGCTACTTCTTGGGTACCAATTAATGCGAAGGGCTACCAGGTCAAAACACACCTCTGAAATTACAAATTTGCTCAATTTACCTTTAATTATATGTTATCATTAATAATTAATGATATTTATCTATGTGAAGATATTGATTTGATTTAAAATATATTCAAAAAAATTAGATGCAGCTCAATGGAGAGTGGCGCTATGGAGCTGTGGGCCTGTCCTAAAACTAGCAGTGAACAGGTCCGCGGGCAACTTATAGTGTCCTTGCGGGCTACCTGGTGCCCACGGGCACCACGTTGGTGATCCCTGCTCTAAACCATACAACATTGCTGGCCTCATCACCGTCTTGTACACTTTTCCTTTCATTCTTGCCGATACTCTCCTATCACACATCACACCGGACACTTTTCTCCATCCATTCCAACCTGCCTGCACACGCTTCTTCACCTCTTTTCCACACTCTCCATTGCTCTGGATTGTTGAGCCTAAGTACTTAAAATCCTCCACCTTCTTTATCTCTGCCCCCTGTAACCTCAAAGTTCCTCTTGAGTCCTTGTCGTTCACACACATGTATTCCGTCTTTCCAGGGCATTCCTCCACCTCTCTAGATTTTCCTCCACTTGTTCTGTGCTCTCACTACAGATCACAATGTCATCTGCAAACATCATAGTCCATGGAGATTCTTGTCTAACCTCGTCTGTTAGCCTGTCCATCACCATAGCAAACAAGAAGGGGCTGAGAGCTGACCCTTGATGCAGTCCCACCTCCACCTTGAACTCTTCTGTCACACTGACAGCACACCTCACCACTGTCTTACATCTCTCATACATGTCCTGCACCACTCTAACGTACTTCTCTGTCACTCCAGACTTCCTCATACAATACCACAGTTCTTCTCTCGGCACCCTGTCATATGCTTTCTCCAGAGCCATAAAGGCACAATGCAGCTCCTTCTGACCTTCTTTGTACTTCTCTATTAACATCCTCAAAGCAAACACTGCATCTGTGGTGCTCTTTCTTGGCATGAAACCAAACTGTTGTTCAGAAATGCTGACCTCTGCCCTTAGTCTTGCTTCCACTATTCTTTCCCATAACTTCATTGTATGGCTCATCAACTTTATCCCTCTGTAGTTGCCACAACTCTGTACATCTCCCTTGTTCTTAAAAATGGGCACAAGCACACTTCTCCTCCATTCCTCTGGCATCTTCTCACTTTCTAAGACCTTGTTGAATATTCTTGTCAGAAAATCTACTGCTACCTCCCCGAGACACTTCCATACCTCAACTGGTATGTCATCAGGGCCAACTGCCTTTCCACTCTTCATCCTCTTCAATGCCCTCCTCACTTCACCCTTACTAATCTTTGCTACTTCCTGCTCCTCAACGGTCACCACTTCTACTCTTTTTTCTCTCTCATTTTCCTCATTCATCAGCTCTTCAAAGTACTCTTTCCATCTTCCCAGCACACTTCTGTCATCAGTCAATACATTTTCCTCTCTGTCCTTTATCACTCTAACTTGCTGCATGTCTTTCCCATCTCTATTTCTCTGCTGTGCCAACCTGTATAGATCATTTTCTCCCTCCTTACTGTTCAACCTATCATACAAGTCATCATACGCCCTCTGTTTGGCCTTTGACACCGCTACCTTCGCCTTACTGACTTCCTTCAAATTACATCGCCTACACAAGATCAACCTGTGTGCTCCTACCTCCGCTTTCATAAGTCACCTATGCTCCTGTCTCTTCTTGAAGAAAGTATTCACCACAGCCATTTCCATCCTTTTTGCAAAATCGATCAGCATCTGTCCTTCTGTGTTCCTGTCCTGGACACCAAACCTGCCCATCACTTCCTCGTCCCCTCTGTTTCCTGCACCAACATGTCCATTGAAGTCTGCTCCAATGTCCACTCTTTCACCTCTGGGGGTACTCTGCATCACTTCATCTAACTCACTCCAGAATCTCTCCTTCTCTTCTAGCTTACATCCTGCCTGTGGGGCATAAGCACTAACAACATTGACCATCACGCCATCAATTTCTAACTTGAGACTCATCACTCTGTCTGACACTCTTTTCACCTCTAGAACATTTCTGACAAACCCCTCCTTCAAGATGACTCCTACTCCATTTCTCTTCCCATCCACACCATGATAAAACAGCTTCAACCCTGCTCCTAAGCTTCTAGCCTTGCTACCTTTCCACCTGGTCTCCTGAACACACAGTATGTCCACCTTCCTCCTCTGCATCATGTCAGCCAGCTCCCTATCTTTTCCTTGCATAGTTCCAACATTCAAAGTCCCTACTCTCAGTCCTAGGCTCACGCATTTCCTCTTCTCTCTCTGCCTACGGACACGCCTCCCGCCTCTCCTTCTTCGACCAACAGTAGTCCAATTTCCATCAGCACCCTGTTGGTTGACAGCACTGATGGCGTCGTTGTTAACCCGGGCCTCGACCGATCCGGTATGAATTTTGTTTTGATCATTTGCATTTTTAAATGTGGCAGAAGTTTAACGCCGGATGCCCTTCCTGTCGCAACCCTCTGCATTTATCCGGGCTTGGGACCGGCATAAGGGGGAGAGACACTGGTTAGTGCCTGCCTGCCTGCCTGCCGCCCCCCCATATCACTTATACCTGATATACCGCTATCAAAAAATAATCAACTTCAGGGTGGTAACAGTGTCTTCACTTTCCTTTAATCACATCCCACCACACAGTCCTTGTTACACATATCCCTGTAGCTATACTGTTCCCAACATTTGATTCCATGGCCCAACATGGATTCCATTGTTGTACCTCACCATAAGAAATATAGAAAAGAGTAAATGAGAAGAAAGCATGATTAAAGACGAAAGGAGAGGAATGAACAGGAACGTGAGCAAGATGTAATAATGATGGAGAGGAAAGGGAGAAAGTGCTGAAAGAAGAAAAATGTGTGTGTGTGTGTGTGGGGGTGGGTGGGTGGGTGTGTGGGTGGGTGGGTGTGTTCCAAGTGAAGCTGTACCACTTGACAAAGCACCTTAACCGAAAAAGACGTTATTCAGTCATCCATTCATTTTCTGAACTGCTTAATCCTAATTAGAGTCACTGTTAGGTTGCCACCCATCTCAGCCGTTCTGGGCAAGGGCGGGGTACGCCCTGGGCAGCTCGCCAGGTCATCGCAGGAGACGCCACTATTCCACCACAAATGACAAAAAAAGTTTAAACTGACTCCTCTAATTTGCTTCCAGTGACATAACCAGTGGCGGTAAGGTACTGGATTACTGATCCCTAGGTCGTGGGTTCAAGCCCACTATCAGTGGGTTGTCACTGCTGTCCCCCCAAGTGCAGTTAACTAGGTTATCAAAGTTCGGCCATGTCTCCAACTGTCTGTGGTGAGGGGCACGGAAAAAGAACCATTGCTGATTTTTATCAAGACTAAGTGCATAGCTGTCCGCATGGTTCTGCCTCGTGATGGCCTGGCGAGCTGTCCAGGGTGCACTCTGCCCTCGCCATGAGTTGACTGAGATCGGTGCCAGCCTCTTTGCGACTCTAATTAGGATTAAGCGGTTCAGAAACTGAATGAATGATGAATTTACCATATTTGGATTAATACTTACACATGATAAACTACAGTGTTGAAAAAATATCGCAGGACAGCATGGTGGCGTTGTGGTTAGCATGTCTGCCTCACACCAAGACGTGAGCTCGAGTCCTGGGCTTTGTGACGGTATTTATGAGCGGATTCTATATGTTCTCCATTGTACAGGCAATTTGGGGATTCCAAGCAGCAACACTCTACTTCTTTTTGTTCTGGCTCAGGTGCTTATGGCATTCTCAAGAATTTTATAGCAAAAGATTTTGAAATGTGAAATACTGACTGGTGACGATCCCCTGATTCCGTTCACTAAGTTTCCCCCCCTTTTTATCTTGAGTGCTCTTGTGTCTTCAACATTTTGTGCCATATTGGATTTTATGAGTTATAGCAAATCCTTTTTTTAATCAATTACTTTTCAATCTTCACGAACTCTAGCACATGTGATCTTTGTGCCAAGCCTCACAAAATTTATGTGTTGACATTTCAATTTGCAAAAGCAGCACAGTCAGTGTAAATCGGGAGTAATGTACAAACAGGAAATAAATGGGTACCAGGACTGAAGATTATATGCTAGGAAGCACAATCAATTCTGCATCATTTCACCACTCGAAAGGTGCTAGAATATGGAAAAAATGTCAGCTCGTCAATGTAACCATCCAGCAGCCATATTAGATTTTATCAGAAGGTTTATAGATTTTTCCAATTACAAATCTGGCCCAAGCTTCACCAGATTTGGCACAAATGTCCTTCACCAAAATTATCAGATAGTCTTTTTAATTTTAAAATAGGTCATCTGTTATTATTATTATTATTATTATTATTATTATTATTATTATTATTATATTGTTATAATAATATTATATCATATTATCATAGTATTATATAATAATAATAATAATAATAATAATAATAATAATAATAATAACAATAATAAGCACCCCGTGAATGTTATTTTTCAATAGCTGAAATAAAGTTGGTTGGGAAGTAGAGCTTGAACTTTTCTTAAAAAAAAACGCAGGTGATGGTGGACCAGCTCGGAGAATGAAGGCTCAGTCTCACCCAAAATCCTCGCTATTGTTTGAAACATGTCCAACACACCTCTGTTCATGTGCCGTCCCCTTGTGGGTTACATTTTTGCGCTCAAATGACCGACATGTAACCGAGAGAATCTGGTCATTTGACAAAATAAAAGATTTTTCAAAAATAAAGATCATTCATACTCAGATAATAAATAAAACGGATGAATTAATAATGAATTATTTCTTCTGCAGACCGGTACCAATTGAGCCACGGACCGGTACCGGTCCGCGGCCCGGTGGTTGGGGGACCCCTGTGTTAGACTACTGAGTCTAACAACAAAGTCAATAAATAAGATGTGAATGCAAATCTCAACTAATTTTTTTCAAGTCACATGAGATTTTCAGTAAATGCTTACACTCAGGTCCTGGACAAAATGACATAAAACTTCCTTCGCAGCGAAGCTCAACAGCTGTGCATGGCCACTTTCTTTCTGCATGCAGCTATATTTAACCAGTATTCCACGTTCTTATTTTCGACTGAAGTATTTTTTAAGCAGCGTATTATCCATTAAACCTTCCAACATTTCCCCGCCCAAGTGAATTGCAGGCAAAGAAAGTAGTCATTTGGGGTTATTTTGTACAGAGAAAACGTACTTGGTGTAATTTGCTTGTACAGCAAATCAGTTCATGGTGACAGTTAAAGAACTACATTTATTCTAATATTTACACTAAGTTGCCAAGTTTTGATTCCAGAATAAAATATGTAAATATGTTTGAAAAAGGTTTAGAGTTTATTAGGTGCTAAATATGTGTGACTCATAAACACATAACTTAGTGTACATAAAAATTACTTTTTAAACAGCTTGCAGAAAACAGTGTGTACATTGCTAAACCAGAGCTATAAAGGAATACTCTGGGTAAATATTTTAGTGGCACAATATAGTGTACAACAAGGTAACTTAATTTTAATTCATATCTTACATTATGAAACTCAAAAATGGGACTTTCATTCTTGCCCTTTTTAAAAATATTGAGAAATTCATCATGCGTTTTTTTTTTTTTTATAGTTACAGGGATCCCTCGCTACTCCGTGCTTCAATTCATGCGGCTTCAGTACATCGCGGTTTTAAAAAATATTCATCGAAAAATGTAAAAAATAAGGAAATTAAAGACGAATAGGGGAAAAAGTTAAGGAAAATACCAAAAAGAAACAAGGCCAATTATGAAAAAAAAAACCAACCAAACAAACAAACAAACAAAAACAAAAAAACAACCCAAAACCTCCCATCAAAACTACTTACATTTTTATGTGAGGTGCGCATCTGAGTCTGTTGCATGCATATCTGTATGTGTGTGTACAGGGATCCCTTGCTACTTCGCGCTTCAATGCACGTGGCTTCAGTGCATCACGGTTTAAAAAAAAAAAAAAAAAAAAATTATATATATATATATATATATATATATATATATATATATATATATATACACACACACACACACACACACACACACACACATATATATATATATATATATATTAATTGAATTAAAAATTAAGGAAATTAAGTAAAATCATATACACACACACATATACATATATATATATATATATATATACACATATACATATATATATATACACACATATATATATATATATGATGAGTTAAACATTAAAATGCTTAGCTACAATCAGAGTCTGCTGGAACTACTCTTTGAGTCTTCTGAAACTTGTATCCTCCTTCCAAGCTGCTTGAAACTAAAGTGAGGATCCAGTGGAGAAGCAGGCTGACTCGCTGGTTGTTGATGTGCGTCCTTCTGTGTCATCAGCAGGTAGCTCAGGATCGTCAGTGTTTCGCCCCTTAACCTGGACACTTCACCTGAGTGGGGCAGTGAGGGCCGGTTGTGAAACCTAACCCTCACCCACAGAAGGACGCCAGTTGTTGTTACGCTTCAACCACAGCCATCTAGAACTGCTCTCTGCTGCTGCGCCAATCTCCTTGATAGCTTGCTTCACCTGCTTTGGGGGCATGCCTAGTTTCTGCAGGAAGTAACGTGTTGATGAAGAAGGGAATCCTCTACATCCGACTTCCACAGGGAAGAGAACTGCGTGCCATCTTTTTGACTGTGCTTCATCGACCAGATCTTGGTATTTTGCTTTCTTTAGCTGATGGGCGATGTCGAGCCGGTCTTCCCAGGGAACTGTGAGCTCGATAATGAAGATGGACTTGGAGCTTTTGACAGAAGAACGGCATCTGGTCGTAGTGATGTTGTTGCCACCTCTTCTGGGAAAACCAGTCTTCTCTTTAGGTCAACCTGTAACTCCCAGTCTTGTGCCCCTTGAAGGATCGAGCGGGTCTGGGTGGGTTTTACAGATCCTGTGGGTACCGGACTTCCCTCTTTAACAAAGCTCACGAGTTGTGGTGGTAATGTCACTCTCTTGTTTGCCTTCAATCTCTCCGGGTCTATCCACTTTGCTATCTCTGTTAGAACTTTGTCATGTCTCCATCTGTATCTTCCATCCCCAAGTGCTTTTGGACATGCTGATAGGATGTGGTTCAGTGTACAAGAGTTCGTACCACATAGTTTGCATGTTGCACTGTCTTCTATTCCCCAGGTCATCAGGTTACTTGGAGTTGGTAAGAGATCGGAGATGGCTCGGAGAAGGAAGCTAAGTTTGCCCTGATCAGTTCCCCAGAGTTCCTTCCATGATAGGGGTCGATCTAGGGCAGCATCCCACTGGACCCAGCTGCCCTGTTTTGCAAGCCCTACTGCTTTGACTCTACGTTCCTCTTCTTCCGATTCCCGGATCCTCTGCACGACTAGCTCTCTCTTCTGCTTGTTGTTGGCTTGGCTCCAATGCTGGGAATGGTAGTTTCCCAGGCCAAGACGACCCTTGCACACAGTGCCAACTATTTCTTGATGTTTTAGTAGTTCTTCAGCATCTGTAACTGCTCTCTGGGGCTTCCACTTCCTTCCACTCTTGATGGTTTCTGCTGATAGGTTTACCTTCTTATCTTTGGATGTGCGTAGTGTGGTGACAGCTCGTGCTTTTGCGACCTTGAATTCTTCCACTACAGATGTCACTGGTAGTGTTAGTTTGGCAGTCTTGCTGTAGATGTTGATTGCACTAAAGCTGGGTGGCACCCCCAACCATCTTCTAAGAAACTTGCTGCAGAGTCTCTCCATGGCTTCAACTGCAGACATGGGAATGTCGTACAACAAGAAGGGCCACTGCAATCTTGGTATAATGCCAAACTGGAAGCACCACACCTTGAACCTTCCTGCAATTGCCTGTTGTCTATCGCTTGAAGCCAGTTCTTTACTTGTTGTTTAACAGCCTTGATGTTGCTGGTGTCTTTCAGGGAGCTATCATAGTTCTTCCCAAGGCACTTGATCTGTTCATCTTGTATGGTTGGGATCTTTTCCCTTGGATGCTGAAGGTGTTCTTGGACAGCACTCCATTCTGTAAGCATAGGCTTCTTGATTTTGAAGGCTTGAATTTCATTCTTGCCCAGTTAGTTGCTCTTTCTAGCCCTCTTAGTATCCACCTTGTTCCTACAAATGATGAGGTCGTGATCGTAATGTCATCCATGAAGGCTCGACATGATGGGTGTCTTGTGCCATCTTCGGCCATGGGACCTCTGCATTCTTTTCCTCCAGCTTTCAGGATGAGGTTCATAGCGGTAACAAATAGGATGACTGATACTGTGCATCCTGCCATTATGCCTTTCTCCAGCCTCTGCCACTTGGTGGTAAAATCTCCAACAGTGAAACGCATCTGTAGATGGTCCATATAGTGCATCACTAGTTCAACCAGATCTTGTGGTATGCGATAGTGTTGGAGTGCTGTTCGAATGATCTGATGTGGTACGCTTGGGTAGGCTTGGGCAAGATCTAACCATACCACTGACAGGGTCTTCTTGTCTCTCTTTGCTTCTTTGATGAGCTGGCTGATTGCTGAGGTGTGCTCAAGGCATCCTGAATGGCCCGGGATTCCTCCTTTTTGCACACTAGGGTCCACAAATTCATTTGCTAGCAGGTAGGAAGTCATTCTCTTTGCCACTATTGACCAAAAGATCTTTCCCTCGATGTCTAGCAAGGAAATTTCTCTGAACTGGGATAGTGTTGATGAGTTCAATTCCTTTGGTACAAAGCAGCCTTCTGCTAGTGTCCATGTGCTTGGTAACTGTTTTTTCTTCCATAAAACACGGAGAATCTTGGCTAGCCTACGGAGCAGCAAAGGGCAGTTCTTGTAGATCTTATATGTCGTGCCTGATGGCCCTGGTGCTGATGCTGATCGAGCTTTCTTCACAACTGACTTGACTTCATCAAAAGTGAAATCTGACATATTGAAGGAGGTATGGGGTTCTGGAATGGGTAGCTGGAAAGGGCATTCTCCGAGTGGGCTGTCTCTTTCTGCATCGCTGTGCGAGGCTGTGATACTATCTTCTACTTCTTCTCTTGAGCATGTTAGCTTTCCACTCTTTGGTTTTCCTAAAAGGTCAGATGTGAATCTGAAGGGGCTTCTGAAGAATGCCTGTCTTTTCCTTCTTTTCTCCCTTTGCTTCCTTCGAAGTGTCTCAGCTTTGCGGAGTAGAAGAAGCTTCTTATGTAGGTCAGAGAGAAGCTCTTCTAAACCTCCTTTCTCTATGCCTTCTGCCTTGCGCCATCTTTTCTTAAGGCTTCGCTGATCCTTGCGCAAAGAAGCGATCTGGCGTTGTCTTCTGCTAGGGCCTGCTTTTGGTCTTTCTTCCTTGGTCTCTTTCACACCAAAGGTTTCAAGGCTTTCTTGGAACACGATCTGGGTCATGGTCTTCATCTTATTGACTGCATCTCCTTTCAAGGTGTTTTCAAGGATAATGTCAAGGCTCTCATCCAGTTGTTTCCATCTGCGGTCTGATGCTGGTGGTAAGTTCAGCCGTGGCTTCTTCTCCAACTTTGTTTCTTTGATGATTCCATTCTCTGCTCTAGTGTTTTGAGCGGCTAGAACTGGGAGGTCCTGGGCACTGTGGTTGGAATCCTGGTCCGGAACCTCTGACGACTGATGAGCTGTCTGTGTAAACTCAGAGATGGATCTCTGTGAATCGCTGATAGCTTTGCGTTGTTCTTGCCGTGTTTTACACTTTGTCTTCCCTTGATGGATTTTCACTCCACGCTCATTTTTGAAGAGACCGCCACAGCTGTTGCATCTTCGCTTTGCCTCATCTAGTACTGTTGCCGTTTTTCTTCTCGTAGTCCATATGTCATTGTCCTGGTCAGAATCCATGTAATCTGTCCGGGGTAGCAGATTATCCTCCCCCCCTCCTCGGTCTGCTTGGGGGTATTCTCTCTGTAGTGAACTTGTAGCGTTGTGGATGCAGTGCTTCGGGGTGCTAACCCTAACACTATAGCGACCCGTCTTTCCGGGCTGTCATTCGTTCTTTCTCGAACGTCAATGGGCCTTTCCCCATGGTCACTTAAATGTACATGATGAGTTAAACATTAAAATGCTTAGCTACAATCAGAGTCTGCTGGAACTACTCTTTGAGTCTTCTGAAACTTGTATCCTCCTTCCAAGCTGCTTGAAACTAAAGTGAGGATCCAGTGGAGAAGCAGGCTGACTCGCTGGTTGTTGATGTGCGTCCTTCTGTGTCATCAGCAGGTAGCTCAGGATCGTCAGTGTTTCGCCCCTTAACCTGGACACTTCACCTGAGTGGGGCAGTGAGGGCCGGTTGTGAAACCTAACCCTCACCCACAGAAGGACGCCAGTTGTTGTTACGCTTCAACCACAGCCATCTAGAACTGCTCTCTGCTGCTGCGCCAATCTCCTTGATAGCTTGCTTCACCTGCTTTGGGGCATGCCTAGTTTCTGCAGGAAGTAACGTGTTGATGAAGAAGGGAATCCTCTACATCCGACTTCCACAGGGAAGAGAACTGCGTGCCATCTTTTGACTGTGCTTCATCGACCAGATCTTGGTATTTTGCTTTCTTTAGCTGATGGGCGATGTCGAGCCGGTCTTCCCAGGGAACTGTGAGCTCGATAATGAAGATGGACTTGGAGCTTTTGACAGAAGAACGGCATCTGGTCGTAGTGATGTTGTTGCCACCTCTTCTGGGAAAACCAGTCTTCTCTTTAGGTCAACCTGTAACTCCCAGTCTTGTGCCCCTTGAAGGATCGGCGGGTCTGGGTGGGTTTTACAGATCCTGTGGGTACCGGACTTCCCTCTTTAACAAAGCTCACGAGTTGTGGTGGTAATGTCACTCTCTTGTTTGCCTTCAATCTCTCCAGGTCTATCCACTTTGCTATCTCTGTTAGAACTTTGTCATGTCTCCATCTGTATCTTCCATCCCCAAGTGCTTTTGGACATGCTGATAGGATGTGGTTCAGTGTACAAGAGTTCGTACCACATAGTTTGCATGTTGCACTGTCTTCTATTCCCCAGGTCATCAGGTTACTTGGAGTTGGTAAGAGATCGGAGATGGCTCGGAGAAGGAAGCTAAGTTTGCCCTGATCAGTTCCCCAGAGTTCCTTCCATGATAGGGGTCGATCTAGGGCAGCATCCCACTGGACCCAGCTGCCCTGTTTTGCAAGCCCTACTGCTTTGACTCTCGTTCCTCTTCTTCCGATTCCCGGATCCTCTGCACGACTAGCTCTCTCTTCTGCTTGTTGTTGGCTTGGCTCCAATGCTGGGAATGGTAGTTTCCCAGGCCAAGACGACCCTTGCACACAGTGCCAACTATTTCTTGATGTTTTAGTAGTTCTTCAGCATCTGTAACTGCTCTCTGGGGCTTCCACTTCCTTCCACTCTTGATGGTTTCTGCTGATAGGTTTACCTTCTTATCTTTGGATGTGCGTAGTGTGGTGACAGCTCGTGCTTTTGCGACCTTGAATTCTTCCACTACAGATGTCACTGGTAGTGTTAGTTTGGCAGTCTTGCTGTAGATGTTGATTGCACTAAAGCTGGGTGGCACCCCCAACCATCTTCTAAGAAACTTGCTGCAGAGTCTCTCCATGGCTTCAACTGCAGACATGGGAATGTCGTACAACAAGAAGGGCCACTGCAGTCTTGGTATAATGCCAAACTGGAAGCACCACACCTTGAACCTTCCCTGCAATTGGCTGTTGTCTATCGCTTGAAGCCAGTTCTTTACTTGTTGTTTAACAGCCTTGATGTTGCTGGTGTCTTTCAGGGAGCTATCATAGTTCTTCCCAAGGCACTTGATCTGTTCATCTTGTATGGTTGGGATCTTTTCCCCTTGGATGCTGAAGGTGTTCTTGGACAGCACTCCATTCTGTAAGCATAGGCTTCTTGATTTTGAAGGCTTGAATTTCATTCTTGCCCAGTTAGTTGCTCTTTCTAGCCCTCTTAGTATCCACCTTGTTCCTACAAATGATGAGGTCGTGATCGTAATGTCATCCATGAAGGCTCGACATGATGGGTGTCTTGTGCCATCTTCGGCCATGGGACCTCTGCATTCTTTTCCTCCAGCTTTCAGGATGAGGTTCATAGCGGTAACAAATAGGATGACTGATACTGTGCATCCTGCCATTATGCCTTTCTCCAGCCTCTGCCACTTGGTGGTAAAATCTCCAACAGTGAAACGCATCTGTAGATGGTCCATATAGTGCATCACTAGTTCAACCAGATCTTGTGGTATGCGATAGTGTTGGAGTGCTGTTCGAATGATCTGATGTGGTGCGCTTGGCTAGGCTTGGTCAAGATCTAACCATACCACTGACAGGGTCTTCTTGTCTCTCTTTGCTTCTTTGATGAGCTGGCTGATTGCTGAGGTGTGCTCAAGGCATCCTGAATGGCCCGGGATTCCTCCTTTTTGCACACTAGGGTCCACAAATTCATTTGCTAGCAGGTAGGAAGTCATTCTCTTTGCCACTATTGACCAAAAGATCTTTCCCTCGATGTCTAGCAAGGAAATTTCTCTGAACTGGGATAGTGTTGATGAGTTCAATTCCTTTGGTACAAAGCAGCCTTCTGCTAGTGTCCATGTGCTTGGTAACTGTTTTTTCTTCCATAAAACACGGAGAATCTTGGCTAGCCTACGGAGCAGCAAAGGGCAGTTCTTGTAGATCTTATATGTCGTGCCTGATGGCCCTGGTGCTGATGCTGATCGAGCTTTCTTCACAACTGACTTGACTTCATCAAAAGTGAAATCTGACATATTGAAGGAGGTATGGGGTTCTGGAATGGGTAGCTGGAAAGGGCATTCTCCGAGTGGGCTGTCTCTTTCTGCATCGCTGTGCGAGGCTGTGATACTATCTTCTACTTCTTCTCTTGAGCATGTTAGCTTTCCACTCTTTGGTTTTCCTAAAAGGTCAGATGTGAATCTGAAGGGGCTTCTGAAGAATGCCTGTCTTTTCCTTCTTTTCTCCCTTTGCTTCCTTCGAAGTGTCTCAGCTTTGCGGAGTAGAAGAAGCTTCTTATGTAGGTCAGAGAGAAGCTCTTCTAAACCTGCTTTCTCTATGCCTTCTGCCTTGCGCCATCTTTTCTTAAGGCTTCGCTGATCCTTGCGCAAAGAAGCGATCTGGCGTTGTCTTCTGCTAGGGCCTGCTTTTGGTCTTTCTTCCTTGGTCTCTTTCACACCAAAGGTTTCAAGGCTTTCTTGGAACACGATCTGGGTCATGGTCTTCATCTTATTGACTGCATCTCCTTTCAAGGTGTTTTCAAGGATAATGTCAAGGCTCTCATCCAGTTGTTTCCATCTGCGGTCTGATGCTGGTGGTAAGTTCAGCCGTGGCTTCTTCTCCAACTTTGTTTCTTTGATGATTCCATTCTCTGCTCTAGTGTTTTGAGCGGCTAGAACTGGGAGGTCCTGGGCACTGTGGTTGGAATCCTGGTCCGGAACCTCTGACGACTGATGAGCTGTCTGTGTAAACTCAGAGATGGATCTCTGTGAATCGCTGATAGCTTTGCGTTGTTCTTGCCGTGTTTTACACTTTGTCTTCCCTTGATGGATTTTCACTCCACGCTCATTTTTGAAGAGACCGCCACAGCTGTTGCAGCTTCGCTTTGCCTCATCTAGTACTGTTGCCGTTTTTCTTCTCGTAGTCCATATGTCATTGTCCTGGTCAGAATCCATGTAATCTGTCCGGGGTAGCAGATTATCCTCCCCCCCTCCTCGGTCTGCTTGGGGTATTCTCTCTGTAGTGAACTTGTAGCGTTGTGGATGCAGTGCTTGAGTGCTAACCCTAACACTATAGCGACCCGTCTTTCCGGGCTGTCATTCGTTCTTTCTCGAACGTCAATGGGCCTTTCCCCATGGTCACTTAAATGTACATGATGAGTTAAACATTAAAATGCTTAGCTACAATCAGAGTCTGCTGGAACTACTCTTTGAGTCTTCTGAAACTTGTATCCTCCTTCCAAGCTGCTTGAAACTAAAGTGAGGATCAGTGGAGAAGCAGGCTGACTCGCTGGTTGTTGATGTGCGTCCTTCTGTGTCATCAGCAGGTAGCTCAGGATCGTCAGTGTTTCGCCCCTTAACCTGGACACTTCACCTGAGTGGGGCAGTGAGGGCCGGTTGTGAAACCTAACCCTCACCCACAGAAGGGCGCCAGTTGTTGTTACGCTTCAGCCACAGCCATCTAGAACTGCTCTCTGCTGCTGCGCCAATCTCCTTGATAGCTTGCTTCACCTGCTTTGGGGCATGCCTAGTTTCTGCAGGAAGTAACGTGTTGATGAAGAAGGGAATCCTCTACATCCGACTTCCACAGGGAAGAGAACTGCGTGCCATCTTTTTGACTGTGCTTCATCGACCAGATCTTGGTATTTTGCTTTCTTTAGCTGATGGGCGATGTCGAGCCGGTCTTCCCAGGGAACTGTGAGCTCGATAATGAAGATGGACTTGGAGCTTTTTGACAGAAGAACGGCATCTGGTCGTAGTGATGTTGTTGCCACCTCTTCTGGGAAAACCAGTCTTCTCTTTAGGTCAACCTGTAACTCCCAGTCTTGTGCCCCTTGAAGGATCGAGCGGGTCTGGGTGGGTTTTACAGATCCTGTGGAGTACCGGACTTCCCTCTTTAACAAAGCTCACGAGTTGTGGTGGTAATGTCACTCTCTTGTTTGCCTTCAATCTCTCCAGGTCTATCCACTTTGCTATCTCTGTTAGAACTTTGTCATGTCTCCATCTGTATCTTCCATCCCCAAGTGCTTTTGGACATGCTGATAGGATGTGGTTCAGTGTACAAGAGTTCGTACCACATAGTTTGCATGTTGCACTGTCTTCTATTCCCCAGGTCATCAGGTTACTTGGAGTTGGTAAGAGATCGGAGATGGCTCGGAGAAGGAAGCTAAGTTTGCCCTGATCAGTTCCCCAGAGTTCCTTCCATGATAGGGGTCGATCTAGGGCAGCATCCCACTGGACCCAGCTGCCCTGTTTTGCAAGCCCTACTGCTTTGACTCTCGTTCCTCTTCTTCCGATTCCCGGATCCTCTGCACGACTAGCTCTCTCTTCTGCTTGTTGTTGGCTTGGCTCCAATGCTGGGAATGGTAGTTTCCCAGGCCAAGACGACCCTTGCACACAGTGCCAACTATTTCTTGATGTTTTAGTAGTTCTTCAGCATCTGTAACTGCTCTCTGGGGCTTCCACTTCCTTCCACTCTTGATGGTTTCTGCTGATAGGTTTACCTTCTTATCTTTGGATGTGCGTAGTGTGGTGACAGCTCGTGCTTTTGCGACCTTGAATTCTTCCACTACAGATGTCACTGGTAGTGTTAGTTTGGCAGTCTTGCTGTAGATGTTGATTGCACTAAAGCTGGGTGGCACCCCCAACCATCTTCTAAGAAACTTGCTGCAGAGTCTCTCCATGGCTTCAACTGCAGACATGGGAATGTCGTACAACAAGAAGGGCCACTGCAGTCTTGGTATAATGCCAAACTGGAAGCACCACACCTTGAACCTTCCCTGCAATTGGCTGTTGTCTATCGCTTGAAGCCAGTTCTTTACTTGTTGTTTAACAGCCTTGATGTTGCTGGTGTCTTTCAGGGAGCTATCATAGTTCTTCCCAAGGCACTTGATCTGTTCATCTTGTATGGTTGGGATCTTTTCCCCTTGGATGCTGAAGGTGTTCTTGGACAGCACTCCATTCTGTAAGCATAGGCTTCTTGATTTTGAAGGCTTGAATTTCATTCTTGCCCAGTTAGTTGCTCTTTCTAGCCCTCTTAGTATCCACCTTGTTCCTACAAATGATGAGGTCGTGATCGTAATGTCATCCATGAAGGCTCGACATGATGGGTGTCTTGTGCCATCTTCGGCCATGGGACCTCTGCATTCTTTTCCTCCAGCTTTCAGGATGAGGTTCATAAGCGGTAACACATAGGATGACTGATACTGTGCATCCTGCCATTATGCCTTTCTCCAGCCTCTGCCACTTGGTGGTAAAATCTCCAACAGTGAAACGCATCTGTAGATGGTCCATATAGTGCATCACTAGTTCAACCAGATCTTGTGGTATGCGATAGTGTTGGAGTGCTGTTCGAATGATCTGATGTGGTACGCTTGGGTAGGCTTGGGCAAGATCTAACCATACCACTGACAGGGTCTTCTTGTCTCTCTTTGCTTCTTTGATGAGCTGGCTGATTGCTGAGGTGTGCTCAAGGCATCCTGAATGGCCCGGGATTCCTCCTTTTTGCACACTAGGGTCCACAAATTCATTTGCTAGCAGGTAGGAAGTCATTCTCTTTGCCACTATTGACCAAAAGATCTTTCCCTCGATGTCTAGCAAGGAAATTTCTCTGAACTGGGATAGTGTTGATGAGTTCAATTCCTTTGGTACAAAGCAGCCTTCTGCTAGTGTCCATGTGCTTGGTAACTGTTTTTTCTTCCATAAAACACGGAGAATCTTGGCTAGCCTACGGAGCAGCAAAGGGCAGTTCTTGTAGATCTTATATGTCGTGCCTGATGGCCCTGGTGCTGATGCTGATCGAGCTTTCTTCACAACTGACTTGACTTCATCAAAAGTGAAATCTGACATATTGAAGGAGGTATGGGGTTCTGGAATGGGTAGCTGGAAAGGGCATTCTCCGAGTGGGCTGTCTCTTTCTGCATCGCTGTGCGAGGCTGTGATACTATCTTCTACTTCTTCTCTTGAGCATGTTAGCTTTCCACTCTTTGGTTTTCCTAAAAGGTCAGATGTGAATCTGAAGGGGCTTCTGAAGAATGCCTGTCTTTTCCTTCTTTTCTCCCTTGCTTCCTTCGAAGTGTCTCAGCTTTGCGGAGTAGAAGAAGCTTCTTATGTAGGTCAGAGAGAAGCTCTTCTAAACCTGCTTTCTCTATGCCTTCTGCCTTGCGCCATCTTTTCTTAAGGCTTCGCTGATCCTTGCGCAAAGAAGCGATCTGGCGTAGTCTTCTGCTAGGGCCTGCTTTTGGTCTTTCTTCATATATAAGGATATATATATATATATTCTTCATATATATTAATTGAATTAAAAATTAAGGAAATTAAGTAAAATCATATACACACACACACACATATATACATATATATATATATATATATATATATATACATATATATTAATTGAATTAAAAATGAAGGAAATTAAGTAAAAATAGGGGAAAAGTTAAGGAAAATGCCACAAAAACAAAGCCAATTATGCAAAAAAAAAAAACCTAAACAAACACAAAACAAAAAACAACCCAAAATCTCCTATCAAACTATTTACATTGTTGCACCTGCGCGTGCGTATGTATGTGTGTCTTCTTCTCATGCAGTTCCATCTGTATGTGTGTGTATTTATATTTTATTTACATCCTGTGTTTTTTTTAATGTTTAGTTATTATTATATGCATTTATAACATTGAATATGTATTTATTGATATTATATACACATATAGAGGTGTAAAAGAGCCATTGCTGACTTTTGTAAAGAGTAGCTGCAAAGTCGTCAGCGTGTTTCTGTCCCTTGCTAAAAAGGGTTGTGACAGGAAGCGCATCCGACTTAAAAACTTCTGCCACATCAAATGTGCGAATCAGATGATTCTCTGTGGCGACTCCCGAGAAAAGATAAAAAGCCAAAAGGAAACGAAGAAGATATACAGGTACATATACATCGGTCGGGGAGGGGGGGGGATGTGGGTGTGATCCTACTTCGCGGATTTTGATGGTCACGTGGGGATCTCGGTCCCAAATAACCGCGGAAAGTGAGGGATTCCTGTATTTATATTTTATTTACATCTTATGCATTAGAGTATTTTTGAATGTTTAATTGTTATTATAAGCATTTATAGCGTTGAATATGTATTTATTGATATTATATACACATATACATGTACGTATACATCAGTCAGGGGGGGTTAATTATACTTCACGGAATTTGGCAGCCAATTAACCGCGGAAAGTGAGGGATCCCTGTACCTCGTTTATGACTACTGTGAAATCAGTACAAATTTCCTTTCAGTTGTCCTTTTTAGCAGATACTCATCTGCAACCGTTAACTGTAAATCAAATACAACATGTGCCTCCTCAGACGCAATGTTTTCTAAACTGCTGTTACTGGAATTAGTTAGATGAAGAGTGCTAACTATTGAGCTAACAGATGTTTACTATTATCAGTGTCAGTCTGATGGACAGAGAAAAGAGGACGGCCATCCTTCTTAATCAGGATCTTGAGCCAATTAATTCTGCTCGCTTACGCTTGGGTTATACCTCATAGCGTGTGTGTGTGTGTGTGTGTGTGTGTGTGTGTGTGTGTGTGTGTTTCAAAGCAGTAGCTACGTGAATGGCATTGTTCATATTGTCATCTACAGTCACCTGAAAAATAAAAAGGTTTATAGATCAGGGCCATTGATTTTCTGATGCTAATTGATCAGTGTCAGCAAAACCACAATTTTACAAGCACAGCATATCAATCGATTCATTAATGTCTGCCATAAAATGGAGTTTTGGAAAAGATATCGTAATCATCTGTTTGGTTATTTGTGTATTTGTCAATTTGCCTGTGAACAAAATCCTGACCACATCTGTGCAATGATGTTCACCACACTTCTTGAGGACGTTACCCGACCCGAGTGCCGGAGATTATTTGATTTTGGAATGAAATTCAAAGGTGAAGGTCAGAGCAAGGTCACAAAGAGATAGAGTGCGTGTAACTTCTAAAAGAGTGCCAAGAGACATGCAAAACCATATGTGAGGCGCTCCACCAAATGTAGGAGATTGTCGCAAGTGACATATAGTGCTTGTGAATCAAAGCGCGGCCTTTCCGAACTTCTGATCTTTCAAGCGAGCAAGTAAAGGTTGAGTGCTAAACAAGTATTCAATGCGCACTTGCTCACTTGAAAGATCGGAAGCCCGAATAAGCCGCGCTTAGTCTCACAAGCACCATATGTCACTTGCGACAAGCGGCTACATTCGGTGGAGCGTCTCACATATGGAATTTAAAATAAGACAATTTGACCTTTGACCTAGAATGAAATTGAAAAGGGGAAAATCAAGATCATAGGATTTCAAGTGCTTGAAACTTTAAGTCGAGCACAGATAGACTTACCATTAATGTGGAATATTATTAGCAAACCATATATGGACTTTAACATGAGCCATGAAACCAGTACTCATATAGGTCCTATTAGCGATTAGCGAAATTAGCCATGCTGCATTGTGGAGTGCATTGCCTTGCATTTAAGAGTCCCTGTAGTTTTATTATTTTATCCTTTTTATATTTTGTAATTGCTAACACATGGACTTGTATGGCAGACACTCCACATACACTTTTTTTATACTAACATCCAGAAATTTATCGGGATAGACATTAGCCATTCAGAGTGTTATTGCTCAGTTGTGTTACTCTTCAACAAGTACAACCTGTAATAGTTTAGGAAAAAGAAAAAATAGATTTATGAACAGATGACCATAAAGTTCATATGTGTTTCTTGGTTGTCGGCCCACGGTTTTTGTTCCTCTTTACTGTTATAATATACTTCTCTCTTCTTGAAGAGCTCTGAAGTAGGTTTTGGAGTGTGGGCCATGGGGATTTGTGATCATTTATACACAAGAATATTATTAAGATCTGGCCCTGATACCAGGCAGAGACACCTGGGCAATTGACATTGTAGTTCATAGCAAGTGTGTTCAGTGGGGTTGAGGTCAGTACTCTGTGCAGGTGTCTCACGTTCTCCAACTCCAACTCTAGTGAGGCATGTCTTCATAGAGCTCACTGTGTGCACAGTGGGGGGGGGGTGGGGGGGGGGGTCATGCTAGAATGGGTTTGAGCCTCTTATTTCTAGTGGAGAGAAATTGTAACCCAACAGCAGACGAAGATATTCTACACCATTGTGTGCTTTTAACTTGGTGGCACCAGCTTTAAGAAGAACCCACATATGGGTCTGATGGTCAAGTGTCCAGAAAAGTTTCCAGCTTTGCCTGAAAAATGTTTAGTGACTTTAATTTTGAGAGTCAATAACATGGAAATGTTAGAAATAGGAGTTAGACTTGTGACTGTTGCTGTGGTTCTTGTCATCAGCTGGGTATCATCATCATACAACGAATCATACAGTTAAATGCTGTGATGAAAAATATTTACTTATCTGAATGATCGAGAAGATTAATACTTGTAGAATTTGGTTACCTTTGTAGGCTAATTTGAAAATGAAATCAAAATCGTAAACACTGACTTTGTTAATCTTTATATTAGTTTATATCAAATGTCACTTCTTTTTTTTCGGCTTTTTCCCTTTTTCAGGGGTCGCCACAGCGAATCGTCTAATTTGCATGTTTGATTTGGCATAGGTTTTTATGTTGGATGCCGTTCCTGACACAACCCTTTAACAAGAAACAGAAACACGCTGACGGCTTTACAGCTACTCTTTACAAAAGTCAGCAATGGTTCGTCTACATGATCCTCTCACCACAGACAGTGAGAGACATGGCCGGCCTTTGATAACCCAGTTAACTGCACTGGGGGGACAGTGACAACCTTGTGAAGAGTGGGATTCGAACCCCCAACCTTAGGATCAGAAATACAGCACCATTTCCCACCAGACCACCACGGCATCTAATGTACAGTGGTACCTCACCTTACAAAAGACCCAACAAACGAAAAATCCAAGTTACGAAACGCATTTACCTAAAATTTCCGTCTCTGGATAAGAAAAAATTACGAAACGCGCCATCTCAAAAATTCAAACAATGCGTGAGTTACTCTCCCATTGGCTATTTCCCAACACCCCGCCCCACTGGCCTCCCATTGGCTAGGAGGGAGCTGCATCTCCATAATACCCAGGATGCTTTTCGCGTGCCTTCGATTCGTCACTGGCATTGTCCGTCACGGAGTTCTAACACACATAAAGGACAGAGTTACTGTTGTTTCGTGAGTTTTTCGAGTGTGCTCATTGCAACTTTATGTTTCGTCATTCATCATGGGCCCCAAGAAAGTGATTCCCGGTGTGAGTGAAAAGAAGTGGGCTCGTGGCATGCGGTTGAGTGATATCGCAAAGGAATATGGCCGAAACCTGTCGATCATTGGTATGATATTGAAGCAGGAGGCGGTCTTAAAAGGTATACTTTTATCATTTTTAAAGGGTTTAGGGGGTAGTATTGGGGGCCTTGGAATGAATCAGGCCTTTTACATGTAAAATGCGACTCAACTTACGAAAAAATCAGGTTACGAAACCATTTCTGTAACGGATTAATTTCGAAAAGGTGAGGTACCACTGTATATGGGATTTGTCTGCTCATAGTGTGTGTGTGTGTGTGTGTGTGTGTGTGTGTGTGTGTGTGTGTGTGTGTGTGTGTATGCGTATCTGTGTGTCTGTGTGTCTGTGTGCCTGTGTCCTGTCATTGTGACATATATAATATGTCACTTGATAGTTAATATAGTCATCTGCAGACACCCTATGACATCTGGTCACACTTACCAGCACATACACAGTTAATGGGGTGGATAGTAATCCAAACGAGATGGGTTTATTTCCAAAAAACTATTATTACTGCATTTCCAGTGTATCATCCGCCCAGGCCTAGAATACACTTAGTGTGTTTGATGACACCACAGCCTGGTTAAAGCATACCCTCACCCTGCACAGGGTTTCCTCCCAGCCTGTAATAACACAGTATCTCCAACCATATATCAATAACAGATTGTAGTATACAGAGGAATTAGTTCATCCCTGTTTATCCGTCACACAGATGCACACAAGAACAGATTACTTTAATGACACAGTTTTAAAAAATGGCAACAATTGGGGTAGAAATGCTCTTGTGCGTGCGCACACACACACGCACGCACACACACACACACACACACACACATCGTAAAATTACCACAGGAAAACCCACAGCGAGAATAATTTAACATGCCCTAGCGCACATAAAAACTTTTTATGTGAAAATGTAGTTTGAACTCTGTAGTTTGATGTGAAGAAGAATAAAAAAGAAAGAAGAGTGTATAAGTGTGTGCTCTGTGATTTCTTGTTGAAGTCATTTCTGGAGATTACAGATTTAAAATATAGGTCAAGGAAAACCCACCCAGACACACACACACACACACACACACACACACACACACACAGGGTTGGGCAGAATGATGGCTGAATGCTGTACACGTTCCTAACTATGATTACATGACTTTTATAATAAGCTATTTCGTTATGATAAATTAAAACTTGACCGTTCATGTATGTTGTATTGAAATTTATAAAACAATCACATGATAAATATCATCCTGCATCATCAAGCTACAATTTCAGTGCTCACACTTCTACAAAGAGTTATTGTTACCACTCCAAAATTGATTCTTTTCCAGCAACATCACATCCTGAAGGGTTTTGTTCCTTTTACACCGCAGCTGCTTGCCAACACTAACAGTGTGTGATCTAATCCTAGGGACACAAACATATCTTTATTTGCAACCATTCACTGCTTGTCTATGTGGGTTTCCCCCCCCCCCCCCAAAGCTGTCATGTGAAGCAGGAACACAGCTTCATTAATATTTACGGTGATTCTCTGGAGCACATTTCCTAATTAAGATGTGTTAAGAAGACTTTACATACGATTTAATCGAGTGTGCGTGGGCATGAGGGAATTTTTTTATCCTTATAAAGTTGAGCTGAGTGATATGCCGATATAGGTTTAGGTTTATGTAGTGACATGGTATGCTGCGGTGCACTTTTCTGAGATATCACAAGCGTGTTGATGCCATTTTAGAAATTATTTCAGATTACAGACAGTCGTCGACTTACAACCTATTCGAGTTACGTCTGATCGACTTTACGACCGCAAAAGTCGTGAAGCATGTGAATGTGAAGCATTCATGGCAGTGCAGTGCGAATGTTGCGTACGACGGTTGTTTGCGCTGCTGGCAGCACCAGCATCTTAAAAGGCCAAGCAGGAGATGATGCAGCTTCACTTTCTAACTGCTCAGAGCAAATCTATTCATCTACTTTCAATGCCACGTCACTGTGGCGCGAAGTGGAGATCCAATCCTTTCTGTGTGCGGGCGGGTCCGAGACCTTGAAACTCTAATTTTATTAGACTCACACGCTGCAGTGTTTATGTGACAGGAAGCGTGTCCCAAGTTTCGGCAATCAGCTGGTCTGCGGGTTTTTCCATGTCTGTCCATTTGTGTTTGCTTGCCAGCTGTGCTTGGCTTCGTGGAAATGAGCCGATCAAAACGAGGGAAATTTATCTCTTTACTCAAAAACAACACGCGCAGTCTGTGGCTGTTGTTATAATCCAATAAAATTAGAGTTTGACGGTATCGGACCCACCCACACACTGGAGTACAGAAAGAATTGGCTCTCCGCTGCGCGCCACAGTGACGTGGAATTGAAAATAGATGTATAGATTTAAATGCGTGAGATTTATTCATCTGTTTTTGTTTGGCATGAGTGTATTTGGATGGAAAGTCGAGATACGACCAGATCGCTTTACAACCGGTCTGCCAGAACCAAACGTGGTCAGAAGTCGACGACTGCCTGTATTACAAATACTTAAAATGGAAAAAGTTCCATTTCAAATCCAACAGTGTTTTTTTTTGCAAGCACTTTGTTATCATACCTAAATATTATGATCAAGTACACATACTGTACAAATGTCATCAGACAAGTGTAACATTTGTCATATCATCCAATGTGACTAACCAGACAAAACAAGGACGAAATAGAGGATGTTTTATAAATGTAAGTCCCACTGCTTAACTTCCCCTTTTAAATGTTCCATTTATGTGATAAACTAGCTGACTGTATTACCATATGTCTGACTCTCGTTTATTCAACACACTTTACACACACCACAAATGGAAATCCCATTACTAAGAGCAAAATATAACCAACAAAGGACTGAGGGAATGGCTGCCACACTGTGTAAGCTGGACTCAGAGCCGCATGTATATTTTATAAGATCATAGGTCAAAGGGCAAGGTGAGGTTAGTCAGGCTGCTGAGTCAGCTGTCTTGTTGCAGACTGCCAGACAAACCATACACACAGAGCAAAATTTTGTTGTCACGTGTGGATAAATTAAGTATTCATATGTGTATCTATCAGAATGTCTGCTTTCGAAAAATATTTTCAAATCTTGTATGGTGTCTCTAGCTAAAAATAGATACTTATTTTTGTTGTTGTTGTTGTTCTTCTTCTCCTTTCAGCTGTTCCCTTCAGCGGGCGCCACAGCGAATCATCTGCCTCCATCTCACCCTATCCTCTGCATCCTCTTCTCTTCCACCAACCACCTTCGTGTTCTCCTTCACCACATCCATAAATCTCCTCTTTGGTCTTCCTCCAGACCTTCTGCCTGGTAGTTCCAACCTCAGCGTCCTACTACCAATATATTCACTATCCCTCCTCTGTACATGTCCAAACCATCTTAATCTAGCCTCTTTGACTTTGTCTCCAAAACATCTTACATGTGCTGTCCCTCAGATGAACTCATTCCTGATCCTAGACCATGCAGTATCCAAATGACCTCACCAAATCCTAATTTCATCGGGACGATTGCGCCCATCTCAATTGACCCTGGCTGAGGGCAAAGTACACCCTGGACAGCTTGCCAGGCCATCGCAGGCCATACATATTAATATACTCTACATTATTCTATGCATCCCCTATGGATGTGAGCAGTTGTGCATTCTGATTGGCTGCTAATAATCTGCTACAAGGACATCACCTCATGATGCACTGCAACAAAAAAATAAATAAAAATAGGAAATTCCAACTCATGCTAATCTAGCCTCACTAGCCTCTAACATTAGTAACAAAATTTGAAACGAAAGTGTTTTTAATGATAAAAAAATGTTTTTGTTTTTGCTTTTTTTAATTCTTAAGGACTGCATTTCTTTTTTTTTTTCCATCAAACGCGACTTCATAGGCATACTATGTGGAACAGGCTTTAGCATCGCCTAATACCAGTGAAAGAGGGAGGGACTTGGAGCAACTGAGAGTGAGCTAGACTTACTGACTGATGCGTTGAGTATTTGATGGTAAGACCAGACTGTATTTTTTTTTTTTAGTTTTCAAGAATTTGAACAAAACTATAAAAATGCTAATTTTTTTACTGTTCAGCATATTCCACTCAGCACCTCACTGGGATATCACTGCACATCTGATGGAGAAGAGCACTTTTGATACTTCTATATCTTGTATGGGTTAATAATATACAGGAATTGTTTTTGTATCCTGAAAAGCATGTCCATCTCACAGCAAGAAGGTCCTGGGTTCGATTCCCAGCTCAGGCGTTTCTGTGTGGAGTTTGCATCTTCTCCCTGTGCTTGTGTGGGTTTCCAGTGGGTACTCCGGTTTCCTCCCACAGTCCAAAAACATGCACAGTAGATTTATTTGGGTGTTCCAAATCATCCGTAGGTTTGAGTTTAAGTATGAATGGTTATGTGAGTGTTGGCCCTGCGATGGCCTGGTGAGCTGTCCAGGGTGTACCTCACCCTCGCTCGGAGTCATATGAGATGGGTGCCAGCCTCCTTGCAACCGTAATGAGGATTAAGCGGTTCAGAAAATGAATGAATGAAAACATAACAATCTACATCTCAGTAGTGAAGTACTTCAGACGTTAGCTTTTTTGATGGAAGGATAAAATAAAGTGCTGGAAATTTGTTAATACAAAATTAACACAAATTATAAATGTGCAGCAAAGTTTGAAGTGAAGCAAAGTCGGTATATAAGTCTGTTGGCCTGTTACACCCGAGCCTTGTGATTGATCAGAGAGTTTATCTTTGTTTCTGTAGCGTGAAGCAATTAGGAGTTCGCCTCCACCTAGATGGGTCGCTAGGCCATCACAGGTTTCCTTCTCAATATTTTTACTGGTATCCATTCACACGTAGTCACCCTTATTGTATAAAATCCTGTTAATTTTGTTTTCAGATCCATTTTAGCATTTTTTAAAATTTTTTTATCAAGAATCATATCATTAAATCACAAGAACAAAAAAATGACATTTTAATGTTAACAAGAACCTGGAAACCACAAGATTATCCTGTATGGAGGAGAACCTGATTTCATACAGCATGTGAGTCATAAAAATTCATACAACATCGTACTGACTGTATCCAGAATTTTTTTTCCAGTGGTTTTTATTTGTTTTGTTTTTTTCCAATAGATTCTTTTGATCTGAATCCAACAGCAATTAATAAAAGTAACAGCCATGCTTTTGCAGCCTGAAGCAATTTTTAGTTATACACACACACACACACACACACACACACACACACATACACATATATTATCTTCAGTCTGGAATCCTGTTTCAAATCAGTATTCACACTGACAGGATGGACACACACACACACACACACACACACACACACACAAACTTTATGCTACCTGCTTTGAAAGGACCTTTATCAAAGCTTCTGTAGTCTTTTTTCTCCGTTATGTCCTCTTTCCCTCTGGCTCTACCGTATAAATTAACTTGAAAACCAAAATCTGTCACACTCACACACATGCGTGCCGGCCATGACAATGACTGCCACTTCTCATTTTGTCTTGTCTTATCCTCAGTCTGGAATCCTGTAGTGTTTTCAAATCACATTCGCAATGACAGGACACACAGAAACACATACACACACACACACACAGACACACACACACACACACACACACACACACACACACACACACACACACACACACTATGAGAAGTACTAGTTGTCCATGGTAGTACCAGAATAATCAGTTATACATGGTGGTGATGCGTATAAAACTTATATAATATGGGTCCCACAGTCAAGCCTTGAGGAATGCCATAAGATACTCCATGAAGTTTGAAACTTTAATCTAAAACTATTAAAAACTGAGTCATTTATATTCTTGTGGTGAAGTTTGTTAAAGGCAGTGAATATATCTTAGATATAGCCACAGATGTAGCCTAATGGATAGAAAAGCATAGGGCAGCCATAGCTATTATGGGCTTTGAGAATAAAAGGTTGCTGGTTTGATTCCCGAACCATAAGGAAAAATATGTGGTGGTGGGGAGAAAGCAGCAACTTCGCTTCCTCCACAAACAACTGAAGTGTCCTTTAGTAAGGCACCTAACCCCCAATGGCTCTCCGGACGCCACCAATATTTTTGACAGCTCACTGTTACGTGTGCGTATGCTCAATGTTTATGTTTGTGCTCACATTGCATTGTTGAATGCAGAGAAAATAATTTCCCTTATGGGATTAATACAGTATAACAAAAATCAAGAAAAAAAATCAAAAGCTTCTTCTTCTGGAACGTGCCTGTAGTGTTATGAGCTCTATTTCTGTAGTAAACATAATCTGCATAAATAAGTGGTAAAACGGTGGGGTGTTGCTAATTAAATTAGCCTTGTGCCCAATTTTGTGGCGATATAAATCGCCATGAGATTTCTGAGATCTAAAACTAGACTTTCACTACCACCCAAGGAGACATTAAAAGTCCTGCAAAAGTCTTTTACTGGTTTTTGTGGGTGTTTTCCACATGCTTGAAAATGTTTAATTCTATAAAGGATCAGTACAGTGATCCAGTGAATAGCATTGCCTCCTTATAGATTAAATTTTTCCTCTATGTGACTTTCCTCTGAGTTTGCTGGTTTCTTCCCTCTGTCTAAAAATAGGACTGAACATGAAATAAGCATGCTGAATTGTCAGAGCATGGACTGATGTTACATTCAGAGTGTAATCCGGCCTTCCTTCCAGTGTTACTGAGATTGGTTCCAGATCCGCCATGACCCTAACAAGGAATGCATGTTTAAAGAATGCATCAATGAATGGACTGTTGAATGGATGGATGGATGGATGGATGGATGGAATTAAAGGAAAACGGATAAATGAATAAATCAATGAGTAAATGGATGGATAGATGCAAGAGGGTTCTTGACTGGGAAACTTGTCAACTATCCATATAAAAGCCCACAAAAGAGTATTTTAGAATGTGTGGATATTAAAAAAATGTAACTTTGGTGTCATAACCTGAACGTCATGAACTTTGTGTTTAACTGCATCACTTCACCTGATTGCATTTTTTTGCCACATAACACCACAACCCAAAGAGTTCTATTCCTTACTTATTACAAAGAACAATTTGAAAATGGGAATTAAATACTATTCATTCTGATTGGTTAATTAGCCTGTTTCAGATTGTAGCCCTGATTCCCCCTCAGATTTTACTTCATGATACAGTAATGACCTTATCACTGTACCTTATTTCTTACTTATTATATAGCACATTGATATACCCAATTCTAATTGGCCAGTAATGGTGTCCATTTGTTCCTGATTTCTTCACAGCAGACCGTTTTTAGCTGGAGCAATAAAGGGACTTTTAAATTAATATGTAGTAAGTAGGCATGTAATAAGTGTGATAATGTACAGCAAGCCAATTATTATCATGAAATATACCCATTCAGGGCATGATATCTGGGGCAGCCGTAGCCTAATTGTTAGAAATGGTATTGAGACCAAACGATGGCAAGAAAAATGTTTTTTGTGGGTTTTTTTTTTTTTTTTTTTTGGGGGTGCACCTTCCCTTCCTCAACCTTCATGGAAGTGAACTGCCTTTAGCACGGCGCCGATCCCCAACTGCTCTCCGGGCGCCCCAATGTGTGTGGAGTCCACTACTCCAAGTGTGTGTGTGTGTGTGTGTGTGTGTGTGTGTGTGTGTGTGTGTGTATGCTCACTGCTTACATGTTTGCTCACTTTGGATGGGTTACACACAGAAGGTAATAAGTTCTCTTGTGGGATTAATACATCATACCAAAATTAAAAAAAAAAAAAAAAAAAAAAAAAGCCCAACTGTTTAAAAAAATGCATAAATCAAGGATTCAATTTCCTAACCAGCATGAATTCCTCAGGATAAAGGAAATAAGGCAGAACTTCCAGGAACTATTATAAAAATGCTCTTCTCACAATGTATTGGTACAAACTGACATTTTCAAGAAGATACAACAGTAGATACAGTGGAACCGCGGCAGTCGAACAAATCACAGTACGATCAAAAAAATATGAGGAAAATATGCCTTGGTGTTTGAACAAATGTTCAGAGATCGACCAGCGCAGAGCCAAGTGTGTTGAACGCTGCTCAGTGTTCAGTACTTTGAACAGCCGTTGAGGGAGAGTCTCGTACTGTGTATTGTGTTTATTCAGTATATTACGGCTACTTTAACCCGAAACCCCGGGTTCAAAGCAAAGCAGCAGAAGGGAAAACCGCCACGCCCACTCAAAGCAATAACCCGTCAACCATCTCTCCCTTCCAATCCATCCACATATGCTGACACATCGCAACCAGAAAGGTATGTAAATAAATACAGTACATAATTAGGTTAATTATTACATATTGTTATTGTTTTACACTTGTGTACATTAATGTTTGTCTGTCTTCCTTTCGACTTTTTCCCTTTTACTCGGGAGTCGCCACAGCGAATCATCTGAGTCGCAGGTTTGATTTGGCAGAGGTTTTTACGTCGGGTGCGCTTCCTGTCACATCCCTTTTAGCAAGGGACAGAAACACGCTGACGACTTTGCAGCTACTCTTTATGAAAGTCAGCAATGGTTCTTTTACATGCCTCTCACCATAGACAGTGACAGACATGGCCCGCCTTTGATAACCCAGTTAATGTTTGTATTGTCTATTAATATGTTTCATAAATACACTCGTTTTGAAAGTATATACAACCATATTGACGGAAGTAGACATTCATCTGAACCCATTTATCCACTTTTAACTATTTGTTATGGAAATATGTGAGCCACTCCACCGAAATTAATCTCTTGGGTCCAAAAATGAAAAATGATTTTTTTTTTACACAGTCAGATAGAGGAGGCCCAAAGCTGCAAAATGCAGAAAAAAGTATATCAGTACCTTGAAAACTGACCGAGCTATGCCATTTCATGTGTCAGCATTCAACTAATGATAATGATACTGATTGAAAAAAAACAACACTGTCAGGCTCAAACAGTCACACTGAAATTAAGAAAACTATATATATATATATATATATATATATATATATATATATATATATATATATATATATATATATATATATATATATATACACACATATATATATATATATACATATACAAGCCCGAGCTGACCAATCAGTGTGCTTGTTTCAGATCTTCCGTAGCAACTAGCCTGCATTGTTTACGTGCATATCGTATTTATTTCTTTATTTTATTCACTGAAACGGCATTTTAATATCAAAAAAGTATCCAAAATGGAGAGTCGACTTCACGCCCGTTCTTCTGGTGTATGGATTATAGTGTGTCTTGTACCGAACTCGGTGAATAATTGCAACGAAAACCAGTACGTTTGCTACTGTTTTTATCTAGTTTTATGAGGGTACTCGTCAGAAAAATGGAAATAAAAGACATTTTTAGTGAGTTTTAGTCGATTTCACTTCAGCAAGTGATAGTTGAATACTTGTTTTAATAGCTTATGCAAAAGTCTGAATTTCGATAAAAAATGACCATTTTTACTTTTTTGGCCATTTTCTTGAAAGTAGTCCATGAGACAAGCACCTGCATTCGGTGGAGTGCCTCATATATTGTCTCACTCTTCGAACAAATCAGTAATGGACCATATTTTTTGTAATGAATTGTGTTCGACCACCGAGGTTCCACTGTATCAGGATTAGGTGCATACGGCTCAAAGATCGCCAACAACGCTGTACGCTAGTCACATGACCTGACCTCTCCAAAAGGAGATTCTTGCACATAAAATGTGATCACAATCAGTGTTTGTTGAGTAAGACTAGGTAAGGACTGGTGATATTAGCAGAAAGCCTTTTTTTCCTCTGACTCATTTCTTCCATATTAACAATCTCCCAGAGAAGAGACTGCAGAGTTCCTTACTTATTGTTCATTTATTAACTGATGGATGCTTCTGTTTTTTTTTTTTTGTTGTTGTTTTTTTTATAATAAGGGCAGTGGTGGCCTGGTGGTAGGGTTCTAGATTAAAAAGTGGAAGAAAAATCCTTGTCTAAAAAAAGAAAGAAAAAAACATACTCCATCCAGTCTGAAAACAAATTTCACACAGACTGTCCTAAGTCACGGCTGGTTCACTGTGCTTCAGGGCTGACTGAAACCCACAGGACATTACAGCGGCATTGACAGAGGCGTATACAGCAGCAGATTTTTACAGCCCTATGATTTAAGTAAGAAGTCATTAGAGTTTGGCTTGAAAATAAAGGATTATTATTAAAAAAATCCAAGTACTCTACATCTTTTTCAGTGAACAATAAGTACACACACACCAAAAAACCCCAAAACAAAACAAAAAAAGCCCCTAAGAACAAAAACAAAACAAAACAAACAATCCCCCTGATATCCAATGGTACCACACTTTACGAAATTAATCCGTTCCAGCGCCTTTTTCGTAACCTGAATTTTTTTGTAAAACACGTGATTCGTTCCAAGGCTCCCATAAACCCTTTAAAAATTATAAAAGTACACCAATTTTGCTGAAATATGTGTTAAAAGTAAAAGAAAATTATTATATATTATTAAATAAATCTCTCGAACTACCTATGCGACGTTTTAAAGTGCCCCCCCCCCCCCCCCTTCACAAGGTCCTTAAATATGGAGGTTGCTTTTTCCGAAATAATCGCCTCGGTCACTGTATCTCCGCTTTTAATGCCTCCTTCTGCTTCAATATCGTCCCGATTGTAAAGGGGTTTCGGCCATACTCCTTTGCCATTTCACTTAACCGCATCCCACTTTCATATTTTTTATCATCTCCTGTTTTACTTTTATTGATAACAGAGTTCGCTTTTTCTTTTCAGTCTCAATGGGAATCACTTTCTTGGGGCTCATCAATAATGAAAAATAACGCTGCTATGAGCATACTCAAAAAACTCACGAAACTCACGAACCAACAGTACAACTCTCCTTCACGTGTGTATCGAACAATGGGTCAAAGGCACACGAAAAGCATTATGGGTACAGTATAGTATTATGGAGATACAGCTCCCTCCTCGCCAATGGGAGGCCAGAGAGGCGGGGTGTTGGGAGACAACCAATGAGAAAGAAACACGCGCATTGTTTGAATGTTTGAATGGTGCGTTTGAATTTTTAAGATGGCGCTTTTGTAACGTGAACTTGTTTCGTATTCAGAGACAAAAATTTTGAAAATGCATTTCGTAACCTGAATTTTTCGTTTGGTGAGACTTTTGTAAAGTGAGGTACCACTGTACTCACAGGTCCAATAATGTAAATATACTGTTATGTCTTTTCCCACTGAATGTTATTACCAGTTTTTATGTGTGGGTGTGGCCATTTCAGCTTTTTTTTTTTTGTTCTTACTGATAAAAGATGGTACTAGTCAGTGTATACAATCTTCTATAACAGGTATACACATCAGCCATAAACCTAACACCTTTGCTTTTAATTATTTTATAGTATGGATAACCCCTGAGGAAATATCAGCGTTTCTTTCATTTTAAACCTCCCCTCGGGTTGAATCTGTACTAAAGTCAAATACAAAATACAGTACACAACTTTAATGGCTTGTGATCGATTCTTTGGTGTTGTAGGTGTCTGCGCAGTACATCATCGCTCTCAGGCAAGATTTAATGTACATACTGTAACACAATCTTTGACCTGGAGAGATCCTCATTAGCGTTACCTGAATCCATTGTGCTTTCTTGAGGAAATAATTGCAAGAGCTGTCTATCATGTGACTTTCTGTCACCATTTTTTTTACGAAAAAGAAATATGAAAATATATGTTGGAAGGATTGGGGGTAGTGATGGTCTAGCGGATAGGACGCAGGATCGCTGATCCTAAGGTTGGGGGTTCGAGTCCCCACAAGGTTGTCACTGTCCCCAGCTAACTGGATTATCAAAGGCGGGTCATGTCTGTCACTGTCTATGGTGAGAGGTTCATGTAAAAGAACCATTGCTGACTTTCGTAAAGAGTAGCTGCAAAGTCGTCAGCGTGTTTCTGTCCCTTGCTAAAAAGGGTTGTGACAGGAAGGGCATCCGACGTAAAAACCTCTGCCAAATCAAACGTGCGAATCAGATGATTCGCTGTGGCGACTCTCGAGAAGGGGAAAAAGCCGAAAGAAAAGATGATGTTGGAAGGATTGGTTGAGGAGAATCAGGCAGTAAGAACTGACTTCTGGTGGTAAAGTGCATGTATGCTCTCGGGTGTGTGTACGTATGTGTGTGGTTCCAGGACCTGCTGCATGTCAGAGCTGATGAATTTGTTCGTCTCTTATCATTGTTCTTGTATTTAGTCATAGAGGGGTCAGACGAGAAAACTGAAGAAAAACTGACGGACCAGTGAATTTGAAGACTGTCTAGATTACGCAGTGACATTGTGTTTGTTAAAGGGCAATAAACTTAGATAGGTGGAGCCTCTACACTATCATGTAGTGGTTAGAGTGTTGGGCTCATGATCAGGAGGTTGTGAGTTCAAATCCCACTGAGACCCTCACTGTGCTAAGACCCCTGGACAAGGTCTCAACCACAAGTGTGCCTCTGTTCACCCAGCAGTATAAATGGGTACCAGTAAAAATATACTGGGAAGGTAACCTGCGATGGACTAGCGTCCCATCCAGGGGGAGTTCAACTCCTGATTGCTTCACGTTACGGAAACCGGGGATAAGCACCGGCCTGATGAGCTGCTAGGCTCGGGTGTAAAAACCCAAACACTTAATCAATCAATCAAAAAAAAAACTTAGATAACAGGTTAATGTCAATTTCTACTGGAATCTTGTTTTTTTTTAATTCTATTCATTGAAATTATTATTGCTCTGGAAATTAAAGACGTTTGCGTTTGTCTTTTTAAAACGTCAACAAAATTCTGACAGTGCGAAGTTCTTCATTTTGACAATTTCCTTCACTGCCTACTCATGAAAATGTACTTCTCCTTAAGAGCATACCCTGCCCACCAAGGATGATTGACAGGTGATCTTACCATGAAAAATGGTTAGGCAGGAATGGATCCATGCTTAAGATTTTGGAATTTTTTGAATTTGAATCCAAGTGTCAGTCATATAAACAATAAACCCTGCCAATTACTATATAATTATATTCAATAATCCACTGGTGTTCTGTACATCCAGGCCTATAGAGACAAATACTCACAGACGTCATACCTATGTAAGACAGTATTGGTATTAGGATTCAGATCTATCTCTTTGTAGTTGTGACTCTAGTGGTCTGTGCTTGAATGATAGTGTGTGTGTGTGTGTGTGTGTGTGTGTGTGTGTGTGTGTGTGTGTGTGTGTGTGTGTGTATGTGTGTGTGGACTCCCTAGTGTGTGATAACACGTTTGCAGGCTGGAAAGCCATCTGCCACTCAAGAGCTTCATCGATCAAAACAAAGCAGCAGTGGCGGCCAAACAAAACACACTTCAACCCATTCACAGAGCACACAATAAACGAGCAGACAAATGCATTCGAAAAGCGTAGGAGTGGGTGGGATGTGTGTGGAGGGCCTATAATCCTTCAGATTACCCAATAGCTAGAAAACCATAACGATCCTTTCTAACGAGCACAAGCTTGTATCTTTCATTGCGTGTTCCTCTGTCCATCGGCAAGAACAGTAGATGAAGGTCAGTGCCAATTTAATTAATGACTCATCAAAAACACTGTGTCAATCTCAATGCAGATGTTGCACACGGAGCTAATTAGCTGTAGACCTGCTTGAATCAGCAAAAAGAGAGAAAATAGCTAACTTGCATGTGTATTCATACTCAATCACACACTATGGGTAACCCACCCTGCCACACACACACACACACACACACGCACGCACACACGCACACACACAGACTCAGTCACATGAAGAAAACCCTGGTTTGTGAGCCACTTCCCTTTAGAAACTATTTGAGAGGTATTTGGGAGGTATTTGCGTATCTGAGCCAATACTGGTGAATGCAGGGTACACCCTGAACAGCTCACCAGACCATTGCAGGGCAACATATACACACACCCATTCACACACACACACACACACACACACACACACACACACACACACACACACACACACACACGCGTGCACGCACGCACACACACTCACGCGCCCGCACACACACACTCACGCACACACACACTCTTTGTTTTATAACTTCAGGGGACAATACATAGACTTACAATGGTAGGCAGAAAAGTTCTCAGGCTGACCTCGATGCAGGGGTGAAATTTGACCAAATGTGATTTATTTTTAACGCGGACCCCCGGCTGCCTTCACACGTCTTCCATCTACACTGAACCAAATTATAAATGCACCATGTAACACAATGCCCAATATAATTTTATTAAGATCCTAAAAAGAAATTAAATAGATATACATGGATCCCTCGCTACTTCACGCATCAGTTCATACAGCTTCAGTGCATTGTGGTTTTTTTAAAAAAATATTAATTGAATTAAAAAATAAGGAAATTAAGGAAGAATAGGGGAAAAAGTTAAGGAAAATGCAGCAAAACAAGGCCAATCATGCAAAAAAAAAAAAAAAAAACCCAAACAATCAAAAACAAACAAACAAAAAACCCCAAAACTCACCAACATACTTACATTTTTATATGAGGTGCTCATCTGTGTGTGTGTGTGTGTGTGTGTGTGTGTGTGTGTGTGTGTGTGTGTGTGTGTGCGCATCTGTATGTGCGTGTATTTATATTTTATTTACCTATTTATCTTATGCATTATTTTTGAATGTTTAATTGGTATTATAAGTATTTATAGCATTGCCTATGTATTTATTGATATTATATACATATATACATGTACGTATATGTCAGTCAGGAGGGGTTGATCCTGCTTCGCGGTGATTCGGCGGACATGGGGGGATCTCGATCTCAATTAGCTGTGGAAAGTGAGGGGTCCCTGTATACACATTGAGGCATCATTCAACCAGAGTTTTCATCGATTGCCAACAAAAAATGTTCTCCGGTTGACCGCAGACACTCAAAACAGCACCTGTGGGGTCAATATCTGAATTTCACCCGGTTAGTACCTGGTGTGTCCACCTCTTGCATTTTGCAGGGCTACACATCTCCTTCTCACCACTAAATGGTTAATCCATGGAAATATGAATGACGTGAGATACAGGGATAAAATCCTGAGGCTTATCGTCGTGCCCTTCATCCAACGTCATCACGCTGTATTCCAGCATGACAGTGCTTGGCTAGACGATGTATTGAGTTCTTGGATGCTGAAGAAACCCTGTACTCAAGTGACCTGCCTATTCTCCAGTCCTGCCCCGAAGTTCTATTCGATTTCATGGTGTATTCCTGCCCATAGCATAACACCACCATCTCTATGGACCACTCTTTGTACAGTAGTGGCGTCATTATAGCGTTCACCAGTATGACGCCATAAGCACAGTTCTTCATCTGATTGGGACAGGATAAAGCAAGATTAGTCGGAGAGAAAAAAACAGTCTCCAGATTGCCAGGTTTCAGTGTGCATGTGCGGTCAAGTCTGGCCTGATGACGAACAGCAGTCCAGACCGAGATGCGGATGATGGGAACGCAGACCTCCTTCCCTGAGTTATCTTATTATCCAGGCCAAGATTGTTCTGTTGTGTACAGCAACCGTCTCTCCTGCAATCCATGTGGCTGGTCTTAACCGCTCCACAGGTGCTGGACACGAATATACCAGTCTTGAGCCAGGGTTGTTTGACGTGGCTTGCAGGCATGTGGTCAATTGAGCATTGTCCTTCTTCTTCTTCTTCTTCTTTTCCTTTCGGCTTTTCCCTTCAGGAGTCGCCACAGCAAACCATCCGCCTCCATCTCACCCTGTCCTCTGTATCTTCTACTCTTACTCCAACTACCTTCATCATGTCCTCCTTCACCACATCAATAAATCTTTTCTTTGGTCTTCCTCTCGGCCTTCTGCCTGGTAGTTCCAACCTCAGCATCCTACTACCAATATACTCACTATCCCTCCTCTGTACATGTCCAAACCATCTCAATCTAGCCTCTCTGACTTTGTCTCCAAAACGTCTTACATGTGCTGTCCCTCTAATGTGCTCATTCCTGATCCCATCCATCCTCGTTACTCCCAAAGAGAACCTCAACATTTTCATCTCTGCTACCTCCAGCTCTGCCTCCTGTCTTTTCCTCAGCGCCACTGTTTCTAAACCATACAACATCGCTGGCCTCAACACCATCTTGGACACTTTTCCTTTCATTCTTGCCGATACCCTCCTATCACACATCACACCGGACACTTTTCTCCAACCATTCCAACCTGCCTGCATACGCTTCTTCACCTCTTTTCCACACTCTCCATTGCTCAATTGAGCATTGTCCCAACCTGCAGAAAACAACATCCTAGACGGCTGATGGTGGCATTATGAATATTCAATGCACCAGCCACAGCTCTGATTGTCATTCCGACATTCAGCATGCCGAAGGCACATTCTCTGAGGACATGCATCTTCTGGGGAATTTTGATGTTAGACAAATCTGGTCTTTTTGGGGCATTTTTTTTTTATTATTGGTCCAAACCCAAGGTACTGTTCAGTACTGCTCATACCGTCTAAACAGTGTCTGTACCTACAGCACATGCCTGATTTGGGCATTTTCGCAAAATTCAGGCTACACAGATATACATGGATTATAAATCACTCTCTTACGCTGATAATAAAGCGAGTTGCATCTCAAATGGAAAGTCATCGCGAGACTCTCTGTAGGGAGTTCAGTTTGTCCCACACTAAGCACTCAGTCAACTTTCTCCCTTTCAATTTCACTGAAAATAACTTCACTGCTGCATTTCCCCAGATATTTCTGGGATATTACTCCAAACATAAAACTAAACGAACTTCTTCCAGTTTGTGAAATAAAAATAAAACTTAACTGGCCCGAATGTGTTTTATGATGACCATATGCATAACCATATTTTACATATTATTTACACAACAGTTCGAGCTGCACTGTTTCTCATGGCTTCACACCACCCTAAACCTCAAATTGTATCTGCCACACCCTTACAAGAAAGGGGAGGAGAGAAAAATAGAGCTGTAAGTAAAATCTGAGAGAAGAGAACAGAAATGAGCAGAAGAGAACAGCACAAAAGAGAAAATACAAAGAACTATAAGCAGAAACAGAAAACAATAAGTGACAGATGAGAACAAGAAACAGGGGGCACGGTGGCATAGTGGTTATCACATCTGCCTCACAGCAAGAAGGTACTGGGTTTGATTCCCAGCTCGGGCGTTTCTGTCCAGAGTCCGCATGTTCTCCCCATGCTTCTGAGTTTCCTCCGGGTACTCCGATCCCCACAGTCCAAAAACATGCACGGTACGTTAATTGGCTGTGCCAAATCACCCCTAGGTGTGAGTGTGAGTATAGATGGTTGTGGCCCTGCGATGGCCTGGCAAGCTGTCCAGGGTGTAACCCACCCTCGCCAAGAGGATTAAGGTAAAAAAAAAAAAAAGGTAAAATCTGTTGGGCTTTTTACACCCGAGCCATCATGGCTCATCAGGCCGGTGCTTATCCGCGGGTTCCATAGCGTGAAGCGACGAGTAGTTCAACTCCTCCTGGATGGGACACTAGTCCATCGCAGGTTACTTTCCCAGTATATTTTTACTGGTACCCATTTATATTGCTGGGTGAACACAGGCACACTTGTGGTTAAGACCTTGCCCAGGGGTCTTAGCACAGTGGGGGTCTAACTGGGATTCGAACACACAACCTCCCGATCATGAGCGCAGCACCCTAACCACTACGCCACCGGAAATTAAGCTTAACCGGTTCAAAAAATAAATGAATAAATGAATGAATGAACAAGAAACAGGAAAATAACAAAAATGAGAACTGAAGAGTATACGAGAAAAGAATAGAAAAAAACAAATAGATAGTCAAAGAAAAGAACTGGATGAGGAAGAAGAAAAGAAAGGGGGGAAGCAAATATAGGAAATGTGAAACAAAAAAGAAAAGAATGGAAAATAAAAAGAAAAGAAGTGACAAGATGAGAGGAGTAGAACACAGAAGAGAAGGGATGAAAAGAGAAGAGAGGAATCAAGAAGAGAAGAAAAAGAGAGAGCAAGAGATGAGGAGAAGAAACAGAAGAGAACAGAGAAGTATAGACAGAGAGAGAGAGAAAGAGAGAGAGAGAAAGAGAGAGAGAGAGAGAGAGAGTTTATTCACATATATAAAGCTCTGGGTTGACTTCTCCATGAAGAGAGAAGGTTCTAATTGTACAAAAACCCAAACAGCATGCTGTCCAGCTGTAACCCTGAACCCCTGAGACTCAGCACTGGCCCGTACGCATCATTACCATCGATACATACCATTACTGCTCCCTGGGAAGACAAAACTCATCATGAGCAAATGAAAATGCAATCACCGTAGAATATAAGATTATATACAGTCAGGTCCATGAATATTTATACACTGATGGAGTTGCTGTTAATTTCGTGGTCTTCCTACAGGGCAAATCCACCGTAACTGATTAATAAATCAAAAGAAAAAATACATGTCACACAGTCTTTAGTCATCAAAATACTCAGAGTCATTGGAGAATAAAACTTCGAAACTAACACCAAAAGGAAAATTCTAGTGAAACACAAGCGTCTTCAAGTTTCATTCAAAAAAACATAACTGATGTTTCCAGAAAAATCATGCGAAATTATCTCCAAGAATAGAATCCTAGGGTTGCGGAGAGGCTGGCGTGCATCTCAGCTGACCCTGTGCGAGGGTGGAGTACACCCTGGACATCGCAGGGCAGAAACACGCTGACGGCTATGCAGCTACTCTCGACAAAAGTCAACAGTGGTTCTTTTACATGAACCTCTCACCATAGATAGTGAGAGACATGGCCGCCCTTGGATAGCCCAGTCAGCTGCATTGGGGGGGGGGGGGGGGGGGTCGGAAGAGCCGTGACAACCGTTGACAGTGGGGCTTGAACACCCAACCTTAGTGCCGATACTTCAGCACCTTATCACTGGGACACCATTGCCCACCATGGCACCAATTGTCATTCGTGTTTATGTCTTACCTCCTGAACAAGTTCTGAAAATTTCCTGAACTTTTTTCTGAGAGAACAAATTTAAACAATGAGCGACCCTGGAATGGCCCATACAAGATATTTCCAATGAATGCTAGGTAAGTGTCATCCGTTTTTGGTCACAATAATACAGGTTCCCCAACCCTTTGAGATCTGACGCCAATGTAAAATTGATCTATATAATCTACTGCATAGCATCTCCCCCCCAATCCCCCCCCCCCCCCTCTATGGAATTTCCACAAAACAGACGGTGTGGAACTGGTTCCACTGGTAGTGTTGAACTTCAGACTATATGTACAGTATAGGTTTCATTCATTCATTTTCTGAACCACTTAATACTAGTCGTGGGGAGGCTGGTGCCCATCTCAACCAAATATTTATGAGGGGAGAGTACACCCTGGACAACTCGCCAGGCCATCACAGAGCAGAAACACGCTGATGGCTATGCAGCCTATACTCTTGATGAAAGTCAGCAATGGTTTGTTTCCAGGAACATCTCACCACAGACAGTGAGAGACATGGCTGGTCTTTTACAACCCAGTTAACTGCAACAGGGGACAGCAGTGACAATCCATTGATAGTGTGACTCGAACCCTATACTTTGGGATCAGTAATCCATTTATGTTGGAAAAGCCCTATAGTGACCTCAAATTAAATAATATACTGTATATGAGCTTTAATTTAGATTTATATCCAAGTCAGGTGAATGGTTCAGGAATTACAGAAGTTTTTATGCGTGTATATATAAAACACCCCGTGATGCCCCCCCAACAAACATAATAGTACAAACCATCATAGTTATACAGAAACTGCTTCAAAGTCAATGATTACCTGAAGTATGGAACCCATAGAAATCACCAGACACTGTTGAAATTCCCTGTCAAGGCTTTCCTCCAGTGGTTTTTAATGTCATGCCTGTTCTTGGGAGCATGTGAAATTTTGTCAACTGGATTCTGGCCAGATGACTGACTTGACTATTGCAGAACACTTTGAGTCATCCTTGGGATTTCACCACCAATGACCCTGCTTTACACTTTATACTGAAATCACTCACTCATTCGTTGAGTCACTTAATCCTACCTGAGTCACGGGGAGGATGGAGCCTATCTCAGCCAATACTCTATACCCTGAACCACTTGCAGACCAATACAGGGTCAATAGACACAACCATTCACACTCACTGTCACAGCTAGGGGCAATCTGTAACAGCCAATTAGCCTAGTGTGCATGTTTTTGGACATTGAGAGGAAACTGTAGTGGATGGAGGAAATCCCCATATGCACAGTGAGAACATGCAAACTCCACACAGCCCATGGTTGGGAACGTCTGGCTGTGAGGTGGACATAATAACTACTATGCCACCGTGCTGCCATATTGAAATTATATTACAGTAATACACACCTGGCCATGGAACAGCTGTGCAAGTGGTTATTTACTGTTCGGTCCATAGGGGGCTATAAATAAGTTCTGTCCATATATTAAGTTATGTGACTGTATATAAATACAGTGGTACCTCACCTTACGAAATTAGAGCTGTTCAAGAGCTTTTTTCTGAACTTGGATTTTTTGTAAAATTAACCGCATTTTACATGTAAAACGTGTGATTTGTTCCAAGGCCCCCAATACTACCCCCAAACCCTTTAAAAATTATAAAAGCATACCTTTTAAGGCCCCCTTCTGCTTCAATATCGTACTGATGGTAGACGGGTTTGGCCATATTCCTTTGCGATATCACTCAACCGCATGCCGTGAGCCCGCTTTTTCTTTTCACTCGCACCGGAAATCACACGCGCGCATGCGTGTCTTGACCATGTCTTCTTAACAGAGTTATAATCTTACAAATGTTTCTGGAAGGTTAAAAGCCTGAGTCAAAAAAACTCATGAAACAACAGTAACTCTGTCCTTAACAGGAAAAGCATTATGGGAGATGCAGCTCCATAATAGCCAATGGGAGAGAGCTGCGTCATCCGTCCTAGCCAATGGGAGGCCAGCGGGGTGGGATGTTGGGAGATAGCCAATGGGAGGGAGCTGCATCATCCCTTCTAGCCAATGGGAGGCCAGCGGGGCGGGATGTTGGAAAATAGTCAATGGGAAAGCAGCTCATGCATTGTTTGAATGTTTGAATGGCGTGTTTGGCGCATTTCGTATACAGAGATAAAAAATTTTGGAAAATGTTTTTCATAACCTGGATTTTTCGTAAGGTGAGGTACCACTGTATACTGCTCAAGTGGACATGTAGAGTATACAGTATAGACATATCGGCTGTCGGAGCTGAATTCATCATCTTCCGACAAGAGAAATCATCAACACTGTGGTATAACATTGTTTATTATACACATTTGCATTCAGGAACCCAATGCACATGATGTCGCCTCAGGTGTCTTAGCGGGTGCAACAGTAAAAAAAACCAGGATTATAAATCATCACCTTGTTAAATAACACACAGACACGAGCTGAGAGACATGCACATGCACACATACACACACACACACACACACACACACACACACACACACACACACACACACACACACACACCCATACACCCATACACTCCCCTAAATCCCCCTGTTTCAATGCCACAATAGCAGTTGCCATGGGAACTTGCATCAGGACGTGAATTGATGTCACTATCACCTAGTGCTGCGGGCATCAGTAAAGGGAAAAATGACAAACCTCATCAAAAACACATGTACTGAAAGTGTTAGAGAACTAATGAACACGTCCACATCTGCATCTTAATTCTGTTACTTGCTTAAATTCTGTCTGATTTGCGTACCACCTTTAACCATTCTCACTGTCACAAAGCAGACAAATCCCATATACATCAGAGGCCGGGCAGTGGTGACCTGGTGGTAAGGTTCTGGATCACTGATTCTAAGGTTGGTGGTTCAAGCCCCACTCTCAACAGTTTGTCACTGCCCCACCCCCCAGTGCAGCTAACTGGGTTATCAAAGGCCGGCCATGTCTCTCACGGTCCATGGTGAAAGGTTCATGTAAAAGGTGAGAGGTTAATGTAAAATTGCTGACTTTCGTCAAGAGGAGCTGCATATCCGTCAGCGTGTTTCTGCCCTGCAATGGCCTGGCGAGCCATACAGGGTATACTCTGCCCTCGCCCGGAGTTGACTGGGATGGGCAGCAGCCTCCCCACGACTAGGATTAAGTGGCCATCATTAGGATTAAGCGGTTACAGAAAATGAACGCTGAACATTAGATGCTTAATGCTTTAATCAACCAGAGGCAACAATGGTGAGGAGATATTCTCTGAGTTTCTACAGTTATTTAGGTTTGTACCAATGCACATGCTGTAACGATGCATGAAATCCAGCAAATGTGAGATTTTATGTAATAATCATTGAATGATCACAACGCAGGATCTGTTGAGTATAAAGAACAACAAGGTTTCAGATTATGCTCTTAAATAATCAATCCTCTGAATCTGCCTTTCTTTTGCAAACAAACATGCTTTCAGGTCCAAATAAATATGGCACTTGACAGTTTACCTCGGCTTTCATTGGTTTTCGCGGTTTCATTTCAGAGGTAAAGCCATACAGGCATGCACGCACCACATACAGTAAAACCTCCGCTGACGAACGCTTAAGCTCACGAACTTTTCGCCTCAAGAACATTAAATTTGCGAGCATATAGTCTCTGCTGACGAACTAGTTTTCGGCGGATGAACCAAACCACGCGGTCGAACAGCGCCACGGTGGCGGCCACGAGAAGCTGACGCACACTCACGGCGTCACAGTTCGTCACCCCCTTTCTTTGAGTGCGGAAGTGGTTTGTGTTTGCTAGACATTTTGGACCATATCGAGTGTACTTTTGCTATTATGGGACCGAAAAAGACCCCACCACAGGCGGAGATCATTGAAAAACACGAACGAGGTGTGCGTTTGTGTGACTTAGCGTCCCAGTACCAGTACGCTAAGTCTACCATTGCTCCCATCCTTAAGAACAAGGAAGCTATTAAGGGTGCGTGTGTGGCTAAGGGTGTTTCCAAACAGTAGGCGTTTCCAAACTCTCCTTCCAAACAGTAAGTCCCTCCCTCCCTCCTCCTCCCACTCCATTCCATCAAGCCATCAACTACCATCACAAAGGTAAATAAAACGACTGTATTATACAGTACAGTTTATTTCTTTAATTACAATACAATAGACATTTATTATACATAAAATAAGGTATATTTTTGTGTAGTTTTAAGGCTTATTTAGTAGAAAATTATGTTTTATGGGGACCTGGGAACGGATTATTCTCATTTTAATGGTTTCTTATGGGAAATAAATGTTCGGAAGACGAACTTTTCGCCTTACACACACTTTCTGGGAACCAATTATATTCGTGAGCAGAGGTATCACTGTACAGAACACAGAGTGGGCGGCGCCATTCTGCAGAGTTTGAACTGAGAGCAGTGTTGCCAACTTGCTTCCCAACTTCATACTACGCGTTTTGGTGACTATATCTTACATTACTGTGCATCAAACAGATCAATTCTGGTTACATAAACCAATTTAAAGCGACACAAGGAACATGGGACTCATCTGGTAGCGACTCCCAAAAAATTATTTCAGCTCACTTTCTGATCTGAATGTGACTTTGACATTGTTTTCAGAAGAGAAGTTAATTCTATATTCTAGTCAATTCGTTAATTCAAGAGAGTGTTCTTCAGGTTTTTTCAGATTTTTAGAGTAAAGCTTTTGCATTTTTAAGGTTTGTCAGATTCCGGAAAGTTTCGTATCCAAATGTTCAGTTACTTTTTTAAGACTATACTGTATTGTGATGTAATACAGTGGTACCTCACCTTACGAAATCGATCCTTTCCAGAGCTTTTTTCGTAACCTGCATTTGTTGTAAGTTGAACTGCATTTTTACATTTTACATGTAAAACAAGTGATTCGTTCCAAGGCTCCCAATACTACTCCCTAAACCCTTTAAAAATTATAATAGCATACCTTTAAGACCTCCTTCTGCTTCAATATCGTACCGATGGTAGACGGGTTTGGCCGTATTCCTTTGTGATATCACTCCAGCCAATTTTTTCTTCTTCTCACTTGGACCGGAAATCACACGCACGTGTATGTGTGTGTGTGTGTGTGTGTGTGTGTGTGTGTGTGTGTGTGTGTCTGTGTGTGTGTGTGTGTGTGTGCCCGTATGTTGACCATATCTTCTTAGCATATTTATAATCTTACAAATGTTTATGGAAGGTTAAAAGCCTGAGTCAAGAAATAAAGCATGAAATAACAGTAACTCTGTCCTTTACACAAAAAGCATCATGGTGGATTCAGCTCTATAATAGCCAATGGGAGGTAGATGCGTCATTCCTCCTAGGCAATGGGATCCCTGTCCAAGATGGCGTCATGTGGACCTGTCCAAGATGGCGCTTGAGTGAAGGCGACATGAACAACAGCTCATTTGTTAGCCAATGGGAGGCCAGCGGGGTAGGATGTTTGAATGTCATTGATGGGAAAGCAGCTCGTGCATTGTTTTAATGTTTGAATGGCGTGTTTGAATTTTTAAAATGCTGCTTTCGTAACATGAACTTGTTTCATATACAGAGACAAAAATTTTAGGAAAATGCTTTTCGTAACCTGCATTTTTCATTTGGTGAAACTTTCGTAAGGTGAGGTACCACTGCAGTTAGCAAATTTGTAGCGGAGCTCCCATGTAGCACCAGTACCATTGATAAGGAAAAAGTACCTAACCAACAAGTGGCTTTTGAAATGTCAAAAAAAAAAAAAAAAAAAAAAACCTATAGCTTATGTATGTCCATCCCTCCGTCTTTGTGATGTATGTGTAGACATGGGAACCCTGTGTTATACTGTAAAAAATTTATATCTTGAAAAAGGAAAGACAGAGTAAGAAGACAGCATGATAGTTGGGTCATGTGATGTGATGTCATCCTTAATGTCCTGAAATCAATAAACAACTAATGTTATTCTTGCTATTAAAATATTCTGTAATCCTATAGTTTCTTAATGGTGTACAGTACTTTACATGTCAAAACTAGCCCACTGGTGGCTCATTGGTGAGGTACTGGCTTTTTTAGGTTGAGGGTTCAAACCCCACCATCACCAAGTTGTCACTACTGTCCCCCAAGCGCATCTAACTGAGTTCTCAAAGGCCAGCCATGTCTCTCACAGTCTGCGGTGAGCGGCATGTAAAAGAACCATCGGTGACTTTTGTAAAGACAATTGAATTGCCGTCGGCGTGTTTCTGCCTTAAGTGTCGGATTCAAATTTGATCTATTTGAGATAAAAGCAAAAAACATGTTAAGTAAGGCAAGCTCCACATCTAGGCAGTGCCAAAGTCTATATAATAGCCACCATGTGAATTACAGGGTTATGGGGTCAGTTATATAGTGCTTTGTTTCTCTATAAAACATCAGGGTCAACAAAAAGTTCTGGATTCAGTTCCTGGGTGTTTCTATTTGGATTCGTATGTTCTCTCTGTGCTGGTGTGGGTTTCCTTCAGTTTCCTCCCACAGTCCAAAGACATGCACATTAGCCTAATTTGTTGTTTCAAACTGCCACTGGGTGTGGATGTGAGTGTAAATTGTTGTCCTGTGATGATCTGTCAAGGTGTTCATGGTGTACCCGCCCTTTGTTCAGTGTCCATCATCATCATCATCATCATCATCATTATCATCATCATCATCATCATCATCATCTTCCGCTTAGTCCAGGGTCGGGTCGTGGGGGCAGAAACCTAAGCAAACAGGTCCAGACATCCCTCTCCCGAGCCACTTCCTCCAACTCTCCCGGGGGGACACCGAGGCGGTCCCAGACAAGCCGAGAGACAGTCCCTCCAGCGTGTTCTAGGTCGACCCCGGGGTCTCTTCCCGGCTGGACATGCCCGAAACACCACACCAGGGAGGCGTCCGGGGGGCATTCTGACCAGATGCCCGAGCCACCTCAACTGGCCCCTCTCAATGCGGAGGAGCAGCGGATCTACTCCGAGCTCTCCCCGGATGGCGGAGCTTCTCACCTTATCTCTAAGGGAGAACCCCGCCACCCGGCGAAGGAAGCTCATTTCAGCCGCTTGTATCCGTGATCTTGTTCTTTCGGTCATTACCCAAAGCTCATGACCATAGGTGAGGGTTGGAACGTAGATCGACTGGTAAATTGAGAGCTTCGCCTTGCGGCTCAGCTCCTTCTTCACCATGACGGACCGGTACAGGCACCGCTTAACAGCAGAGGCTGCAGCGATCCGTCTGTCGATCTCTCGCTCCATCCTTCCCTCACTCATAAACATGACCCCCAGATACTTAAACTCCTCCACTTGGGGCAGGACCTCACTCCCGATCCAGAGGGTGCATTCCACCATTGTCCGACTGAGAACCATGGCCTCAGACTTGGAGGTACTGATCTTCATCCCGGCTGCTTCGAACTCGGCTGCGAATCGCTCCAATGAGAGCTGGAGGGCCCGACTTGATGAAGCCAAAAGGACAACATCATCCGCAAAACGCAGAGACAAGATCCGATGGCCACCAAACCAGAACTCCACATCGCCTCGACTGCGCCTAGAAATTCTGTCCATAAAAATTATGAACAGAATCGGTGACAAAGGACAGCCTTGGCGGACTCCAACTCCCACTGGAAATGAATTCGACCTGCTGTTACCAATACGGACCAAACTCTGGCTCCAGTGATACAGCGATCGAATAGCTTGTAGCAACGGATCCGGAACGCCGTACTCTCGGAGCACGCCCCACAAGATCGTTCGAGGGACACGGTCGAAAGCCTTCTCCAAATCCACAAAGTACATGTGGACAGATTGGGCAAACTCCAATGCCCCCTCCAGAGTCCTGTGGAGCGTATAGAGTTGGTCAAGAGTGCTGCGGCCAGGACGAAAAGCACATTGTTCCTCCTGAATCCGAGGTTCGACTATCGGTCGGATCCTCCTCTCTAGTACCCCTGAATAGACTTTTCCCCGCAACCATAATAATAGGATTAAGCGAATTATTACTGAATTAATCAATTATTATTGTTAGTAGTAGTAGTAATAATAATAATAATAATAAAAATAATGCTGATGATAATGATGGTAAATGAATTGAAGGCAATGGAAGGGTAATACTAGTCAGTGTCTCACAGTCCTATGGGGGTACAATCTTGGAATGCCTGGTTGCTGCCTAGTCTCTCTCTCTCTCTCTCTCTCTCTCTCTCTTTCTCTCTCTCACACACACACACACACACATGAACTCATGAGGAGCATGTATGTGTTTAAGTGTTAAAAATTGACAGAAAATTTCTGTCTACATTCAAGACATTCTGTATTTTTTTTTTTTTAATTCTGTTTTTGTACCCCGTCTGCTGTTTGTACTTTTCACTGTCCACAACTACTTTCTCTCAAGCATGTGTATGCAACACATAGTTACAGTCTGAATTAAAAAAAAAAATGCGATGGTGAAAAAGGCATGCGTATCTACATGGACACATACACATATACCACAAAATTACAGAGTGAGAGTGAATGGGACAAAAGTAAGCACCTAAAATAGCTGCTGGGGGAAGTAATAGCAGTTAGAGAGCACAGAGTCTCACACACACACACACACACACACACACACACACACACACACACAAATATCCACACGTGGAGAGCTGTGTGCCAAAGGGCACATGGTTCTTGTACACATCATACATTTGAGTCAAATAACTGCAGCTCATTATGCAGAGGACATTTGTAAAAACAGCACAGACTACAAAGTGTGAGACATGTGAGAACATTTCTGTTGTATGAAAACCTAACATATGTAAAATGTCACACAGTTAGTAAGCAAAAGCAAGAAATCTGCAGTTTTGCCAGCGTGCTAATGTCAAACACATTTACATACCCATCATACCCCCCCTCCTCTCCCCAACTCTGTTAACCGCAATCTCCACATGGAAATATCATTTCGTTTTTTAAATATAAACTTCAATTTTACAATCAAACAACAGCTTGTATTGTTGCCGAGTAGACACAACATGACCTTAATCAAACTTATACTGGATGTTTAACTTTACAAAAATATCCACTAACTGAGCTCCGACTGATGCTTGGAACTGACATCAGCCTCAAATAGGTAAGGTCACTGGATGGCTATAGTGTTAGAATATCCCATATAATGCCCAAGTCAAAGTACAATGAAACTCAAAAAACCCTCAAATAATAATAATAATAATAATAATAATAATAAACAAGCCTGGTATAGTATAATGGAAGAACAGTATTTTAGAAAGTGGATGGGCTACACAATTTCCTCTGAGATCCATTCATTCATTTTCTGTAACTGCTTAATCCTAATTAGAGTGATGTCAAGGCTGGTGCCAATCCCAGCCAACTCCAGGCGAGGGCAGAGTACACCCTGGACAGCTCACCAGACCATCGCAGGGAAGAAACACACTGAAGGCTATGCAGCTACTCTTGTCGAACGTCAGCAGAGGTTCATGTAAAAGAACCACAGTATTTCACAATCCACGAATACATCACTGCAGGAACCCCATTGAAAAACTATACAGATCATCTTCAATGTTTTTTCATTCGATAACCGTCTTTACATTTCATTTATTTTACCCACAAAGTCTCATTTCGTGCAAACAAGATTCAGTCACGTGCTGTGTATTTTTAGCTACCTCTGATTTTAACAGTGTAACTCTGTTCAACAAATTAAAGAAAATCAAATTATTATTTTCAAGCATGAAATTTAGAGGTAGGACAGGCAGTGCTCAGGTCTGTTGGTAGCCCAACCCCAACTTGAACATCTTGAAGAACTTGATTGAGCTGTTCCCCTGACCGCACTTCTTTCTTATGATTGTTTTCTGTGATGCTTCTTCAAATCAAGACTGTACTATATTCATCAACCCCGAACTTTTAGAGTCGTTAAGGTGGCTATTCAGAAGGAGCTCACCACTGTTCCACCCGACCTGACCCATCAAGCCATGGCAGGCTTCAGAAATGATCTCCAAGCATGAATAGACAATGACAGTCATTATTTGGAGGATCATCGTTAAAACATGAGGTATACAAACTGTACTGAATTAAGTTTCATATGTGTAAATGATAATTTAATTATCTTTACCGATTCACTTTTCACTTACCATTGAAATGTACGAGTTTTTTAAAGCATTCAGCATCACGAGCCAGACTTTGTAATGCAGAACTTAAATGGCAGCCAGTGTAGCTTGAATAACACGAGGTTATTATTCTGAGATGTTTCTTTCTGTTAAAGAAAATGATCTTTTGAAATCTTTTGGTGGCTGGTGGTTTTAAAATATGATAAGCATAATTTCCTGTTAGCATTGGCCATCACTGCACACACTTGTGCACAGCACAATCAGTCAGCCAGGCAAATGCATGTACCCAAACAACTAAAAGAAACTGTTTATGTACCACGAATTCTGAAATTAAATACTTGTAGGATTAAAGGAGGTTCCTGGGGGGAGTTGGGTCTCCAGTCTTTTAAGTAATTGACTGTTTTAAATTGCCCCTATTCATGTGTTTGAATGTTCATTGAAATAATTGTAATTTTAGTGGCAGCCATGCTTAAAGTTTGCTTACATCTGTTACACTGGACCAGAGATGAATAATATTCCAAGGTCCAAAATTGTAGGTTTTCATTTACTAAATAGCCAGCAAGCTCTATGGTGAAATCAGCAATCATATTTTCGAGCCAAGTTTCAACAAAGTCCTTCTTTTATAAGAAGTTAGAGCATTAAATGTGTAACTGTGCTCCTGATAAATTGTCCTTTCAGCAGATTGCATGATGAAGGAGCTGGATATAAAGTGAGAACAATAGTGGGCCTAAAACCGAGCCTTGTGGGACAACATATTTCTTTTTCTTTCCTTTTTTTGCCATGAAGACTTTCCGCTGTGGTTGATAATGCTATAAAGAGTTTCACCAGTTATAACATAAAAAGAGTTTTATGAAAATTATAACAGAAAATCAATTCAAAAGACCAAAAAGAAAAAAGAACTGTGAGACTAAACTGTGAGTGAACCGATCCAGTTTAAGAAAGAAAATGCTGTGGTCCCGAAGAATTTTTAAAAAATCCCTTTTTCTCTTCTCTCACATGAATACTCATTCATACATTTGTGTTGGAAAAGAATATATACACAGTATACGTTCATATGCTCTTAAATACATAACCCCACACCCGAAACCACACAATATACTCTAGTTTCCATTCTGATACTTTCAGTCTTATTGTATTTCTTTCACATTGTCTTCACCCTCTTGTGTTTCTTTTCATTGTAAAAACAAAAACACAGCATATATTTTAAAGAGCTACTTGATTTTTTTTAAGCATGAAAACATAACTGATTACAGCAACACACACACACACACACACACACACACACACACACACACACACTCACAAAGAGAAAGGCAGGAAGAGTAAGAGTAATGAGACAAGCAAATTCGTTCAGCCCCTGTGCGCTAAAGTGTTGGACTGGTCCACACTGCGGTCCATTAACACCCAGGTTTTCAAATTCACACTACACATACACACAGATGTGAAAGGAATTGTCGAGACACACTGAGAGGGTAAATCTAACAGAGGGTATCATGGGGAGCGTATTAAAACCATTCAACAACACATCTCCCGCACATTTGCTGCCTGTGAATAAAATCTGACTTCAATCTGAAGTCCTGTACAAACACTTTCCTGAACAGATCACCTTATTTTTTTATTTAAATGCGATATGCGTGATGCGCAAACAGATGAGCAGACTGTTCTGGTCTGAAACACAGAACACGGTAAATTATCCAGACTTTAATATTAGTACTTTCTGCACAAACAAAACTCCCGGCAGTGCTTGAGTTTGTCTTGTGCTAGTTTGGTTTTATAGCTTATAGTTCTCGGGTCAATGAATTTTGCATAGGTTAGAAGAGATTTCTTAATAGAAAGTTTGCAGAAGAAGAACCTTGATGGTGTCAGTCGCACCTGAATTAATCTGCATACATTACATATAAATATATTTAGTATAATACTATATCAGAATGGTGGGAGCTTATTGGTTTGTCATCTCGAGATAAATAGCATTTATTCACTGAATTATTTTCCCTTTTTCAGGGGTCGCCACAGCAAATCATCTGATTCGCACTTTTTGATTTGGCAGAGGTTTTTACGTCGGATGCCCTTCGTGACACAACCCTTTAGCAAGGGACAGAAACACACTGACGGCTTTGCAGCTACTCTTTACAAAAGTCAGCAATGGTTCCTTTACATGAACCTCTCACCACAGACAGTGACAGACATGTCCCGCCTTTGATAACCCAGTTAGCTGCACTGGGGCGGACAGTGACAACCCTGTGTAGAGTGGGACTGGAACCCCCAATCTTAGGATCAGCGATCCAGCGCCGTTTACCACCAGGCCACCTAATGGGCTTTATTAGGTATTCAAAATATTTCCTCATTCATGATTGGTGAAACGCCATCATATAATTCTCGGTATTCTTTTATGATCCCACTTTGAGTTGAAAATATGGCAGTTGAATAATCATACAGTTATAGGATTTGGATTTTGTATGATATGGAGAGGCAGCACGGTGGCTTATTGGCGAGTACGTCCGCCTCACAGCAAGACTGTGGCCTGGGTTTGATTTCCTGCTCAGTGTTTCTGTATGGAGGTTGAATCCTCTCCTCGTGCTTGCGTGGGTTTACTCCGGGTCCTCCGGTTTCCTCCGACAGTCCAAAAGCGTGCACAGTAGGCTAACTGGCTGCTCTAAATTACCCCTAGATGTGAGTGTGAATGATTGTGCGAGTGTTTGCTTTGCGATAGCCTGGCAAACTCGCCAGAGTGTGCACCGTCCTTGCCCGAAGTCGGCAGGGATGGGCACCAGCCTCCCCACAACCCTAATTAGGACTAAGCGGTTTATAAAATGAATGAATGAATGAATGAATGAATGATATAGAGCGTAATTCAGATCTGAGACGGTGTTGCCTGCTGAAACATTGGTCTGGTTAAATCTTCACATCACATATCACCTCATTTAATAATTGCTTATTATCAAATGTGCAAACTTGGGAGGATCCATGAATTGATGGAATATTAAAAATTCTTTTACTGAGGCTGAGTGAATATCATTGAGTTGTCTCTTCAACGTTCTCTCTCAGGAAATACATAATGATATTTACCTCACCTTCAATGAATAATTGTTATACGTATCTATTGTTGTTTGGAAATTAAATGTTAGTGGGAAATGAGTTATATCCTCTGGGAAAAGAGCTTATGTGCTATTTTTCAATATAAAACACCCCAGGAAGCAATTGCGACTTTCTAACGAGATTTATGTATTAGATGAGTTCCATGTAAAATTCACTTTTCTGTCTCAAATCAGTGTTTCAGTCCCCATATGATGCATAGAACAATTTCTGGAACCCTACCGCATACAAAGAGGAAACAGCTTGGCCAAGATTTAGCTCCACAGCAATCTGTTAGCAACCGGCGCTACGCTGTGGGAGCCAAATCAATGCTTATCAATACACACTTGAACAGGCAGCCCGACCAAACTGACAGAGGAATGCCACAATGAGCAAGATCACGCTGACACAGCAAGTCACTAATAAAAGGCACAAGTTCGTTATTGCTCTGTACATACCACCAGCACAGGGGAAAGAAATTGAACAGCAACAGAAAACCTCTGAATCTGATTTATAATTATAAATATTCCTGCGATTGTCAATGCCAAATTCACAGAGTCAGGGATGATACGATTCACTCAGGGCTGCACCCCGCCCTCGCCCAGAGTCACCTAAGATGGGCGGATCCCCTCAACCCTAATTAGGATTAAGTGGCTCAGAAAATGAATGAATGAATGAATGAATGCACAGTTAGCTACCAGTGATCGTAATCAATCCAGTATTCTAAATCAGTGCAGCTGTATCATGACCTTGTCTTAGATTTCAACACTCATATGTGTGTGTGTGTGTGTGTGTGTGTGTGTGTGTGTGTGTGTGTGTGTTGTTGTTGTTGCATTAGTCTGCTTGTGCTACCAGTAATGAATTCCAGCCATCTCAGTCTATCAGCCTAAATAAGTCAGGCAGGCCTCAGTGGGATTGCCTCTGGCTGTTGCCCAAACACCACTGCACATGACTCCACACACACACACACACACACACACACACACACACACTGAATTTACAACAAAAACCGTCCCCTCTCTATCCCCTCAACACGCTCTATTGTCCTTCTTATGGTGAAATATAATAAAAGGAAAAAGGATTGGAGTTAAAAGCCAACAGAGATCTTACTCATGCCAGTGTCTCAGCAGGTGAGGATTAACATGCAAACAGGATATCCTGAATGCACACACACACACTAAAAACATCAAACACACACACACACACACACACACACACACACACACACACACACAGACACAGACCCACACACACACACACACACACACACACAAACACAGACACACACACACACACACACACACACACACAAACACAGACACACACACACAAACACAGACACACACACACACACACACACACACACACACACACACACACACACACACACACACAGACTCAGTCACATGAAGAAAACCCTGGTTTGTGAGCCACTTCCCTTTAGAAACTAACCCTGTTCATACATGTTGATATTCGCTCTCCGCTCGGCTCGCATGTATGAACTGATCTCTTGTCCCCATGCCACAGAGATCAGCATGGTTTCACTGCTTCACAATTACACGTCTTCATAGTGTATGCGCCTCCTGTTTGGGAAACTTGAGGAATTTCGAGATCAACCAGCACATTCCAGGAGTGACCAGTGGCTACTTCTTCTCCTCCACCCTCTGCCTCACAGTCTTTCTGTCTTTCCCTCTTCTGCCTGGCACGGTGGTTAAGATATACACACACCTGAATAAGTAAAGTCAGCCTTGTTATTAATGACTGATTCTCTGTGTGTGTGTGTGTGTGTGTGTGTGTGTGTGTGTGTGTGTGTGTGTGTGTGTGTGTGTGTGATTGTAGGGGCATGTGACAAGTGTGTTAGGAGAGCAAAGCTAGAGAACAGAATCAGTAAAACACTATAAAAAAAACCACTTACTACTATTTGGGCAAGAGCCTATCTCAGCCAACAAAGGGCAAAGGCAGGGCACAAACTGAACAACTCACAATTTCTTGCAGGGCCAACACACACACACACACACACACACACACACACACACACACACACATGCACACACACACACACACACACACACACACACGTAATCATTCACACTCACACCTAATGACAATTTGGAGCAGCCAATTAGCCTAATGTGCATTTTTTGGCATGTGGAAGGAAACTGGAGTACCCAGATGAAACCCATGCCCGAGGTGTGTTAGTGTGTTGGACCTGTGATGGCCTGGCGAGGTGTTCAGGGTGTACCTTACC
>CM045733.1:11005000-11082500 GCA_024760905.1 Plotosus lineatus
AATCTGAAACAGCAAACTAGCCTAAAAATGCATTTTTCAACTATGGGAAGAGACCGGAGTACCCAGAGGGAACCCGTGCAAGCATATACCCCATTTCACTGGAGCTCGGAATGCAATGATCGTGGCGGAAAGGCACGGAACACACTCTACGGAGGAGCTTCGGCATTTTTACATAGAAAATGGATCAAAAACCTACGGAAAATCGTACCCTCGGAACACCTTCGGAACGTTCACGGAATGTGCAGAAAAAACACGGAAAGACCGTGGTACAATCTCGGAATGCCTGCGTAAAAGCGCTCAGATTACCTTCGGAACCAGTGCGGATTGCAAAGGAAGACCTTCGAATAATTCACGGAACAGTCACGGAAAGCACAGAACACTCGACGAATGACTATGGCACTACTCCATTTCAGAATGAAGAGCTACGGAATTATTGCGTCCAAAAGCACGTTCGTGGAAGATTTTGGCCTGACAGAAGAGGAGGAATACCTTCGGAATCGGCGCGGAACACTCTACAGAGGAGCTTTGCCATTTTTACATGGAAAATGGGTCAAAAAACCTACGGAAAATTGTACCCTCGGAACACCTTCGGAACGTTCACGGAATGTGCAGAAAAAACACGGAAAGACCGTGGTACAATCTCCGAATGCATGTGTAAAAGCGCTTGGATTACCTTCGGAACCAGTGCGGATTGCAAAGGAAGACCTTCGAATAATTCACGGAAGAGTCACGGAAAGCACAGAACACTCAAGGAATGATTATGGCGCTACTCCATTTCAGACGGAAGAGCTACGGAATGATTGCGCTCAAAAGCACGTTCGTGGAAGATTTTGGCCTGACAGAAGAGGAGGAATACCTTCGGAATCGGTGCGGAACACACTCTACAGAGGAGCTTTGGCATTTTTACATGGAAAATGGGTCAAAAACCTACGGAAAATTGTACCCTCGGAACACCTTCGGAACGTTCACGGAATGTGCAGAAAAAACACGGAAAGATCATGGTACAATCTCGGAATGCATGCGTAAAAGCGCTCGGATTACCTTCGGAACCAGTGCGAATTGCAAAGGAAGACCTTCGAATGATTCACGGAACAGTCACGGAAAGTACGGAACACTCGAGGAACGACTATGGCACTACTCCATTTCAGAAGAAAGAGCTACGGAATGATTGCGCTCAAAAGCACGTTCGTAGAACATTTTGGCCTGACAGAAGAAGAGGAATAACTTCGGAATCGTACGTAAGGACACGGAAGATGACGGAATGACTGAGGAACGTTGGAGGATGACTACAGTTTTGCTTGCGCGAGTCTGCCGCGCTCCAGTGAAATGGAGGTAATAGGGAGAACATGCTAACTCCACACAGAAGAGCCTCTACCGAGCCTGGGACTCGAACCCATGATCTTCTTGCTGTGAAGTGAATGTGCTAAACACTACAGCCCAGCAGTTCATGCCAAAATCTGAACTGCATAAATGAGGATTATGTTAGACAATTTTGCTGAAACTGCACCAGGCTTCTTGAAGGGGATATGAGTCTGTTTAGGTTTGCATATTCATGGATATATTCACCAAGCCTTGCATATTAATATGAGTGCAGATGTACTGTTGAAGTGCGTACAGCACCCTTAAAGCAGATATACACATTATTTATTGTCTTGTTCACACAAATTAACAATCTTTCAGAAAGAAGTTCTGCATTGCAAAGTCCTTGACTCTGGTCATGTTTGTATTACTCCTTCTAATGACGATCCCATTTCTATGAGCAAGAGCATACATTCAATTTCTGAACTGCAGGGAGGCTAGCGCCCATCTCAGCCGACTCTGGGCGAGGACAGAGTGCACCCTGAACAGCTCGCCAGGCCATCGCAGGGCTGGAACTCTCTGACAGATAGGCAGCCTACTCTTGATGAAAATCATTCACTGGAGGGACAGCAGCGAGAACTCGTTAATAGTGGGGCTTGAACCCCAAACCTTGGGATCAGTAATCCAGTACTCTACCACTGGACCACAACTGTCCTGAGAAATAACAGTAAAAATATAAAATACATGTGAATTTAATGTAAAAAATATCACATTTCAGGTCCTTAGAGGCACCACAGGTTCCTTATACTGTATATTTTAAAGATTTTTGGAGGCACTGAAGAAACCCATAAATCAATTAATTATTCAACATCAGGATCTCTTAGCATCTGTCCTGTCCTTCAGGTTACCTGATCCAACTCCTTAATTAGTTGATCACATGGATGAGGTATGTGTAGAAATGTTGGAACTGTAGAGGACAGGGTGGTGGTGGTGGTGGTGGTGGTGCTGTGGGTTCTCATGACTGTAGTTAACCCATACTCTATCATCATCATCATTCATTCATTCATTCATTCATTCAATCATTCATTTTCTGAACTGCTTAATCCTATTAGGGTTGTAGGGTATGTAGGAAGGCTGGAGCCTATGTCAACCGGCTCTGAGTGAAGGCAGTATACACCCTGGACAGCTCGCAGGCCATCACAGGGCCAACAAACACAGGACCATTCACACTCACACCTGGGTCAATTTGGAACAGTAAACTAGCCTCATGTGCTTCGCACTGTGGGAAGAACCTGAAGTACCGATGGAACCCCATGCATGCACTCTAACCCCAAACCTTCTTACTGGGATCCGTGGTCTTGCTCACTATTATGCCATCGTGCCGCCAATCATCATTCTTATTCTTCTTTTTCTTATGATTCCCATTTGCTAATTTTCTGTAAACGCTTAATCCTATGTAACGTCGCGGGAAGGCTGGTGCCCATCTTAGCCGACTCTGGGCGAGGGCAGAGTACACCCTGGAGAGCTCGCCAGGCCATCGCAGGGCGGAAACACGCTGATGGCTTTGCAGATACTCTTGTTGATGGTCAGCAATGGTTCTTTTACATGAACCTTACACCATAGACAGTGAGAGACACAGCCGGCCTTTGATAACCCAGTTAGTGGCACGAGGGGGACAGTGACAACCCGTGGAGAGTGGGGCTTGAAACCCCAACCTTAGGATCAATGATCCAGCACCATTACCACCATGCCACCACCTTCTTCTTCTTCTTCTTCTTCTTATTATTATTGTTATTATTATTATTGTTATTATTATTATTGTTATTATTATTATTGTTATTATTATTGTTATTATTATTATTAGAGATGGGTCACTTTAAAAGCTTTGCGATTGCGCACGAGTTGGTGTTCTCGATGACTCACCGCTTCCACACTGTCAGTGATCCTGTTGCTCACTTAACTCGTTTAACTCCTTTGTCTGCTTCAGCCATTAGCGGCATGTCTGTCTGTCTGTCTGTCTGTCTGTCGCCGTGCATGCGCAATAACGGAAAGCGACGGAAGGCAGGAGCGCGCGCGTGGAAATTCCGCACGAACAAAGTTTCGACCGCCTTTGAAACTTCTCCACTGTTCTGCTGCAGTCTGGATAAAACAAAAGCGACAACTTTAAAACAACGCCACACTCCAGTAGGCTATAAAACCGCATGGCACGAACAACGGGTTGCCATGGTTACATCATCTGGCGTACTATTTTGGCCTGCTGCTAATTTGCACGGTCGCATGCGGACTGGGGACGCGTCCACATGTACCCGCCTTGACTTGTCTCGTGCTCCTGCCTTCCAGGCAGATCAGATCAATACTGTACATATCATTGGTAAAAGATGCGCGTGCACGGCATCCCGAAATGCCTGTCGGTCAGAGACGCGCGCTCAGTGTGTCATCAATGATGCGTTTGTTTATTATTATTATGGGGCTGATGTTCCCAGGGAGCGCACAGAATATCCTCCACTGTCCGCCTGCAAACTCAATGCAAACAATGCTAACAATGTGCGAGTGGCTGAAATGGGCGCACAGTTCGGAATCAGTGTGACGTGTTTAGGAATTTGCAAAGGTAGAACTTTGATCCCATCTCACTGTTCATGTGATTTAAAAAGCGATGAAACATTCAAACATAACAAGGGTCATTCCAGCAATCTGTAAATACAAATGGAATTAAAATTAAAAAACAAACAAACAAAAAAAAAACCCAAGAATCATGCATGCGGATCCTACCTGGCTGGAACATACTTTGGAAATAAAAGATGACCAGAATAAAAGATCCCAAACATGTGGCGAGGACCATCCGGCAAATCCTGCTCATCCTCATCAGGTCGAATAGCATCTGTTTCATGGCTCAGCGGAGAGAAACACGAGGGGACACAGAGACAGAGAGACACGGGGACCAGTGTGCGCGTGTGCGTGCGTGTCTTGGTTTCAGTCTGAACCGCGATCTGATGATGCTGATGCTGCTGTGCTCGGGCTGCTCACTAGACGAGAAACCGGGTTGCCAGGTTGTGACTGGATCCAACTCAGGGATCCACCGAATGGGATGTAAACATGATGCCCAAATAAGGACGTCCGGATTTAGCGCGTTGCAAGGACAATGGAGAAATGAATAGAATATGATTCCTGTCAATCTGTTTATTATCAGGCTTAAATGTTGTGCACGAGCCATTCAAGCCCTTTGAAAGTTTATAAACTTTGAAAAATTGGGAAAGTCTGTGGTTAGAACCTCAAACGTTTCACGTGGATGCAATCGATTTTGATATTATTCTGCCATACAGAATGATCACATGATAACAATATAAGATTCTTTCTATTACAGCACATGATGATGTTATTATAACCTGAAAGCTTCGTGCTGTAATGTGAAGAATCTTCTTCTTTTCCTTTCGGCTTTTCCCTTCAGGGGTCGCCACAGCGAATCATCTGCCTCCATCTCACCCTATCCTTTGCATCTTCTTCTCTTACACCAACGACCTTCATGTCCTCCTTTACCACATCCATGAATCGTCTCTTTGGTCTTCCTCTAGGCCTTTTGCCTGGTAGTTCCAGCCTCAGCATCCTATTACCAATATACTCACTATCCCTCCTCTGTACATGTCCAAACCATCTCAATCTAGCCTCTCTGACTTTGTCTCCAAAACGTCTTACATGTGCTGTCCCTCTGATGTGCTCATTCCTAATCCTATCCATCATCGTTACTCCCAAAGAGAACCTCAACATTTTCATCTCTGCTACCTCCAACTCTGCCTCCTGTCTTTTCCCCAGGGCCACTGTTTCTAACCCATACAGCATCGTTGGCCTCAACACCGTTTTGTACACTTTTCCTTTCATTTTTGCCGATACCCTCCTATCACACATCACACCGGACACTTTTCTCCAACCATTCCAACCTGCCTGCACACGCTTCTTGACCTCTTTTCCACACTCTCCATTGCTCTGGATTGTTGAGCCTAAGTACTTAAAATCCTCCACCTTTCTTATCTCTGCTCCCTGTAATCTCACCGTTCCTCTTTGGTCCTTGTCATTCATGCACATGTATTCTGTCTTACTGAGGCTAATCTTCATTCCCCTCCTTTCCAGGGCATACCTCCACCTCTCTAGATTTTCCTGCACTTGTTCTCTGCTCTCACTACAGATTACAATGTCATCTGCAAACATCATAGTCCATGGGGAATCTTGTCTAACCTCGTCTGTCAGCCTGTCCATCACCATAGCGAACAAGAAGGGGCTGAGAGCTGACCCTTGATGCAGTCCCACCTCCACCTTGAACTCTTCTGTCACACCGACAGCACACCTCACCACTGTCTTACATCTCTCATACATGTCCTGCACCACTCTAACATACTTCTCTGCCACTCCAGACTTCCTCATGCAATACCACAGTTCTTCTCTCGGCACCCTGTCATATGCTTTCTCCAGATCCACAAAGGCACAATGCAGCTCCGTCTGACCTTCTCTGTACTTCTCCATTAACATCCTCAAGGCAAACACTGCATCTGTGGTGCTCTTTCTGGGCATGAAACCAAACTGTTGTTCACAAATGCTGACTTCTGCCCTTAGTCTAGCTTCCACTATTCTTTCCCATAACTTCATCGTATGGCTCATCAACTTTATCCCTCTGTAGTTGCCACAACTCTGCACGTCTCCCTTGTTCTTAAAAATGGGCACCAGCACACGTCTCCTCCATTCCTCTGGCATCCTCTCACTCTCTAAGACCTTGTTAAATGTTCTTGTCAGAAAATCTACTGCTACCTCTCCTAGACACTTCCATACCTCCACCGGTATGTCATCAGGACCAACTGCCTTTCCATTCTTCATCCTCTTCAATGCCCTCCTCACTTCACCCTTACTAATCTTTGCTACTTCCTGGTCCTCAACAGTCACCTCTTCTACTCTTTTTCTCTCTCATTTTCCTCATTCATCAGCTCTTCAAAGTACTCTTTCCATCTTCCCAGCACACTTCTGTCATCAGTCAATACATTTCCCTCTCTGTCCTTTATCAATCTAACTTGCTGCACGTCCTTCCCATCTCTATTTCTCTGCTGTGCCAACCTGTATAAATCATTTTCTCCTCCTTACTTTCCAGCCGAGCATACAAGTCATCAAACGCACTCTGTTTGGCCTTTGACACTGCTACCTTTGCCTTACGCTGTGTCTCCCTGTACTCCTGTTTACTCTCTTCGGTTTTGTCAATGTCCCACTTCTTCTTAGCTAATCTCTTCCTTTGTACACACTCCTGCACTTCCTCATTCCACCACCAAGTCTCCTTATCTACTTTCCTTCCAGATGACACACCAAGTATTCTCCTACCTGTCTCCCTGATCACATTCGCTGTAGTTGTCCAGTCATCTGGAAGCACTTCCTGACCACCCAAAGCCTGTTTCAACTCCTCCTTGAAGACAACCCGACACTCTTCCTTTTCAACTTCCACCACTTTGTCTTCTGCTCTGCCTTTGCCTTCTTCACCTTCCTCACCATCAGCATCATCCTGCACACCACCATCCTATGCTGTTTGGCAACACTCTCACCCACTACTACTTTGCAGTCACTGACTTCCTTTAAATTACATCGCCTGCACAAGATGTAGTCTACCTGTGTGCTCCTACCTCCACTTTTATAAGTCACCCTATGCTCCTCTCTCTTCTGGAAGAAAGTATTCACCACAGCCATTTCCATCCTTTTTGCAAAATCTACCAACATCTGTCCTTCTGCGTTCCTGTCCTGGATACCAAACCTACCCATCACTTCCTCGTCCCCTCTGTTTCCTGCACCAACATGTCCATTGAAGTCTGCCCCAATGACCACTCTTTCACCTCTGGGGGTACTCTGCATCACTTCATCTAACTCCCTCCAGAATCTCTCCTTCTCTTCTCGCTCACATCCTGTCTGTGGGGCATAAGCACTAACAACATTGACCATCACACCTTTAATTTCTAACTTGAGACTCATCACTCTGTCTGACACTCTTTTCACTTCTAGAACATTCCTGGCAAACTCCTCCTTCAAGATGACTCCGACTCCATTTCTCTTCCCATCCACACCGTGATAAAACAGCTTAAACCCTGCTCCTATGCTTCTAGCCTTGCGACCTTTCCACCTGGTCTCCTGAACACACAGTATGTCCACCTTCCTCCTCTGCATCATGTCAGCCAGCTCTCTACCTTTTCCTGTCATAGTTCCAATATTCAAAGTCCCTACTTTCAGTCCTAGACTCATGCCTTTCCTCTTCTCTCTCTGGCAACGGACACGCCTCCCGCCTCTCCTTCTTCGACGTCTTCGACCAACAGTAGTCCAATTTCCATCAGCACCCTGTTGGTTGACGGCACTGATGGCGGTCGTTGTTAACCCGGGCCTCGACCGATCCGGTATGTCATTCTTTCTTGTGATTCGCATAGTTTATTTGGCATTTGTTTTACGCCGGATGCCCTTCCTGACGCAACCCTCTGCATTTATCCGGGCTTGGGACCGGCGTGAGGGAGAGACACTGGTTTGTGCCCCCCCCTCACGGCTGCATTGTAATGTGAAGAATATTATACAGTATTAGGGTCACAGGGAGGCTGGCGTCCGTCTCAGCCATCGTGGGGCCAACACTCACACCTTGGTGTGTCCTGGAACAGCCAGCCAGTTAGCTTACTGTGCATGTTTTTGGTCTGTGGGAGGAAACTGGAGTACCTGGTGAAAACCCACGCTAGCACAGCGAGAACATGCAAACTCCACACAGAAGTGCCAAAGCCAGGCCTTGTTGCTGTGAGGCGGACGTGCTAACCACTACACCACCGTAAGGTCAAGTCTGTTGGGTTTTTAGACCCGAACCTAGTGGCTCATCAGGCCGGTACTTATCCCCGGTTTCTGTAGCGTGAAGCGACCAGGAGTTCAACTCGTCCTGGATGGGACGCTAGTCCATCGCAGGTCACCTTCCCAGTATTTTTTTTTTTTTTTTTACTGGTACCCATTTATACTGCTGGGTGAACAGAGGCACACTTGTGGTTGAGACCTTGCCCAGGGGTCTTAGCACAGTGGGGGTCTCAGTGGGATTCGAACTCACAACCTCCCGATCATGAGCGCAGTACCCTAACCATTACACCACCAGCCCCACATACTACACCACAGTGCTGCCCACATTATAACAATAAAGGTTTAATGTTATAACACTGTAATATATATCACATTAGAATTTTTTTTTACATTGCAACAGTACTGTATGTTTTCATGTTATTCTGATATATAAACTTATGAGATTAAAATAAACACCTCACAGCAAGAAAGTCTTGAGTTTGAGTCCAGGTCTTAGGGTGTTTCTGCGTGGAGTTTGCATGTTCTCTCTGTGCTGGTCCGTCTGGTTTTTCCCAGGTACTCCAGTGTCCTCCACATGTCTAAAACATGCACATTAATTGGCGGTTCCAAATTTCCCCTAGTTGTGAATGTGAGTGTGAACGGCTGTGTGTGTTTCCCTGCTATGGTCTGTCAAGTGGTTCAGGGTGTACCCTGCCTTAGTCCGGTGTTGGGTAAGACCCGTCAAATGAGTGAGTGAGTATTTTAAGATTATATAATTTGAAATTAGATCAATAAACAATAGCTGTTATTACCCCCAGTGCAGCTAACTGGGTTATCAAAGGCCAGCCATGTCTGTCGCTGCCTATGGCGTGAGGTTAATGTAAAACAACCATTGCTGATGTTCACCAAGAGTAGCTGCATAGTCGTCAGCATGTTTCTGCCCCGCAGTGGCCTGGCGAGCTGTACAGGGTGTACGCTGCCCTCGCCAGAGTCAGCTGAGATTGGCACCAGCCTCCCCACGATCCTAATTTGGGAATGTATGAATGCTATTTTGCTATTAGCTATAATGCTATATACAAAAGCTATTATAAACTTATGTTAAATGTGATACTGATCTTTTTGTATCAGAGTGGAAGCAATGTGCTGTCCTATTGTAAAACTTTACATTTGTACAATTTCACTACAAAACCAAGAAATTGTTTTTTAAAATGTTTACACAGAGTACTTTTTAAAGTCAAAATGTTAATTTAAGGGAAGAAGTCATCTCAAGGAGAAGGAAAGCTTGCCATGCTAATACGCCACTCCCTCCTGGGGCCTTGTGTCATTATTTAATCATAAATGTAATGAAAACTGTTATTGATTAAAATCAATATGGGACCCCATCAAAACTTAATTTATTTATAAACAGCAAAAAGCAGATAATTAGACTGACGAATAAATTATGACCTAGACTTGAAAATAGTAACCCACCCAATTTTGTCCAAATTAAATTAGACAATTACATATATGGTTACATTAAAAAACATAATTGAAGAAAAATATATTTAGCTTTTTTGACCAGAAAAAAATTCAGTTTTTAATTGTAATAAACGCTCAGGATTAATTCCTTTTATTTTTGTTTGAAATCAAATTTACGTAAAATAATTTATGTATATTCTCTCCTTAAAATGCCTTAATATAGCTAATACTTAAAATAGGTATATGCTATTTAAAGAAAAGGTAAATGTGCTATTTTAAAATAATTTGAAACGAATTTAATAGGTAAATTGGATGAGAAACAATAGAAAGAGGTATTTGACTCAATCTGGCAACCCGACGCTGAAAGCCGTCCCTGGAGTGAACTATTCTTCTCTGAATCACGGGGGACGCCGTCGGCAACGAGTCGCTTGTCTCCCCCTGTGGTGAGAAAATGAACTCGTCCATACAGTGAGGGGGATCCATGATACGATATATAACATATAGCTATCAAAATAATAAGCAATAAAAATAATAAAACAATACAAATAATTCATTCAAATGTTTTGAGTTACCAGTGAATGGTTCGTTTTGCCCATAGGTCACATTCATTCATTTAAATTCTCTCATCAGTATGGATGTTGTATGCAGCACTACACATCAGTATTAGTGCAGTGAGGAGTGATAATATAAATGCAATGCCCATAAACTGCACATGATATACAGAAATTACATGCATGCAAGATAAATATATGCTAGTGTAATATAAACAGGTTTATATATTCGATAGATGCATTTGCAGATGGAACCTGAAGTGAGTAATAATTACAGTACTGTATTCAACATGCAGCAAATAAGTAGAATAAAACATGTAGTATATCATTAAAGCAGGATATAGTGTTAGTTTTAAACAGTACTCAGGATAAGGAATACAATTTATACCTAGTAATACTATATGAATTTCATTTGTATAATATAAGGACTGTACCAGTAGTGGTCTAGTGGTATAGGGCACTGGATCGCTGATCCAAAGGTTGGGGGTTCGAGTCCCACTCTCCACAAGGTTGTTCCTGTCCCCCCCCAGTGCAGCTAACTGGGTTATCAAAGGCGGGCCATGTCTGTCACTGTCTATGGTGAGAGGCATGTAAAAGAACCATTGCTGACTTTCATAAAGAGTAGCTGCAAAGTCGTCAGCGTGTTTCTGTCCCTTGCTAAAAGGGTTGTGACAGGAAGGGCATCCGACGTAAAAAAAAAACAAACTTCTGCCAAATCAAACGTGCGAATCAAGATGATTCGCTGTGGCGACTCCAGAGTAAAAGGGAAAAAGCCGAAAGGAAGACAGACCAGTGTATAAACACTCCAGTAAATGTTTTATTCAAGGTTTGAACATTTGGACAAATAATAAACAACAAAAATAAAGAAGATTGTTCCATCTTCATAACCTTTAGCAAACACATTATTTGAAAAGCTTTTACCCTGTGTGGAACTGATATGAAAATAAAATAAAAATAAAAAAACCTCAACCGTGCACCTTTAGTTATTTACAGAAATAGCTTGCTGTGTGTATGGAAGGTGAGATGATGAGTCTATTTGAGCAGAGCAAGTTTTTGTCGTCCTGGTACTAAATAGCTTTTGTTATTTTCACTTGAGTTTAAAAATAATCACATTATTCTTTTACAGTACTGTAAAATCTGCGACACCTGCTGGTCAGTATTTGTAACTGCAGCTTGATTGATTGATTGATTGATTGGTTGGTTGATTGATTGATTGATTAATGAGTCATTCATTCAGTACTGATTTGGGTCGTGGGGAGGCTGGCACCCCTCTCAGCCAACTCCGGGCTAAAGTAGAGTACACCCTGGACACATCACCAGACCATCACAGGATAAAAAAAAAAAACACACTCATGTTGAAAGTTAGCAATGGTTATTTAACATGAACCGCTCACCTTAGACCGTGAGAGATATGGTCGGCCTTGGATAAGCCAGTCAGCTGCACTGGAGGGACAGCAATGAAAACCCATTGATGATGGGGTTTGAACCTTCAACCTTGGGATCAATAATCCAGCACCCTATGACCAGGCCACCACCACGCCTGTTATTATTCATGCATTCATTTTCTGAACCACTCAAGACTAATTAGGGTCACGGGGTGGCTGGTGTCCATGACAACCGACATAAATTACTGTTCATCCACTGTGCATGTTTTTCGACAGTGGGAGGAAACTGGAGAACCCGGGAGAAATCCACGTGAGCACGTGGAGAACATGCAAACTCCGCACAGAAACACCTGACCTGGGAATCAAACCCAGAGCTTTTTGCTGTGAGGTGGACGTGCAAACCACTACGCCATTGTGCCGCCCATTTTGTCTTCCATTTCTTTTTGTTCTTCTTTTTTCATATCACGGATGATGTACATGGTCAAACCAAACCATAAGGTTAGAAATACTTTTTTCATACAGCATTTGGCCGATGCTCTTCTCCAAAGCGACTTATCATTTTTAAATTTTTATACAACTGAGCAATTGAGGGTGAAGGGTCTTGCCCAAGGGCCCAACAGTGATGACTGAATCGCTAACCTACAGATCAATAACCCATTGCATGACCCCCTCTGCCACCACTGCCCCCCTGCCACACACACACACACACACACACACACACACACACACACACACACACACACACACACACACACACACACACACACACACACACACACATACAGGGCAGCGGTGGTAGGGTGCTGAATGACTTTTGATTGCTTTACATTACCAGGGTTATGTCTATATGTAGCAGCAGCACAGGTGCTGGGATTGTCCTCAAGCTTTTCAGACTGAAAACAAAATGTTCTAAAAATGCAAATGTTTTCTGTAGTCCTTTTGGCTATTCAAAACCGTATATCCAATACACTGCAAAAATGAGTGTAACACCCAAGGTAACACCAGTGGAGCCATCACCAGATGTGACTTCATATGCATCTGCCACAGCAAGTAACCATGAAGGTCCATGAAGAACCCTCTCTCCATCTTGTATATTTAAGATCGGATGCAGAGATGAAAAAAAAAAAACCACCAGAATATATTTATAATATCAGTCCAGTTCAGTCTTCACAAGCTTGTTCTTCAAGAAGATTATTTATTGTGTTATCTTTGTGGATATCATTATTTCTGAGTATCACATCTTCCCTCTGTTGGTGCTGCTCCATTAGTTTTCATTGGATATTTTCTCACTGTAGAGTAAAAGCAAATATTAATGCAGTAAAAAAACATAAGACTTTTTTTTTATTATTTACAAAGTAATGCAAAAATGCATTATGTGGTCAGAAATGTGGTCAGAGCCACACAGGACATATGATTTCCTAACATAAATTTAAAGCTCATATAATTCAATCTTGTCTCGGTTAAAGGCCCACTTACCATGATCAGATTCAGGACAAAAGTGGGAACACAGAACAGAAATATTTCAATAAAAAAAATAAGAGTCACTGTACCGAATATACTAGTAAATTAAATAATTTTAAAAAATGGCGGGACAGTGGTACAGTGGTGAGCACGTCCCCTTCACAGCAAGAAGCCCAAGGTTCGATTCCCAGCTCCGGCGTTTCTGCGTGGGTTTCCTTCAGGTACTCTGATTTCCTTCCACATTCCAAAAACATGCAGAGTAATTGATTTATGGTCGTTGGTTGTTCCAAATTGCCACCGGGCGTGACTGTGAATGGTTGTATGAGTGTTGGCCTTGCGATGGCCTGGCAAGCTGTCCAGGCTGTGCCCTGCCCTCTCCCCTTGGCTGTGATGGGTGCCAGCCTCCCCGTGATTCTAATTAGGATTAAGCAGTTCAGAAAATTAATAAATGACATATAAAAAACATTCATTAAGCTGCATTACTGATTTAAATCCCATGGAATTATGAATCTTAACCTGAACTGTCATAATGTTCTGATACATCATTCATTTATTTTCTGTAACTGCTTAATCTTAATTTGGGTCATGGGGAGGCTGGTGCCCATCCGAGCCAACTCCGGGCAAATTCAGAGTACACCCTGGACAGTTCACCAGGCCATCACAGGGCAGAAACGTTCTGACAGATTGCAGCTCTCTCTTGCTGAAAGTCAGCAATGGTTCTTTTACATGAACCTCTCACCATAGACAGTGAGAGACATGGCCGGCCTTTGATAACCCAGTTAGCTGCACTGGAGGGACAGTGACAACCTTGTGGAGAGTGGGGCTTGAACCCCCGACCTTAGGATCAGCGATCCAGCACCTTTACCACCAGGCCACCACTGCCTTCTCGGACTGCCGATCTGATGTGTCATAATGCTGGTCCTTCATAAATCTTATGCAAATTTCTGGATACCCCATCACATGCTAAAATTAATTATTGATAATAAACAGCATCGATATGAATACAAATACAGAAATTGTAATGGCTTTGGAATGAGTTATCCATTTCTTTATTTCAAACCATATGTAATCCTGAAACGGAGAACTGTCTAATGAAGTCGTCGCTAATGAAATACACATTTAAACAGGGAATAATTATACCTAGAGAAGAGCAATCAAATGTTTACTGCACCGTTTAATTATTGGATGATTTATGTGACTATTGTATGAGGAGTTTATTCACTGGAGTGTAAGCTTTTTTTTATTTCTGTCTTTTCACTCTGGACAGGTATTGCTTGACTGACCTTGGAAAGAAAACAAAATGGCCGTCCAAAACAATGGGAGGGACTCTTGGGTCAAGGTCAAGGCATGTTGAGACAAGCTGATACATTAATGTCATGATCTACCAATCAGAGTGGAATGGCCACTAGATAAACCTAAAGTAAACAATCTCAGCAGGTGTCTGTCTGTCTTCCTTTCGGCATTTTCCCTTTTACTCAGGAGTCGCCACAGCGAATCATCTGATTCGCACATTTGATTTTGGCAGAGGTTTTTACGTCGGATGCCCTTCCTGTCACAACCCTTTTTAGCAAGGGACAGAAACACGCTGACGACTTTGCAGCTACTCTTTACGAAAGTCAGCAATGGTTCTTTTACATGCCTCTCACCATAGACAGTGAGAGACATGGCCCGCCTTTGATAACCCAGTTAGCTGCACTTCTGTCTATATATATCAGCTGACTCTGGGCAAAGACACTGTACAACCTGCACAACCTAAACAATTCAAAGATCGCAGTTCCAACACACAACCATTCACACTCACACATGGAGCAATTTGGAAATTAGGCTAAAGTGCATGTTTTTGGACTGTGGGAGGAAATCAGAATACCCAGAGGAAGCCCATGGAGGTCCACGGGGTGAACATGTAAACTCCACATTGAAATTCCCATGCTGAGCCCAGAACTCAAACCCAGGACTTTCTTGCTGTGACCTGCTATTCACTATGTCAGCACTCAGCTCTTTATTTCGAAGACCTGGGTGCAAGAAGTGCCTAAGTCACATTTTCCAAAAAATGAGCTGAAGTACCAAAGTCCAGACATTTTATGGCAATAAGTACCAAATTCCAGACATTTTATGGCAAAAAGTACCAAAGTCCAGACATTTTATAGCAATAAGTACCACAGTCCAGGCATTTTATGGCAATAAGTACCAAAGTCCAGACATTTTATGGCAAAAAGTACCAAAGTCCAGACATTTTATGGCAAAAAGTACCAAAGTCCAGACATTTTATAGCAATAAGTACCACAGTCCAGGCATTTTATGGCAATAAGTACCAAAGTCCAGACATTTTATGGCAATAAGTACCGAAGTCCAGACATTTTATGGCAATAAGTACCAAAGTCCAGACATTTTATGGCAATAAGTACCAAAGTCCAGACATTTTATCGCAATAAGTACCAAAGTCCAGACATTTTATCGCAATAAGTACCAAAGTCCAGACATTTTATGGCAATAAGTACCGAAGTCCAGACATTTTATGGCAATAAGTACCAAAGTCCAGACATTTTATGGCAAAAAGTACTGAAGTCCAGGCATTTTATGGCAAAAAGTACCGAAGTCCAGACATTTTATAGCAAAAAGTACCAAAGTCCAGACATTTTATAGCAAAAAGTACCAAAGTCCAGACATTTTATAGCAAAAAGTACCAAAGTCCAGACATTTTATGGCAATAAGTACCAAAGTCCAGGCATTTTATGGCAAAAGGTACCAAAGTCCAGCCATTTTATGGCAATAAGTACCAAAGTCCAGGCATTTTATGGCAAAAGGTACCAAAGTCCAGCCATTTTATGGCAATAAGTACCAAAGTCCAGACATTTTATGGCAATAAGTACCAAAGTCCAGACATTTTATAGCAATAAGTACCACAGTCCAGGCATTTTATGGCAATAAGTACCAAAGTCCAGACATTTTATGGCAATAAGTACCGAAGTCCAGACATTTTATAGCAATAAGTACCACAGTCCAGGCATTTTATGGCAATAAGTACCAAAGTCCAGACATTTTATGGCAATAAGTACCAAAGTCCAGACATTTTATCGCAATAAGTACCAAAGTCCAGACATTTTATCGCAATAAGTACCAAAGTCCAGACATTTTATGGCAATAAGTACCGAAGTCCAGACATTTTATGGCAATAAGTACCAAAGTCCAGACATTTTATGGCAAAAAGTACTGAAGTCCAGGCATTTTATGGCAAAAAGTACCGAAGTCCAGACATTTTATAGCAAAAAGTACCAAAGTCCAGACATTTTATAGCAAAAAGTACCAAAGTCCAGACATTTTATAGCAAAAAGTACCAAAGTCCAGACATTTTATGGCAATAAGTACCAAAGTCCAGGCATTTTATGGCAAAAGGTACCAAAGTCCAGCCATTTTATGGCAATAAGTACCAAAGTCCAGGCATTTTATGGCAAAAGGTACCAAAGTCCAGCCATTTTATGGCAATAAGTACCAAAGTCCAGACATTTTATGGCAATAAGTACCAAAGTCCAGACATTTTATAGCAATAAGTACCACAGTCCAGGCATTTTATGGCAATAAGTACCAAAGTCCAGACATTTTATGGCAATAAGTACCGAAGTCCAGACATTTTATGGCAATAAGTACCAAAGTCCAGACATTTTATGGCAAAAAGTACCAAAGTCCAGACATTTTATCGCAATAAGTACCAAAGTCCAGACATTTTATGGCAATAAGTACCGAAGTCCAGACATTTTATGGCAATAAGTACCAAAGTCCAGACATTTTATGGCAAAAAGTACTGAAGTCCAGACATTTTATGGCAAAAAGTACCGAAGTCCAGGAATTTCTTGGCGAAAAGTGCCAAAGTCCGAAATTGATTTTCTTGTGTTTTCGTCATAGAAGCATTATTTTCCCACAAAAATGTGTCTCATTACTTTGTATAACCACTGGGACTAGCAGCAGCTGCCACTGAATGTTATCTTTTAAAAAACTAATCTGCAGCGTGTTTTCAAAACCTTGACCCTTAATATTTCAACAGTGTTACTAAAGTGCTTCTTCCACCCAGGTTTTCATTTGTTTGTTGCTTCTTTTGATTTTTTTTCTGTTTCTTTCTACCGCACTTGTTCTTCTTGAAAATGTGCATAACAGTAACTCTACTTTATACTGAATACTGTCAAGCTATCATTAAACATGCCAAGACCCCAGACCTCGTCAAAGATGGTTTCTTACTTGAACCAAACAACCCAGTATGGAACATAAACATCCCAATAGTATATCTCATCATTTCTAGCATATCACTCTCTATACACATGTTTCATCTTAAATCAAACTGATTGACATCTGACTACACACACACACACACACACACACATCAAAGCATAATACCATTAATAATCTAAATGTTCATCCATATTCAGGGGGAAAGTTCAGTCTGCACAACAGAAAGCCATTTATAGAAATGAAAGCCCTGTGGGTTTCTCTTTCTATGGCTTAATTACCAGCAAGCATCCAGATGTTCATAAGTGCTCAAGAACTCCCCAAACTCCTAAATATCTAAAGGGTACAAGTATTATAGAAACTGAAATAACACAGTTTGTGAGAGTTAAAATGAGGTTGAGTGTTGAAAAATCTTATCGTAAGGCCTTACGGTCTCTCCTAATCATAAAACAAGATTACTGACAGGTATAATAGATACAGTATTTCTTTCTTTCCTTTTTCTTTTCAAGCTTTTGTAAGAAATGACCCATGTTCTAGTGAAGTTTTCATCTTCTAAGCAAACTGAAAATCATAGCTGTTCTGCTGCAGACAGTGAGGTAGCAAAGAACCTGCAAATATTTTGTGTGAATTATAACAGAAAGTTCCATCCCTATAGAGTTTACATGGATGGCTTTTTCTGTTGTAATTCATAAAAAAAGATGCAGAGTTGTTGTTCAGGTACAGCAAACAAATGCATCAGGAAATTTACTATATACTATGGTGCCTTTGTCGAAAAGAAAAATAACACATTGGAAATATGACAAGGACAGTCAGTCAAGAGATGAAAGATTGAAATGTATTTCTACTCAGAAAGAGATTACTACGTGGTTGCCCCTAAGTCTGTCTGTGTGTGTGTGTGTGTGTGTGTGTGTGTGTGTGTGTGTGTGTGTGTGTTGGCTCTGCAATGGACTGGCAAGCTATCAGGGTGCACCTTGCCTTTGCCCAGAGTCTGCTAAGATAGGCTCCAGCCTCCCTGTGGCCCAAGTAGGAGTAAACCAGGGATGTCCAATCTTATCCTCAAAGAGCCAGTGTGGGTGCAGGTTTTCACGTCCGTCAAGCAGTGGCCACTTTTTTGAAAATCACTGAAAAAAAAAGAGTAGATTGCACATCAATGCTTCAGTTTTGAAGCTGGGAGGCAGCCATCTTGGTGAGACCACTTTACTGTTCAAACTTATACTTAAATAGCATGAAAAGATGGATAAATTGAAATAATCATATCCAAGATGTATATTTCATAGGCTGGCATGGAAGCACAATGGTTAGCATGCCCACCACACAGTATGATGGTCCTGGGTTCGAATACCCAAGCCTGAGGCATTTTTGTATGGCGTTGCATATTGTCCCCATGCTTGCGTGTGGTACTCCGGTTTCCTCTCACAGGCCAAAAATCATGTATAGGAGGATAACAGGCTGTTCCATACACACCTGTAGGCATGAGAGTGAACATTTGTATGTGTATTGGCCCTGCAATGGTCTGATGACCAGTTCAGGGTTTATCCTGCCCTCACCCAGATTTGGCTGAGTTGGGCACCAGTCTCCCCTCAATCCTAATTAGGATTAAACAGCTTAGCAAATGAATGAATGAATTTCCTCTATTCGCCACATTTCAGCTATGTATGGCTTTATTTATTTATTTGTTTTTAATTACTTACAAATATAGTGAATTTATTGATAAAGTATGAATTTAAGGTATTTTAATTATCACCAGTGAAGTTGTTTCAGGGTTTTCAACAGCTCCATTCTGAGATGTTAAACAAGGTGGTCTCACCAAGCTGGCTGCCACCTGGTTTCAAAATACAAACACTAATGTGCAATGTAGTCCATCTTTTGACATCAGTGATGGAAACAGGTGGAAGGCGTGACTTCTGCTTGGTTGAAGTTGAAGCCCGCACCCACACTGGACCATTGCGGAGAAGATTGGACACCCTGAAGTAAGCGGTCCATCAAATAAATGGATGAAAGAATAGATAATTAAGAGTGAACATCGGCCACTGGAGGTGACAGATATGTAGGTGAGATAGCAGCCAGTGGTCTACAGCTTCTGCACTACCTGTGTTCTGCACATATACAGCGGGCAGCTGTGACTTAATGGATCGAGAAGCGGCTTTGGGAACAAAAGGTTACTGGTTCGATTTCTGAACCGGCATGAAAAATGTGTGGCAATGGGGGAGGAGCTACACCTTCCTTTTCTCCACATTCATGGCTGAAATGCCCTTGAGCAAAGTACCTAACTCCCACCTGCTCTCTGGGTGCACCAATGTCTGTGGCAGCCCACTGCTCCGAGTGTGTTTGTGCTTACTTTGAACAGATTAAATGCTGAGGAAATTATTTCGTTTGCAAACCAAACATTTGGTACAATTAACATTTTTTTTTTTACAAATGTCTGTCTGTCTTCCTTTCGGCTTTTTCCCTTTTACTCGGGAGTCGCCACAGCGAATCATCTGATTCACACGTTTGATTTGGCAAAGGTTTTTATGTCGGATGCCCTTCCTGTCACAACCCTTTTTAGCAAGGGACAGAAACACGCTGACGACTTTGCAGCTACTCTTTACGAAAGTCAGCAATGATTCTTTTACATGCCTCTCACCATAGACAGTGACAGACATGACCCGCCTTTGATAACCCAGTTAGCCGCACTGGGGGCATAGCTGCACTGGGGGCACTATTTTTTTTACAAATACTGTACAAAATTAAACGAGTTGTCTGACTTAATCATTCATTCCGTGAATCTGATTAGAGTCATGAGGAGGCTGAAGCCTATCTCAGCTGACACTGGGTGAAGGTGGGGTAGTACCTGAGAACGCAGGGCCGCACATGGGGAAAATTGGAGCACTACGTACCTCAGGGGTGTCAAACTCATGCCACAAAGGGCCATGTGGCTGCAGGCTTTTGTTTCAACCATGTCAATCTGTATGCTCTGTACAGACACTGACCAATCAACTGCCTGAAGACTCAGATCAGTTCTTTAAATGAACTGAGTCAGGTGTGATGGCTGCTTAGTTGAAACAAAAACCTGCAGCCACGTGGCCCTGTGTGGCATGAGTTTGACACCTGTGATGTAGCCTAATGTGTAGTTTTGTTTTTTTGGGACTGTGGGAGGAAACCGGAGTCTTTTCCTTCTTCTTTTCCTTTCAGCTGTTCCCTTTTCAGGGTCGCCGCAGCGAATCATCTGCCTCAATCTTCATGGAAATCATATTAATGATTCGCATATTCGATTCTGCATAGGTTTTTACGTCGGATGTTCTTCCTGACACAACCCTTTAGCAAGGGGCAGAAACACACTGATGGCTATGCAGCTACTCTTGTTGAGAGTCGGCAATGGTTCTTTTACATGAGCCTCTCACCATAGACAATGAGAAACATGGCCGGCCTTTGATAACCCAGTTAGCTGCACTGGGGGGCGGGGGGCAGTGAGAACCTTGTGGAGAGTGAGACTCGAACCCCCAACCCTAGGATCAGCGATCTAGCACCTTTTACCACCAGGCCATACCACTGCCACGGGAGGAAACTGGAATACACGGAGAAAATCCATGCAACTCCACACAGAATCATGCTCACCAAGCCCAGGAATTTCCTACTGGACATGGAAGATTTGTACTGTACTACATCCGCTATGCTACGGCCCCATAAATAGTTTGATGTTGCCCAAATTATAGAAGGTAGAAAGCAAGAGACTGTTATACCCCTTTTTTTTTTTTTTTTTGCGCTCAGAGTGTCCGTGAATATCTATGTAAAGCTACTTTATGCTCATGTTTAGTCTTACAAAGGCCACACGGATAAATCTGAATGAAATATGTGTTTATATGATGACTGGAAACAGTGCTCGAGTGAAGTGGAATGGTGTGCTTGCCCTGGTGTCATGACCCTGACTCAGCCTCTAGTGGGAGCAGTAGGCGGTGCAGTATGGCGGCGCTCTCCGCGCTGGGACTGGTCCTTTCGCAGCCATTTTCTGTCCAACCACACGGCCGTTTGCAGACGCGAACCAACCAGGGCTTCATTGCAGGTTTGTATCTGGCTTCGGCCAATGATTGCTAACCGATATCTCGTTAGCTCGAATGAAAATGTCCGTCTCGGACAGATTTTTTGCTTGTTGTCTGTCTGAATGTGCAATTGAAAGCAGGAAGTGTCGAGAATAACGCTTAATTCGGGACAGGTTTGAGACTGTAGTCCGGCGTTAACCACAAGGCCCAAACTCAATCCTGAGCTGAGGATTTCTTTGTTGGACAGGCAGCTAGCTAGCGACATTACACTGCGCAAATACAGCGCAGTCTTACAAACCTACTATATATCCCTATCCCCGGGAAAAATGTCACCAGCATATCCTATACTGAGGGTCCTGACTAATCGTGGAATTGTATGCATTGCTGGTATGTTAATCTGTAAAGTTTAATTTAATAGACATGTTAAACTGTGCAGTTATGGTGAGCGGTGTTGTTTCAGGAGTAAACCGGGGCTCGTGAGGCAGCACAACAGTTCTGTTAGCTTGTTGGCTAACTTGCCCTCAGCCTCTGCAGTCAGGCTAATTTGAAAAGCAAACAAAGAACATAACCCATGTTATGTTGGAATAATAAGTCACGTTATCCCTTCGACTTGGTCAAAATGTTTATTTTTATTTATTGCTTTTCTTCGTATATATGTATATATATATATTCGGATGTATTTACTGAATTCTACCAAATTGGCTAGTCATAAATACGCGCGCGCGTTCAAGCTAACCATCTAGCATCCTTGACTGAGAAGTATAAGAAGTTTGCTGGTAAATTTGTCTTGGTTTTATTTAAATACTCGAATATTTTGCAGTAAGCTGATAGTGGGATTTTTTTTTTTTTTTTTTTTAGATGGACGGAGACAGCACCACCACCGACACCTCACAGTTGGCTATAACGGGCGACTACATGACCGGTAGCCACTATGTGTTACAAGCACAAGAAGGTAAGTTGACAACAGATTTCAGCATAAATCTGTATAAAGCTTTGTATTATATTGTTTAAAAACCCCACCCAACTGTGGCGCCGTATTCAAAATGTTTACGTGTTTATTATTATTATTATTATTATTATTATTATTATTAATAACAACGAAACGAATCTTCATTTGATTCGGTTCATTCGATACAGTTCGATGCATACAGTTAATGCTAATTTCGTAGAAACGTGGAGCTCCGAGTTCAGAATAAATTTGAGCTCCCAGTCAGGATGTTCTGATACCATTACTGTAGTGTAAATTATAATTTTAAGTGTACTTTTTGAAGTCCGAAGGGCGCCACGACAGACGGTTCATTGAGTCAAATTAAATGATTCGACTCCTTTGATCACCCAAATGGCTCTTTGCCAGTTATATTTTTTTCCACGACCAAGGTTTTTGTTTTTTCATTACGCCATCCGTTGCCAAAAGCTGGTTTTATACTGTACAGTTAGTGTATGTGTGAAGGGCAGTGGTGGCCTGGTGGTAAAAGGTGCTGGATCGCTGATCCTAAGCTTGGGGGTTTGAGTCCCACTCTCCACAAGGTTGTCACCTAACACCCTCGCCCGCCCCGCAGCTAACTGGTTTGGGTTATCAAAGGCGGGCCATGTCTCTCACTGTTTATGGCGAGAGGTTCATGTAAAAGAACCATTGCTGACTTTCGTAAAGAGTAGCTGCATAGCCATCAGCTTGTTTCCATCCCTTGCTAAAGGGTTGTGTCAGGAAGGGCATACAACGTAAAAACCTTTACGAAATTAAACGTGCGAATCATTAATCTGACTTCCATGAAGATGGAGGCAGATGATTCGCTGTGGCGACCCCCGAAAGGAAAAGAAGTTAGTGTATGTGTGACCACTGCTGTGATACTTAGGAGTGGAAGCAATGCATTTGTCCCTTTGTCCCAATATCCAAGTTTGTGCCTTTGTTGCCCTCAGTTGTGTTCTTGCTTAGGAATACAAGACCATAGGACGTGCCAATTCTCTAATGTTGCACCCCACCACCACTTGAACCCAGGACCTTCTTGCTGCGAAGCAGATGTATTAACCGCTACACTGCTATGCTGCCTTCACTGAAGACCATTACCCAGAATTCCTGTAGTGTTTTGATATTTTAAGTAACTACTCAATAGTGAAGCAAAACCTTACACATTTTATGCTGATAAGGGCGCACTTGGTGTGCACGAGTCTGAATTTGGACAGAGCTTATCTAAAAACTACTAATATCAGCCCAGCACAGGAATATTAAAAATGCATGAGACAGTTATAAATAGTGATGGCAAAATGTAAACTAGTGGACAAAACATGTCCTTATTATACCTCCAACTCCATTTGAAATGTCTTTTTGCAGAATGTCATAAATTTCTCAATCATACTTTTCTTCTGGTGGGCCCTTCATATTTCTGACTTCTACAGGGAACATCACTTTTGCCATGCATCACTTTGTTGCAGGATGTCCTTATTAAACATCAGTATCTCACATGAGTTCACAGGGCCATGACCTTTTCCCCAGTATAAAATGTGTATGAAGTAACTTGTTTATTAAGAGAACTTGTGAAAATGCGGTCAGATTACGGAGAATAAACAGCAAGTAAATTGGAGAACTGAGTTATACTGTTTATTGCTGATTTGAATTTATTTTATTTTTAATTATATAATGGAGATGGAGTGATATGTATGGATTTCTGACAAATTTGTTAGTGTCTATGAATTGGTGTTACAAGGTACAAGGATTCCTCACTACTTCACGCTTCAATTCATGTGGCTTCAGTGCATGGGTTTTATTTATTTATTTATTTTTTAAATAAATATTCATCGAATTAAAAAATTTAAGGAAGAATGGGGGGGAATTAAGGAAAATGCCGCAAAAACAAAGCCAATTATGCAACCCCCCCCCCCCCCAAAAAAAAAGAAAAAACCCAACCCAAAGCAGTTACATTTTTGTGAGGTGCATCTGCATGTGTGCGTGCATGTCTGTGTATATTTATATTTTATTTACATCTTATGCATTCTTTTTTTAAAATGTTTAATTTTTATTATAAGCATTTATAGCATTGAATAGGTAATGTCTGTTGGGTGGGGGGTTGATCCTGCTTTCGGGGGATCTCGGTTTCAATTAACTGTGGAAAGTGAGGGATCCCTGTATTTTAAATGATTGTGTGACATTAGTGGTTTCATCTGGCAACATCAGTCTGTGCTTGTTTTCAAAGTGCATTCAATTGTAACCAACCACTTGAGGTGTTTGCCAAGACATGTGGACTTTCTGATTGGCTGTTCCAGCCTAGTAGTTACACAAACTCTGGGTTTATTTATACATTTATCATCCAGCGATGAGCTCCACAAACAAATAGTGCAGAAATACCAGAAAGTGTTTATTTTTGTTCCTAAACCAACTGATGATAGGAATGTCAAGTTGGTGTAGCATTGGCTGCAGAAGCCGTTTTGGATTTACTGTCACACTCATCTCTGGCAGTGTTCTCATCCTCAATCACCTGCCCAATGTTTTGACATCACTTCTGGGGGGGGGCACTAAGCCCCAGAGTTCGGCCCCTGTGAGTACTAGACCGGATAAAATACCAGTTTTATGATTATGGTCTGTATCGCTTAAAAGCACAGTGAAGTACCTTTTGAGTCCCAAGTTGACTGGGGGTATTTCAGTGTAGTTTGCATGTTCTACTATTGCATGTGTGGGTTTCCTTCCACAGGCCAAATTCATGCACATTAGATTAAACTATTGCAGGGGTGCTCAATCCTGCTCCTGGAGATCTACCTTCCAGATGACTTTATCTCCAACCCTAATGTGGCCCATGTGACATGTAAGATCCAGTCAGGTCTTGATGAGATGATTGGATGGTTAGGTGGGCGTGATTAGGGTTGGAGTGAATGTCTTCTGGGAGGTAGATCTCCAGGAGCAGGATTGAGCACCCCTGAACTATTGGCTGTTTCACATTGCACTGAAGTGAGTGAGTGTGTTTGTGTGTGGTTGTTTGTATTGGTCTTAGAATGGACTGGCAGGCTGTTCAGCTTATACCATGCTTTCATCTAGAGCTGGCTGAGATAGGGATTGGGGGGGGGCTGGAGCCTAATAGGATTAAGCATTTTGGCAAGTGAGTGTGTTTTCAATGACCAAAAAAGGGGACAGCCAAGGATATGACACTGGTTTATAAGTAAACTGAGATGTGGAGAAAATGAGCATTACAATATTTTAGTATTTGGTTGTAAAAACTCATTGAAACATTTTGTCATCAACTTTCCTTTTTTTCTCCAAATGTAGGTGCAGCTTACAGAAATTCACAATTTTTTTTTTTTTTTTTTTTACATTTTTCCAAATACTGTACTGCCTTAAATTTAGTGATCTTAGCCAACACTAGATGATACTTAATTTTTTTCCCATGGACGCATTATGGCATATATAGATTATCTTTAGACATTTATTCATACAGTGCATCACATCTCAGGGGTACAATCATGCTTGTGCCCCTTCACATTCCCAAAGCCAGAGTCAGGGGAGCAAAAAAATTGCGCTCCTCATATTTAGCAAATGTTTTTTCCGCCATGCCCGCAAACTCGAGGCAAGCATTGAAGCTGATTTCGTAAGGATGTGCACAGCTTGAGCCGAAAACCCATCAGCAAGATCATCTTCGGAACAAGCACTTTGATTGGTTGATTTCGCGTTTGTAGTCCAATTTGCATTTGCAGGAGACATACCTCGCAATCGCCTTCTGGCACAGCACACGACCCGCTGGCCACTGATTACTAGTAAGAGAAAAGTTCAAGTGAAAATGTAGAACATTGACTGTAACTACATTGAATGGATAGTAAAGCTCGTGTAGCATGTCCATAAAACTTCTTGGAGCTCCTCACAAATTTAAGGGGTGTGATGGAAAGGGGTGCGGTTCACACCGATTAATTTAGAGCAGAGTGAAAATTTGCACTTTTTTTTTTCTTCTTTCCTCCCCGGTGATGCAATGTTCATGGTGCATATATTAATGAATGTATTTTGTCATCGTCTAGATGATGGTGAAGAAAGTCTGCATGACCATGAAGATGGTAATGGCTGCAAAGACAATCTCCGTGAGCAGGATATCTACCTGCCCATTGCTAACGTTGCTCGCATCATGAAGAACGCCATCCCGCAAACAGGAAAGGTTTGTGTCTCGCATGTACCAGTCACATGCTGCAAAGGTTTTTCTGATTTTTAAAATAAATTGTAATTGTTTTGTCTATAGATTGCTAAAGATGCAAAAGAGTGTGTACAGGAGTGTGTGAGCGAGTTCATCAGCTTCATTACATCAGAAGCGAGTGAGCGATGTCATCAGGAGAAGCGCAAGACTATCAATGGCGAGGACATCCTATTTGCCATGTCCACGCTAGGTTTTGATATGTACGTGGAGCCGCTCAAGCTTTACCTGCAGAAGTTCCGGGAGGTATGGCATTGCATGCACACATACACAAGTGTTCCGTAATGTTGGTGTTAAATAAATAAAAATAAGAGTTGTGGTGATTTCTAGGCGATGAAGGGTGAGAAGGGAATTTCGCCAGTGGCGGTTACAGAAGGCCTGAGTGAAGAACTTACAGAAGACAGTTTCAGTAAGTACTGTACTGACTCTAAAGAAAAGTTCACTGTGGTGAATTAGTGTTGGCGGCTATTTAAAATGATCGCACATTAAAACCAAGTGTGGACTGAAGGAACTGCTGATGACACGTGTGAAGCATGACACATTATCGTCCAGTGCTGAGCCACTCGAACATGTGCAGAAATCGCAGAAAACATTTCTTTATTCCGAAACCAACTGACGACAGGAAAGCCAAGTTGGCAAAATGTTGGCTGCATCGGCCATTTTGGATTTACCGTTACAATCATCTCTGACAGCGTTCTTGTCTTCAGAGTCACCATAATGTGATGTCTCCCTGTCTCCAGTGGGTTGGATGGGATTGTTGTCATTTCTGGGGGGGAAACTGCTAATCCCTGCGAGTAATTCGCAGGGTAAAATGACTGGTTTTGTGCTTTTCACGGTCATTTATATCAAAATCTTGATCACGTAAATGTATTTCATATGTGCACATTATGCTGTAAGGAACACCAATACCGAGTTTAATGCTACCGCTCAAGTTTTATTTATATTTATTTCTATAAATGTATATCGTGAAATCCTTACTTGTTTTCTCACAATTACATCATATCAGTAAACACTGATCTAAAGTTACCTGGGCTTCATTTTTACCATCTTGTTTCACGCCCATTTTTAGCTCGTGCTATATAGTGGGGGAAGCTATCGGAATGGGTGGCGTCCATCCATCTGTCACACTTTAGTTTTTCCGGACGAAAACTTAAGAAGGCACGCTCTGATTTTGATGAGATTATGTATACGGATTTGTATTAGAGGTGCCTCACCTGGGATTGGTGCAGGCCGAAATTTGCTCATTTAATTAATGATCCAGCTGGTCTTCATTTATTTACTCCAACAGTTTGGTTTACGGACAATGACTTGAGAATGCTTTCTCAGATTTTGATGAAATTTGGTGTGCGGATTCGTCTTCCAGGTGCCTCGCCTAGGACTGGTGCACCCCAAAATTCACACAAGTAATGAGCCAGTTGGATTTTATTTGTTCAAAAGTTTAGTTTTAAGGAAGATCTAAATCAAGTTTAAAATACACTTTGGGTGGCAGGAGCTTTGGGACCCTTCCCCCGCCGCCGCCTCACTATTTTTTAATAAAGTGACAAATGATTAAATGTACCATTTTGCGTTAGAACATGAAAAGCAATAATAGCAAAATAACTGTACACTGTAACCCTACAGAGCACATGATCAAAAGTTACTGCTTGTTTTTCCACTGAGGAGGACCTTGTATTATTATTGATAGACATGGAATGGATGTTTCCAGTGATGCACCTATCTGTTCAAGTCAATAACTAAAGAAATTGAAGGAAATGATTTTGCACCCTTATTGTTTCTTTCTGGTCTCTACAGTGCCGCACATAGTTCATTATCACACTGGGGCTGTTTTCTGATCCTTATATTTCTGATCTTGATATTCTATATTCATCCTGTAAGGGAAATTATTTCCTTAGCATTTATCCCATCCAAAGTGAGTGTGCGTGTGCGCGCACACACACACACACACACACACCAGGGTTAGAGCTTAACTTTTTTGTGCACTAACCAGCAGTGGCTTGCAAAATGCTCCAGCCTGCAGAGTGGTGCACTAGCCCGTTATTTTCCAGCCCTGTGACAAAGAATCTTGAATATGAAAAGTTGAAACCACAGAAGAAGCTCCTGCTTCAGTGGAACAAAACCATTTGCTTTATTCAGTCTGCTATGGTTCTCACACATGATCTTATGTTTCAAACCATAATTTATTTAAATTCGTGACACACTTTTAGGTGAAAATGTTGCAAAATTTTAAGAGGTAGCCATTGAATACAGTTAACTTGAGTAGACTAGTTATTGCCAAAAAAGACTAGTGGGGCTCCTGAGCGGCGCATCAACAAGATGCGTGATTAAGTTTGTCATGCTCCTTCTTCCCTGCAGCTCCTGCTGGTGTTTCAGGGTTGCTGCTTTTACTTCTCGGCTTATGCACCTTATCTATGTAACGCCACATGCTGCAGTGTTTGTGTATTGAGAATGACAATTCTGCTGTATTCAGACTGTATTTGCACCATGTACACTGGCAAGTGGTGAAATTGGAAATCAAAAGTTCGGTAAATTAATAACAGCAAAATCTAGATTTTGGGGCTACTTGAATCTGTAAACACACAAAGTTGTGCTTCATGCACTCAGAATAATTGGCCATCTATAGAGGCCTGTTGAGAAGTATGCAGTCTTGCAAATTCAATTCAAATCTCTCACTCGCATTCCAAACAAACATTTCAAACATGATGTTCATCACTGGCCTGTCACATACATGAATGTTTTGTACTGAATGGTGGTGTCGCCGCCTTGTGGTATATCTGGTAACTTGGGCACACATCATGGTAAACATTTACAACCTTACTGTCAATGAACAGTGACGGCAACAGTGCCTTACAATAGAATGAACTGGAAGACTTTATATCTGAGATTTTGCCTGATTCAACATGGCTGCGCTCACGTTGAGTTACTGCATGAGCCAACACGGACTAGTAGCGGAGATTTTGCACTAGCCTTGGGCTAGTATTAAGATCTAACCCTGTAAACAGTGAGCGCACACACACTCGAGCAGTGTGGGCTCCCAGAGAGCAGTTGGCGGTTAGGTGCCTTGCTCAAGGGCACTCTAGGCATTTGAGTGGAGGAAGGAATGGTGCAGCTCACGCCCCCACCGCCACACATTTTTCCTGCAGGTTTGGGAATTGAACCAGCAACATTTTGGTCCCAAAGTTGCTTCTCTAACCATTAGGCTATGGCTAATCTATGGCTGCCCCAAAATCTAAAGGAGAAATTGCATAGTATTTGATTGTTTTCAAAGAAATACCAAAAGGTCCTGGGTTTTTCTTTTTTTTTTTTTTTTTTTTTTTTTTTTTCCACTGCAGCAAATTTCAGTCAATACTGACAAGTGGTATATTTTAATTTGGTAGCATTCCAGTATATGTTTATTTTAAGCTGGTCACTCACAGGAGTCTGACTCCATACTGGAGTAGTTTGCTATTTTTGTTCTTTGTGTGTGTGTGTGTAGATATAAAATATATATATATATATATATATATATATATATATATATATATATATATATATATATATATATATATATATATAGAAATACACACACACAGTAGGCTTCTGCTTTTCGCGAAGGTTTGGTTCCGTCCCTTCCTGCGGATCATGAAAATCCGCGAGTTATTGATGCGGTTTTAAAACCCTATGTATGATATTACATGTGCTAAATTATGTATATGTAAATTTGAATCACGTGACAGTTACTTCCAGGTTTGTCGCCAATTTGAGAGAATGTGGGGGCACAGGCGGTGAACCGCAAATGGTCAGAGGCTGTGTGTGTGTTATATACATACACACATACACTCACTATCTGAGTTATGACGTACATGGGTTACGACCATGTCTGGCTTAGCAAACTAAGAATTGTTGGCAATAGAAAGAGAGAAAAGCTGAAGAAGAGAGAGGCAGAAAAGTGCCCAAAAGAAAGCTTACTGTAAAGGGCTTATCTGAAACCTTGTCCATGACGAACACCACTGATCTAGGTTGTAACACGAATACTGACTTTTTTTTTTTTTTTTTTTTACATATACTAGTCCGTCTAAAAAAATTAGCATATTTTGATAAAGTTCATTATTTTCTGTAATGCATTGATAAAAATTAAACTTTCATATATTTAAGATTCATCGCACACCAACTGAAATATTTCAGGTCTTTTATTGTTTTAATACTGATGATTTTGGCATACAGCTCATGAAAACCCAAAATCCCTATCTCAAAAAATTAGCATATTTCATCCGACCCAAAAAAAAAAAAAACAAGTGTTTAATACAAAAAAGTCAACCTTCAAATAATGATGTTCAGTTCTGCACTCAATACTTGGTCAGGAATCCTTTTGCAGAAATGACTGCTTCAATGCGGCGTGGCATGGAGCCAATCAGCCTGTGGCACTGCTGAGGTGTTACGGAGGCCCAGGATGCTTCGATAGCGGCCTTAAGCTCATCCACAGTGTTGGGTCTGGTGTCTCTCAACTTTCTCTTCACAATATCCCACAGATTCTCTATGGGCTTCAGGTCAGGAGAGTTGGCAGGCCAATTGAGCCAGTAATACCATGGTCAGTAAACCATTTAGCAGTGGTTTTGGCACTGTGAGCAGGTGCCAGGTCGTGCTGAAAAATAAAATCTTCATCTCCATAAAGCTTTTCAGCAGATGGAAGCATGAAGTGCTCCAAAATCTCCTGATAGCGAGCTGCATTGACCCCGCCCTTGATAAAACACAGTGGACCAACACCAGCAGCTGACATGGCACCCCAGACCATCACTGACTGTGGGGACTTGACACTGGACTTCAGGCATTTTGGCATTTCCTTGTCCCCAGTCTTCCTCCAGACTGTGGCACCTTGATTTCCGAATGACATGCAAAATTTGCTTTCATCCAAAAAAAGTACTTTGGACCACTGAGCAACAGTCCAGTGCTGCTTCTCTGTAGCCCAGGTCAGCCGCTTCTGCCACTGTTCCTGGTTCAAAAGTGGCTTGACCTGGGGAACACGGCACCTGTAGCCCAGTCCACTGCTTCCACAGGTCCCCCAAGGTCTGGAATCAGCCCTTCTCTACAATCTTCCTCAGGGTCCGGTCACCTCTTCTGGTTGTGCAGCGTTTTCTGCCACACTTTTTCCTTCCCACAGACGTCCCACTGAGGTGGCTTGATAGAGCACTCTGGGAACAGCCTATTCGCTCAGATATTTCTTTGTGTCTTACCCTCTTGCTTGAGGGTGTCAATGATGTCCTTCTGGACAGCAGTCAGGTCGGCAGTCTTACCCATGATTGCGGTTTTGAGTAATGAACCAGGCTGGGAGTTTTTAAAAGCCTCAGGAATCTTTTGCAGGTGTTTAGAGTTAATTGGTTGATTCAGATGATTAGATTAATAGCTCGTTTAGACTACCTGAACATAATATGCTAATTTTTTGAGATAGGAATTTTGGGTTTTCATGAGCTGTATGCCAAAATCATCAGTATTAAAACAATAAAAGACCTGAAATATTTCAGTTGGTGTGCAATGAAGCTAAAATATATGAAAGTTTAATTTTTATCAGTACATTACACAAAATAATGAACTTTATCACAATATGCTAATTTTTTGAGAAGGACCTGTATATAAAGGAAAGCAAGTGCTGCTGAGCAAAAGCTTCCGAAATTCCCAGACACAGTTGAAATGCTATAAAGTAATTATGTACTGTACTACAGTGGTGTCTATACACTGCAACTCTCTCTAGTGTTTCGTATTCAATCACTTTGCTTTTCTTACAGCAAGTCAGTTACCTGCTGGATTGATCACGTCTGATGGCCAGCAGCAGAACGTCATGGTGTACACCACATCATACCAACAGGTGAGTGACAGAGCCATAAAAATAGTCCTAGTGTAGCAGGTTAAAATCAACTCTTAAAGTCAACCCTACTATAAATAAGATTGAGGAGCTACTTTAGACGTCGGGTTGTGGGGAAGATATGTTGTGCCGTTGCCTTTTAGGGCTTGTTGCATCCAGAAATGTGAAAGGGTCCGACTCAAAACTCACTTGTAGAGTGATTGACCATCGCTAGCCAACAAGAAATAGGATCTGATCTAAACAGGAAGTGACACATCTATGATGTATGGTAGACTGATCAGTATGACGTTTTATATCAGGCTTTGTTTGCGACACTACTTCTAAATCAACTGAAAATAAATAAATTGACTGTCTTTCATTACTTATCAGTTTAATAACGGTTCATTTTATGTAAATTGTGATTTTTAAAATGCAACCCTTTACTTGTGAGTAGTTGACTTGTATGCTCTGAATTTAATTGCATTTAATTTGTGAAAATACAGTATACAGTGATACCTCTGCTCACGAACATAATTGGTTCCCAGAAAGTGTGTGTGAGGCGAAAAGTTCGTCTTCCGAACATTTATTTCCCATAAGAAACCATTAAAATGAGAATAATCCGTTCCCAGGTCCCCATAAAACATAATTTTCTACTAAATAAGCCTTAAAACTACACAAAAATATACCTTATTTTATGTATAATAAATGTGCTATTGTATTGTAATTAAAGAAATAAACTGTACCGTATAATAAAGTGGTTTTATTTACCTTTGTGATGGTAGTTGATGGCTTGATGGAATGGAGTGGGAGGAGGAGGGAGGGAGGGACTTACTGCTTGGAAGGAGAGTTTGGAAACGCCTACTGTTTGGAAACACCCTTAGCCACACACGCACCCTTAATAGCTTCCTTGTTCTTAAGGATGGGAGCAATGGTAGACTTAGCGTACTGGTACTGGGACGCTGAGTCACACAAACGCACACCTCGTTCGTGTTTTTCAATGATCTCCGCCTGTGGTGGGGTCTTTTTCGGTCCCACAATAGCAAAAGTACACTCAATATGGTCCAAAATGTCTATCAAACACAAACGACTTCCGCATTCAAAGAAAGGGGGTGACGAACTGTGACGCCATGAGCGTGCGTCAGCTTCTCGTGGCCGCCACCGTGGCGCTGTTCGACCGCGTGGTTTGATTCGTCCGCCGAAAACTAGTTCGTCAGCAGAGACTATATGCTCGCAAATTTAATGTTCTTGAGGCGAAAAGTTCGTGAGCTTAAGCGTTCGTCAGCGGAGGTTTTACTGTATATATATTTTTTTTTAATATATAAATTCTCCTGGCATATCAGTGTTTTGCCCATCAGTCTGTAATCACTTAAACTTAGACCAGAACCCTGAAACTGTTTGGGATTTCTTCATCAAACTTGGCAGGTACTTCTAATAGGCACTGTAGTTGTGCCTTTTGATATTTGGGGATTTCTACAATTCATATTTTCTGACATGTGAGACAGTGGTGGCGGAGCCCTTAACCCTTAGTGGTAGGTAGGTAAAGTCCCTTGGGCTTTTTACACCCAAACCATAGTGGCTCATCAGGCCGGTGCTTATCCCCAGTTTCTGGAGCGTGAAGCAACCAGGAGTTCAACTCCTCCAGGTTACTTTCCCAGTATATTTTTACTGGTACCCATTTATACTGCTGGGTGAACAAAGGCACACTTGGGATTGAGACCTTGCCCAGGGGGATTTGAACACAGAACCTCCTGATTGCGAGTGCAGCACCCTAACCACTACACCACCGGCCCCTAACCCTTAAAAGTCACTCTGACTGAGCGTCTGTCAAATAATGTAAAACGTGGAGGACATGTACGTCGGTGTTAATTTCAGCATTGTAGAAAAGTGGTGATTAATTGACGTTTGTGTGTTTCTATGCCAATGTTGTTAGCACCCTTTGTTGAGAAAGTATCGAGGAGAGAATAATGATAGTAATACAATTTAATAAGTTTCGATCTCTTCAAACAAACAGAACATGTATTAGTCAGTTGATGAACTTGATGACCCCGTCATGGATTTAGAAAAATAATTCCTGGAACCCCCCCCCCCCCTCCTTTTTTTTTTTTTTTTTAGATTCCTGGTGTTCAACAAATCCAGTTCTCATGACCTGGATCAGCTCGACCGTGCACTCGTCTACAGCCTGCTCTCTCACTTTGTAAAGTTTTACTGGTGGTTTTGGAGAACTGAGGTATGGAGTTGTGAGCAGGAGAAGAACCTGCCTGCAGAGAGGCTGAAATTGTAAATTTCCTTAGTGACAGCTAATTCATGCAAGTGTCATTTGTTTAGTTATATAATACACGTTAACTTAAACAGTCTCTGGTCATGGTCTGGGAGTGAGGACTGTTTGACTTATTGTTTTTGGTGAGTTTTCTGTCCTTTTTGTGTATTTGTTTTTAAAGGTTTGTGGGTGGTTTGTGGAAATGAGGGTTAATTCCAGGTTTACACAAATATAATAAATGAATTTTCAGTTGATTTCTGTCATGTAAGAAATACTTTATTGTGGATTGCCAACTTTATGTTGATTCTTAAAATAAAACAAAGGAATTACATCTGCCTTAATATTCATCAGATGGAAAATTTACATTTTTATTTGGTTACTCTTGCATGATGTCTGCATTTAACTGAAATACCAAGGGTGGAAAAATTCTGCCACATTTCAGGTAGAACTATAAAGTTCTTTGTATTGCCAGATCTTATCTGTAAAAACTTAATTTTTGTTTGTTTTAAAGAGCACTGGGGTGTTGCCATTGAAAAGGAATCAATTGTTTCTGAATATAATGCGGTGCAGAGGTTGTATGGGTTGTTTAACATGGCAAAACTACCCTATCTTTCCCTTTTTATAGAAAACAAAACATCAACACTCAAAGGTAAACATCTGGTTACAGGGGTGTCAAAGATTGTGTGTTCAGGAACTAAATCAAGGTGCGTGTTTGGATAATAAAAATACACAGCGAAACCCCTAGTTGTCGCTAAAACACACATGCTTAGTTATAAAACCATATAAAAATGAGTTAGGACACAATTACATGGAAAAATATGTGAGGCGCTCCACCGAATGTAGGCACTTGTCGCCTCACATTCCCTTAAAAAGCCGTAAGGTGCACACGCTGACCTCTGGGTCGCCTCCCTGTTTGTAACCAGAGGACGTGTGACCCATTTTGAGTAATGCTAGCTACGTGCAGAAATGTCAACACTGAAAATTCTGGACTTCAGGAAGCTATATAAAGGCGGAGGTGACCTAATGAAGAGTGAGGAGAGACCACCCACTTTTGAGCCAACCTGGTGTTCATATAGCAGCACCATTTTTAAACATGGTGGTCTCTTCTCTGCATATGGCAACAGTTTCTCATCACTTGCTTCGGTAATTTCTGAACGGTGTCTGAGGAGGAGAAACTCTATTGGTGGACTCGGTTAGGAGATCACGGAGCATTCTGTGGAACAGGCGTTTTCCAAATATGGCACAATGGCAAAGGATCGAAGAGCTCCTCCGAGAACTGCGATTTAACTGCATGTCTCAGAAAACTCACCGAAATTGTTCCTGGATTCTATCTGATAAAGGACTCTGAGACAGTTGCAGAATCCAGTAATCAAGTCCGATTACATTCAGGGTTATCTCTTGAATGTTGTATGATTGTGTTTAGTGTATTGTAACGTTAGGATTGTTCTAAGAATAAACTATAAAAAGAATGGATGGACATGAAAATGCCGGGGGGTGTTCCTAAGTGCCATGGCGTTAGCTTCTTCAGCACCCGGATGATTGCCTGCATTAGAACTTTGCTCATTTGTGTTGAGATTCTGATCCATATGTATATCTATCAAACGATATATAATTTCTTCTGTCTTGACTGTTTTCTTTTCTCCTCAATTTTCTCAAAAGATGCAGCATGAATTAGAATACTCAGAGGAATACACAGGGGCAGTGGTGGTCTAGTGGTATAGGGCGCTGGATCGCTGATCCAAAGGTTGGGGGTTCGAGTCCCACTCTCCACAAGGTTGTCACTGTCGTGTGCACCCCCCCCCCCCACCCAGTGCAGCTAACTGGGTTATCAAAGGCGGGCCATGTCTGTCACTGTCTATGGTGGGAGGTTCATGTAAAAGAACCATTGCTGACTTTCGTAAAGCGTAGACTGCAAAGTCGTCAGCGTGTTTCTGTCCCTTGCTAAAAAGGGTTGTGACAGGAAGGGCATCCGACGTAAAACCCTCTGCCAAATCAAACGTGCGAATTAGATGATTCGCTGTGGCGACTCCCGAGTAAAAGGGAAAAAGCCGAAAGGAAGACAGACAGGAATACACATTTTACTTATAGCAAAGTACAAAAATCATTCTGTTGATGATTAGCAAAGATGGCAGACAAAAAAAACCCCCAACAACTTCACCTGGGCATCGATAAAAACAGTTTAAAAAGAAAATTCACTTGTGTGCATTTTTTGATATTAGTTGTAGAAAATGAAAACTGTTCAAACCAATAAAATGGCACGCAGCCACCAACAACTGGGAATCCGATGGAGCTAATTGGCTGAACACTCTCAGGAAGGATGGATGGCATAAATTCGCCTCCCAGTCAATTAGAGCACTGATGGGCATCACTGAGGTCATGGGTACAACAGACAGCACTTTTCCTCCGAGAATGTCCAGTGAATATGCATGCTCAGCGGTTTATAAAGATGGGGAGGTGGCATCACACGTCACAGCTGGGGCACACACTTGTTTTCACAGATTCCTGGTTGGTGGTAGTTATGTGATAAAAGGCAATACATGATAGGTGGCTATGGATAAATTATGGAAGAAATTGTTTGGGAAAAATAAAAACTAACCACTTGAAATATTAGTGTTTTCGGTCAATAACAGCTGCTCTTTAAGTACAAAAGTTATTATTTACAGCGAAGACTGGATAGAATGTTAGAAAATATGTTAAAAACACTGTACAGTATATCTCTTGGGGAAAATAAGCCCAGCATCAGAGCTGATTTCAAAACGAGCGGTTCCTCTGCAGTCGTCATGAGCTGGAAGAAGCAACAAGAACACTGATTAGCTCATCCGGTGATTATAAATCATGTGATTACAGGGACTGAGTCAAAGTCTTCATCTTTAGTTGCAGTGCAGATGTGCTTTTTATCAAACAGGGAGCACGGTGTGCTGCACATCTTACCTAATAACATCATCTGGCTCAGGATTGGTGGGGCTGGAGTCCGGTTTCAATGATGCTTTGAGTTTACTACTCTCTGCAGGACGACAAAAGCAACAATAAGGAGTTCAGTGTCCACCAGAAACACCATCTGAACACACACACACACACACACACACACACACCTTGGAGCCAGCGAATCTGAGTGGCAGGCCCATAGCCACGCTCATTCTTGGCGGCGATGCGGAACACGATGGCAGGACGCGCCGAGCAGTCGATGTACGCGTTGCTCAGATTTGCCGCGTTGACAGTGCATGAGGTTTTCACACCGCGGTATATACGTATAAAGGTCAGATCCCCCGGTTTCTCTGAGGCGATTCCTCGAGTTTTCTTCACTGCCAGGTACATGGAATATTCTTGAATTTTCCCTGAAGCACTGGAGGGTGAGTCCCACGTAATGTGTACCGAGTCGCATGTCTGAAACATGAACAACAACAATAATAACAATAACAGCAGCAGCAGCAGCAGCAAAAATAGGATGAGACACTCATTAAAATTGTTGCAAAAGATCCAACAGAACATCATCTATCCAGTATTTATTGATCATTCTGGATGTGTAGTTGTACCTTGGTGATTTTGACAGCAGGGGGCGCCTCTGGCAGTCCAGGATGGCATGTCTTAAATTCTGCAATAGGACTGAAGTCTCCTCGGCCGCAGCAGTTTAACCCCGCCACTCTGAACCGGTAGGCAACATTTGACAAAAGCTCCTCTTGTTCCTGTCCTTCAAAAAGTTGAGGTCCAGGCATCTTCCACTGGATGAGAGAGAGGGAGAGAGAGAGAGAAAGATGTATAGAGCACTGTATAGCTCCAAAAACAAACAAAAAATTCCCATGTCATTTTCACAGACTGACCTCACCGTTATTGGAGGTTTGATCAGGACTCCTGTTTTCAGAAGGTAAATAGTAATGTGTGACCTCAGCAAAGTGTGCTTTAAATATACCAACATCAAACCATGTGGAGCCTTCAGCACCTGCGCTCTGCGGGGAAGGACACAGACTAAGATTTATATAATTATTGCAGATACTGTAGTAATCCTGCAAGAGGAAATAGGCTCTGCATTTAACACATCTAAAGCAGTGAAGATGCAGGTGGGCAGTGAACACACACACACACACACACACAAAATGATTTCAGGGGACAATGCATAGACTTGGATTAGTTTCCTGGAGACTTACCCTAACCCTACCCACTACTTGCCTAAACCTTACCCAAACCATCACCACACTCGCATCATCATCATCCCAGAATTTAAAGAATACCTGAAACACACACGCAAACCAATCTTTACCTGTCCTGAAGCGTTGGGTAACTTTTCATGTCCTGTGAATTGAAGAGATTAAAATTCATTTATGACAATAAAACCTGATATGTGAGGCGCTCCACCGAACGTAGGCGCTTGTCGCAAGTGTCGTATGGTGCTTGTGAGACAAAGCGCGGCTTATCCGGACTTCCGATGTTTCAAGTGAGCAAGTGAAGGTCGAGTACTAAACAAGTATTCAACGTGCACTTGCTCACTTGAAAGATGGGAAGTCCGGATAATCCGCGCTTTGTCTCACAAGCACCATACGTCACTTGCGACAAGCGCCTACGTTCGGAGGAGCACCTCACATATCACTTGCAAAAAATAAAAAAAAACGTTTAAAAAAATCCACTGAATTTATCTATAAGAGGAAGCTGGTAGGCAGCGGATCATGTTTTATACACGTGAATGTGTGGAGTATATAAAATTCAAATGTATGGCGTGTGAGCTTTTACTGCTCTCATTATTATTAATCTGAACAGCTGCTCAAGATTTGGTTAAATCACTACGTCGTTTATATTTTGACGAGCAGAACAAACAGAAAACCTGAACACGGCACGCGGATACCAGAAATAGCTGCAGGAACAGTGAGAATGGGTCGAGGTTTCTGCAAGAGGTTTTGTGATTGGATGGAAATGCTAGTCAAAAAAAAAAAAAAAAAAAAAAAAAAAAAAGGATATACAGTACAGGAAAACTTTCAGAGCTCTAACCTTGCAGCGGCTGAGATTTATTCCCATTCTGCATCTCTTCTTCATTTGTCAGAGGCCTTAAAGACGCCACCTGCTGTCTATTCACTGTCAGAGGAGAAATAAAAAGCAAATACGTGAGCTTTGTCAGGTTCTGATTAGAGAGTTTATAAACATACAGGGATCCCTCACTTTCCACGGTTAATTGGGAATGAGATCCCAACGTAACCATCGAAATCCACGATGTAGGATCGACCCCCCCCATGACGTATACGTACATGTATATGTGTATATAATATCAATAAATACATATTCAATGCTATAAATGCTTATAATAACAATTAAACAGTAAAAATAACATAAGATATAAATAAACTATAAATACACACATACAGATGGTATTGCGTGAGAAGGCGACGACACACATACATACGTGCACGCATGCACGCAGCTGCGCGTGCACATGCAAATGCAACAATGTAAGTACAGACACCCCCTGCTTTACGTTTATTCATTTTATGTAAAAAAAAATATATGTACAGTGATACCTCTGCTCACGAACATAATTGGTTCCCAGAAAGTGTGTGTAAGGCGAAAAGTTCGTCTTCCGAACATTTATTTCCCATAAGAAACCATTAAAATGAGAATAATCCGTTCCCAGGTCCCCATAAAACATAATTTTCTACTAAATAAGCCTTAAAACTACACAAAAATATACCTTATTTTATGTATAATAAATGTGCTATTGTATTGTAATTAAAGAAATAAACTGTACTGTATAATAAAGTGGTTTTATTTACCTTTGTGATGGTAGTTGATGGCTTGATGGAATGGAGTGGGAGGAGGAGGGAGGGAGGGAGGGAGGGACTTACTGTTTGGAAGGAGAGTTTGGAAACGCCTACTGTTTGGAAACACCCTTAGCCACACACGCACCCTTAATAGCTTCCTTGTTCTTAAGGATGGTAGCAATGGTAGACTTGGCGTACTGGTACTGGGACGCTGAGTCACACAGACGCACACCTCGTTCGTTTTTTTCAATGATCTCCGCCTGTGGTGGGGTCTTTTTCGGTCCCATAATAGCAAAAGTACACTCGATATGGTCCAAAATGTCTATCAAACACAAACCACGTCCGCACTCAAAGAAAGGGGGTGACGAACTGTGACGCCATGAGCGTGCGTCAGCTTCTCGTGGCCGCCACCGTGGCGCTGTTCGACCGCGTGGTTTGATTCGTCCGCTGAAAACTAGTTCGTCAGCAGAGACTATATGCTCGCAAATTTAATGTTCTTGAGGCGAAAAGTTCGTGAGCTTAAGCGTTCGTCAGCGGAGGTTTTACTGTATAAATATATAAGTCAAATTTTGAGTTTAGCGTGTTCTCTGTAGTACGAGATGCATTTATGTAGTACGCTGACGTAGTCCGCTACTTACGCATGACGCTTCGTCCATTGTTTACAAACAACAGACTGAATGTGCCCTGCTGCTTCCCAGTTCACTGCATGTTACCATTGTGTTAAGACGTCGTCTCTGTGATCTTTGTGTTTACCCTGTTTTGCGGACTTTTGTAACCCTAAGCAAATATGGTTGGTCAGAAGCGTCAGCCTACTAGCATGGGTGCAAGTTTTCCGGCATATACCGGAATTTTCGGTTTTCCCAAGACTGAATGAATTAACTATCTGAATTTTGTAACCCTAAGCAAACATGGTTGGTCAGAAGCGTGAGCCTACTAATGATAGTGGTAATCAGAAAAAGCGGCAAGCCATCTCATTAGAAACGAAGACGGCTATTACCAAGAAAATCGATGCTGGTGAAAAACACGTGAAATGTAGCACGTTTCTTCCAAATGGCTCCGTCGACCATCGGAAACATTTACAAGCAGAAAGATCGCATCATAGAGAATGTTAAAGGTTATATTAATACTGTATTTGATATTTGATGAGTGAATTTGATTAAAATTTATCAATTTGAAATTATTCTGCTTGAATTTAATTTATTTGAAATTAATGTTGATATGATTTGATATATTTGATATTATTTTACAATGTTATGTTTATAATAATTGATTTCGAGGTGTTTTATGAGATACGGTAATGGTATTTATGGATGTATAGTACATATGGATGTATACATGTACTTCCTTTTCTCCTCAATTTTCTCAAAAGATGCAGCATGAATTAGAATACACAGGGGGCAGTGGTGGTCTAGTGGTATAGAGCGCTGGATCGCTGATCCAAAGGTTGGGGGTTCGAGTCCCACTCTCCACAAGGTTGTTACTGTCCCCCCCCCAGTGCGGCTAACTGGGTTATCAAAGGCGGGCCATAAGTACATGTATGGATGTATAGTCGGGGAGCATCTGTAGTTCTGATGGGAGATTTTGGGTTGTTTTTTGTTTTGTGTTGGTTTAGGTTTTTTTTTTTTTTTTGTGCATAATTGGCCTTGTTTTTGTGATATTTTCCTTAACTTTCCCCATGTCTGTCTTCGTTTCGGCTTTTTCCCTTTTACTCGGGAGTCGCCACAACGAATCATCTGATTCGCACGTTTGATTTGGCAGAGGTTTTTACGTCGGATGCCCTTCCTGTCACAACCCTTTTTAGCAAAGGACAGAAACACGCTGATGACTTTGCAGCTACTCTTTATGAAAGTCAGCAATGGTTCTTTTACATCAACCTCTCACCATAGACAGTGACAGACATGGCCCGCCTTTGATAACCCAGTTAGCTGCACTGGGGGGGACAGTGACAAGCTTGTGGAGGGTGAGACTTGAACCCCCAACCTTTGGATCAGCGATCCAGCACCCTATACAACTTTCCCCCTATTCTTCCTTAATTTCCTTATTTTTTAATTCGATGAATATTTATTTATTTTTTTTAAAACCGTGATACATGGAAGCCGCATGAATTGAAGTGCAAAGTAGTGAGGGATCCCTGTATATGTATGTATGTATGTGTATATATATATATATATATATATATATATATATATATATAACACGAGACGGGGAATGTTACCAGATTCATCTTTGTTGATGTCAGCTGCAGGACGGAGTTCAAAAGTGTTCTGTTCATCTGTGGTTTCGGTTCTGGCTTCAGATCCACCAGGTCTCTCCCGTGGGATCACAAAAGTGTTCTGAAAAACACTTTCTGTCAGAATTCAAATAAATTCAGTCCCATAAGCTATGTGTAGTCTACTAGGATAAAACTCTGGCATGCTTTCCTGCTCGGTCTCGTGAGAGGTTGGTATGAGGTGGTATCGGTCCACTTCTAAGCGAACTCTAGAAGTGTTTGTTCATGACTGTCTGGGTTTGATGCATAGCATGCAGCATTCAGACATTTGAAGGATAACACTGTGCTGTGAACAACAAACTAATTAATGAAAAGTTGCAGCAATGCCATTTTCCAAAACAAGCAAAAACCCCACAACCCGACGTTTATTTATCCCATAATCAGCCATAACAGTAGCACCGCTGTTGCTGATTATGGGATAAATAAATGTTGTGAGCTGAGGCTCATGCATCAGTTTACAGTTCGGCACGTTCCTAGTGGTTTCCACGCCAATTACAAACGGAGACGCTTCCTTTTTTTCATGTGAGGGGAGGGGTTCATGTTACGATGGGTTTATTTCACACACAGAGAGAGTCGGGTGCTAATTAATTAATTCACCAAAACCAAATGGGATGAATTTGGTGTCCATATGGGAATGAATTTCATATTACACCCAGATTTATTTATGTTTGTTTTTTTTTAATATATAAATTGATTCATTTTATTTGATCATTTATTTTACCATAACTGGTCAGTCTGTTCTTTTTTTTTCTGTGGTTTTACCGTCTTGTGTTCCTTGTTATTCCATTCATTTTTCTCATTCATTTTCTGAACCACTTAATCCTAATTAGGGTCATGGGGAGGTTGGCCCCATCTCAGCCGATTATGAGTGAGTGCAGAGTACACCCTGGACAGCTCGCCAGACCATCACAGGGCAGAAACACGCTGACGGCTAATGCAGCTACTCCTGATGAAATTCAGCATTGGTCCTTTTACATGAACCTCTCACCGCACACACACTGAGCATCACGGCCGGCCTTTGATCACCCAGTTAGTTGCACTGGAAGGACACCAGTGATGTCTTGAAAAGGGGGCTTGAAACCCTGACCTTGGGATCAGTATTCCTGCACCATACCACCGGGCCACCACTGCCCCATCTTTGTTAATCCTTTTCTTTTTTTCAGAACCAATGTATTGTGCACTGGTATCATGCCATCACATCCAGCATTAAAAGTTTCAGCAGTTTGTGGAACCGTAGCTACTCTGTGAGTTCAAAACAGACCTACTAGCCTTCACTCTCCTTTTGCATTCGTGACCGAGAGAGGCACCCTAACACTCTTCAGATCACCTTTCTTATTACTCACCACTAATTACCAAGAAACCCCCCACCCATTCTGGACATGCATAGATCCAGTCAACATGTGAAATAGATATGAAACCATGTTTCTCAGGTGTACATATTACTCTGGATGTTTCTGAAGCATGTAGAAGAACGTGACCACCCTGTGTGACCATCACCGTTATTACTGCATACGTTCCTTATGAGTTCTCAGAACTCCGAAAATTATACTACACGCTAAACGGCTTAATGTGGGTCCGGTGGCATAGTGGTTAGAGTGCTGGGCTCATGATCGGGAGGTTGTGGGTTCAAATCCCAGGTAGACCCCCACTGTGCTAAGACCCCTGGGCAAGGTCTTAACCACTAGTGTGCCTCTGTTCACCCACCAGTATAAATGGGTACTAGTAAAAATATACAGTCGGCCCCCTACTTACGAAGCCCCCTGGGTACGAAATCCCTGGGTTACGAAGGACATTTTTCTACATTTCCATCCAAACCCCTCTTACGAAAAGAAATTCAAAATTCAAACGTGCCAATCAAAATTTCACACGATGTGCGAGTTGCTCTCTCTTTGACTGTCTCTCAACATCCCGCCCCACTGGTCTCCTGTTGGCTAGGAGAGATGATGCAGAACCAGAAGGAGACCTTAAAACGGAAATACAGTGAGGACCGCTGATCTTTCAAACAGGTACTGTAATTCCGCTTTAAATAAAACATCCTGTTTATGTATGTGTGTGTGTGTGTGTGTGTGTGTGTGTGTGTGTGTGTGTGTGTGTGCGTGCGCGCGTGTGATAGAGAGAGAGGGTGTGTGGGTGTGTGCGTGCGTGTGAGAGAGAGAAGGAAGCTTAACTCTTTAGTTTTTCCAAGTTGTTTAATTCAGTAAATGTTTAACAAATGTGGCGCATTTGAGCTCATCTGGAATTCTGATCCCTCAAGGAATCAAGTTAAAGTTGAGTTTGGACCTCCGATCTGTCAAGCAGGGAATGTGCTTTGAATTCCACGTCTTGTGGGCATGGCCTGCAGCGCGACAATAAACACTAATCGTATGTATGTCTGTGTGTGTGTGTGTGTGTGTGTGTGTGTGTGTGTGTGAGAGAGAGAGAGAGAGACAGGGATGTGTGTGTGTGTTAATAAAAAATGTTTAATAATGGTTTACTTAATAAATATGTTAATAAAATGGTTTAATATGTTAATAAAATGTTTAAATGGTTTAATAAATAATTTTCTTTTACTTTTAAGACATATTTCACACAAAATTTGTGTACTTTTATCATTTTTATAGGGTTTATGGGGTTTATCCAGTCCAAAGACTGGAGCCTTGGAACGAATCAGGCGTTTAACATGTAAAATGAGACCCCTATTGAGGAAATTCCCTCGTTACGAAAAAGGCGCTGGAACGGATTAATTTCATAAGACGGGGGGCCGACTGTACTGGGAAGGTAACCTGCGATGGACTAGCGTCCCATCCAGGAGGAGTTGGGACTCTTGGTCGCTTCACGTTACGGAAACCGGGAATAAGCGCCGCCCTGATGAGCCACTAGGCTCGGGTGGAAAAAGCCCCCCTCCCACCCCCAAACGGTTCAATAACATGTCACATGTTTTTTCATCCCTGTTAAAATGCAGAATGCGCTGTCCTGTGGTGCTCTGACCTGTAGTGAAGTTGTCTCATGGTTTCCGTCTTCACCTCCGTGAGACGGCTCAGCCTCTGTTTAAAAAACAAAAACAAAGAAAAAAAAGCTAGTTAGTGTCCGAAACTAAATAAATACAAAGCACGTTTTCCATTTCTAAGCCCCTGAACACATACCTGTGTAAACAGGTCCATGCGGAGACTCCTCCACCTCTGTGAGACTGGTTGGTGGGGTTGGGACAGTTGGTGAATCAAGGGCCTGTGTCTGTGAGGCTGGAGCCGGCGCAACGTGCTGCACCTGAAGCAGATAGCGGTCAGCCACAGGTAAAGGGTGCCAGGCTACATGCAGCATGTTAATCGTGGACTTGACCAAAAACACAGCAGCTGGTGTTGCTGGTTTCTCTGCACACACAAGTGAGGAAGGTGTTCATCATATACAAAAATGCACAGGATTTACAAGGGGGTATAAAACGCAAAAGTCTATAACTTATCGAAAGTTTCAGTGTTGGTGCAAGTTTTCAGTTCAACCAAGCAGGAACCACACCTTCCACCTACGTGAACTACTGAATTCAGAAAGTGATTGGATCATGTGGCGTGTTGCTTTCATGTTGCGAAACCTGGAGCCAGACTGCCGTCACCCTACGGAGACCACTTTACTGATGAGTTATACCAGTGTTTCTCAAATAGTGGGGCGAGCCATGATGTCAGGGAGGGGCGTGGTGTGATGCCGGGGGTAGTGTCTATGACTCCGGAGAACATGCTTTTCTGGAATAGTGTACAAGAATTAAGTGTAATTGCACCTCCACTCCAGTAGTTGGCAGTAGTGCTCTCATTGTCGCACTATGGTGTAGCGGTTTTTCGCACGAGCAAACGATATGAAGTGCAGTAAACAACCCCTCAAGAAACAACACGGAAACATTTCTAACAGGAACGAAGAGAAAGGTGGAGAGAGACAGAGATATTAAGACATAAATAAGTTGAATGAGTTTAAATCAGGATGTATTTTTTTAAATTTCAGGCACATTGGTGCACTTTAAATCTTTTCTGTTACAGATTAAAAAACAATGTTAATGAAGTTTTTCTTTCTTGTATTTATTTATTTTTTTGTTTTTAATGTTAATAAAAATACAATGTTATACAGAGGTGTACTAATAATTTTACAGACAAATAATACTATTTATAGTCGCTTACGGGGGTGGTGGGGGGTGAAATGTTTTTTTTCTTCCTAGAGGGGGCGCCACAGAAAATAATTGAGAAGCACCAAGTTATAGTCAACCAGTATGAAAAAAAAGGAAATGGAAATATTTATATTTACATCTAAGGGGTCCATTTCATTCAAAACTTTCTCTCTCCCTCTCTTTTAAATTTCAGTTATGCAGAGCTTTTTATTTTAATGAATTACAAGTATTAGTGAAATTATTGGTAAATCTATGAATTGAAGGTTCACTACTGTATGTACTGTACATTTAACCAAGAGTCCTGGCAGGCTGATTTCACCTGTTTCCAAATACCACATGTCTTTGAAGCACACTTGGTAGTTTCTGCTCTTCTTGTAGCCATCCCGTCCACTCCAGACGTACAGCCGAGTGCCGATGGCCACAGTGCAGTGACCGGTTCGAGCTTTTGGCCAAAGGATATGACCCTTTTCTTCATCCTCTTCCTCCTCCCCCACGAGTATACCTGACTGCCGCTGCAGTTGGCTCTCAGCTTTCAGACTACTCCACGTCATCGTGTCTGGAAATGCAATTAAGGATTAAAACAGAATAATATACTCAATCATCACACAACCCTAAAAAAAAAATTTACCAGAGCATATGATCATTTTTCTAAAAGTAAACAATGCCAGTTGTGTGGTATCAGGTGGTTACCGAGGTTCAGCACCGACATCGAGTTAGTACAGGTCCATTCCACTTCTTCAACGTTCCTCTCTTCTGCAGGAACCCAGCCGCCAAACACGTACATCCTACACACAAGGAGGAGAGTCTCAGGGTAAGCCAGCCTAGCCGAAATATTTCAATAATTTTCAAAGCAAAACAAAATAAAATACAGGGCCACACATAGAGTGCAAGGTGCCTCGTCCATACAGCTTAAATAATATAGCAAATAAACCCTATATGTGTACAGCGATCCCTCGCTACTGTGCGTTTCAATTCATGCGGCTTCAGTGCATCGCGGGTTTTTAAAAATAATATTTATCGAATTAAAAAATAAGGAAATTATGGAAGAATAGGTGAAAAAGTTAATGAAAATGCCACAAAAGGCCAATTATGCAAAAAAAAAAAAAAAAAAAAACCCTAAACAAACAAAACCTCCCATCAAAACTAGTTACATTTTTGTAAGGTGCGCATCTGCATGTGTCTGTATGTGTGTATTTACATCTTATGCATTATATTTAATGTTTAATTATTATAAGCATATATAGCATTGAACATGTATTTATTGATATTATATACACATATACATGTACGTATATGTCAGTCGGGGGGTTGATCCTATTTTGCGGAATTTGGTGGTCGCGGGGGAATCCCCCAGTGCGGCTAACTGGGTTATCAAAGGCGGGCCATGTCTGTCACTGTCTATGGTGAGAGGCATGTAAAAGAACCATTGCTGACTTTCGTAAAGAGTAGCTGCAAAGTCGTCAGCGTGTTTCTGTCCCTTGCTAAAAAGGGTTGTGACAGGAAGGGCATCCGATGTAAAAACCTCTGCCAAATCAAACGTGCGAATCAAGATGATTCGCTGTGGCGACTCCTGAGTAAAAGGGAAAAAGCCGAAAGGAAGACAGACAGGTGGTCGCGGGGGGTTCTCCGTTCCAATTAACCGCGAAAAGTGAGGGATCCCTGTATTGGATTTATTCCCATTTGCTCATTCTAGGATATCCAGGCCCTTATATGTTTTCATATTAGTGTTCCATAGTAAGAGCAATGTCTATCCACACTACTTTCAAAGTCCTATGACCTTGATTTTAACCTTTCAAGGTCACTCAATGTTAAAAATAACTGAAATTATAAAGTCCATATATGGTTTCCTATTCGTGTTTCATAGAAACGGTGACTTCAATCAGCACTCCTTTCAAAATCCTCTCACCTCGATTTTGACTTTTCAAGGTCACTCAAGGTTGAGGATAATTAAGGCACTGCGATTAAAAACCCCATAAGTCATACTGCATGAAATGTGATTTATGGGGTTGTTGATCTCAGGACCTCAATTGTGAAATTGAACTCCACATACAATATAGTTTCATATTCGGTGACCCATACTAATGGCACATCTTATCTGCATCCTCTTTGATGATATTCGCCTTGAAATCCTGTGACCTTGATTTTGACCTTTTAAAGGTCACTCATCAAAGTGCAGGAACTGAAAGCCTGTATAAGGTTCCCCATCAATCTTTCATGGCATCTATGAGTCTATCAATTTGTTTCTCAGATACAGGTAGGATATAGCAATTTAAGATTGGAAATGGCCATCTGCAAAAACTTTGTGACCTTGACTTTTGACCCAGACATACATTCATTTTCTAAGATGTTTAATCCCAATTAGGGTAGCAGGGACGCTGGCGCTCATCTTAGTCGACTCTACTTGAGGGCGTGGTACATTCTGGTCAGCTCGGTAGGCCATCGCAGGCACAACACACGCGCAATCATTCACAAATCACATCTAGGGGTAATTTGGAACATCCAGTTAGCCGACCGTGCATGTTTTTGGACCGTGGGAGGAAACCCACACAGGCTCAAGAAGAGCATGCAAACTCCACACAGAAACTTTCTGAGCCTGAGAATCAAACCCTGGACCTTCTTGCTGTAAGACGGACCTGCTAACTACTGCGCCATCATGCCGCATCCTGACATTCCAAAATCAAATCATTTCGGAGACTCAGATAGAGTCGCGTCACCAACAAGTTTTATATGAAAAATCCGTGTGCGGGTGTGGTCAGGATTTTCTTCACAGATAAACTGACTCAAATGCCTGTGACTACAAAACCTCAGCTGAAACCGTGTCCTGGGCGAAAAATAGACAAAGCAGAGGAAAGACATAAAGAGCAAAATGATCGAGGCGTATTACTGGTTTCCAATCACATTAGAAGAATGTTGACTTCTAGGTAAAGGACAAAGTCCGGTAGTTTGAGGTAATGACCAGGTCATAGTGTCTGAAAGAGAGAAAAAAACAAAACAAAACAGGATTTAAGGAAAATCAAGGGTGTGTAAGATCACATGCATTTTCTTAGAGCGGTAAAAAAGCCTCACAGGTCTGAAGCATCAAACTCTATTCAGGAGCTCACAATTAAACGTCAGCACTGAATTGGGTTTACACTCAAAGCTTACCAATATCCAGCTGCCACAGATCTGCCAATCTATTCCTGCACATGCCGCCGAAAATGTAAAGCTTCATGGAGCTCCCATTCTTTCCGCCGTACACCACACAAGTGTGAGACTCCCTGGGTGACGGACCCCCTCCTTTCGTTTCAGGAATGATCCAGCCTTTGACTCCTGACTGTGCCTGTAGCTCCAGCTCATAGAAATCATCCAAATATCTGCAGAATGAGTGAAACCACATGTACAACATCAAGTGTAAGCAAGTATGAACACAAGCCCCTTCAATAACCCGGGGAAGTATCACTGATCCGATACCGAGTCCCAGTATTACTACCGAGTACTTCCAGTCATAAGAGGATCCACATTAGACTGGCATTACGTCCAACCCAATACCCAGATCGCTTGAATGGGTATTTTATTAAGATACGTATGATATTAGAGATTAATTAAAGTCTTTAGCACTCTCAAGCAAAGTATTTTTGCAGATCAAACCCAAGCATCGAAAATCATATTGTGGGAAAGACACCACTGCAACAAAAATAATCACTAGGACTTGGCTCAGAAAGAAATTTTCACTCTGGTAACTGTTCAGAGTAGAACGAGTTCCTGATCCAGACCTGTATGGGAGGAGCTTCATACAAAATATCATTGACATATTTTAAACACCTATACTCCAGAAAATATAAAATGTGAACATCATGGCGACACGGTGACGGAAGGCATGAATGTCAAGGGTGATTCTGTGTGGACTTTGCATGATCTCCCTGTGCTTGTGTAGGTTTCCTTTGAGATCTCAGGTTTTCTCCTGACAGACCAAATACAAGCACTTTCGTCTGTTCCAGACTGCGCCTAGGTAAGGGTGTGTGTGTGTGTGTGTGTGTGTGTGTGTGTGTGTGTGTGTGTGTGTGTGAATGGTCATGTGTATGTTGGCCTTTCAATGGACTGGTGAGCTACACAGGGTGCATACCAGTTTCACACACAATTGGCAGAGATAGGCTTCAGCCTCCTTGTGACCGTAGTCCGATTAAGTTTTTAAAAAAATGAAATAAATGTTTCCTTATAATACTCTATTTACATAGTAGAACTTTGGCCAGAATTTTTATTTATTTATTTATTTAAATGCTGCATATAATCCATTTCTGTATATGCTGTACCGAGATCCCTCACTTTTCGCGGTTAACGGAGACCGAGACCTCCCGCAACGGCCGATTTCCGCGAAGTAGGATCGACCCTCAATAACAATTAAACAAAAATAATGCATAAGATGTAAATAAAATATAATGCACACACATACAGACATGCACCTCACATAAAAATGCGAGTAGCTTTGTTGGGGGGTTTGGGGTTGTTTTTTTTTTTTGTTTGTTTGTTTGAGGTTTTCTGCATAACTGGCCTTGTTTTGTGGAATTTTCCTGAACCTTTCCCCATTTTTCCTTAATTTCCGATGAATATTTTTGGAAAAACCCGCGATGCACTGAGCCGCAGAAACTGAAGCAGTGAGGGATCGCTGTATACACAGAAACGGTGTGATCTGAACTTATTTGTCGAGCTGGTTAATCCTATTTCGGTCATGGGTAGGTTGAAACCTATCTCAGCCAACACTGGAGAAGGCGGGGCCACACCCTGAACAGCTCACCTTGCCATTGGAAGGCAAAACACACTTAACCGTTGACACTCATATTCATGCCCTGAGCTCAAATTGGAAGAGCCAGTTAGCCTAATGGGCATGTCTTTGGACCGAGGGAGTAAACCAGAGTACCCGGAGAAAACCCACGAAGGCGTGGGAAGAACATGCAGATACCCAGAAACCCCATTGCGGAGTCTGTGACCCGAGCATAAGAAACTTTGCTGTGAGGTGGATGTGCTAACCACTAATTTGAGGAAGTGAACACACCCCACTTACAGGCTTTCATCAGTGTTCGCTCTCAGATTGGTCTCCTTATTGATTGTGTATTATTATTATGGGATGTAATGGTTTAAGCCACTTATCGATGCTCTAGCAGGGACCAGAGTCTGTGTCCCTCAGTCTCTATGTCCAGTCAGTGTGATGTCACAATACTGGGGGCTTCCCCCAGTACAGCACTGATGGTAGCACCACACCAACTAACATCTGAGTGACCTTTTCTCTCACAGTCAGGAGTGCCGACCATCCAGGGGCATCCCCACCCACAAAGCTTTATGCACTGAATATAGTTTTTATGCGAAAGGGTGTTTTGGTCCTTGTTTGTCCTAAATCCTACATGTGAGACAGGAAGACTTGTCTACAACAAAGGAAATGAGAAATTAGTTTATTGTGGAAATGACAGACCATTTCCAGCGCTTTGCGATCGATGTGAAATTAGTTCCTTTTCTTCGTTTTTAACGTGAGAGCGTAGGTAGGTATGTCGGTAGTTTGTTGGGGTTTTTTTTTTTTTTACACCTGAGCCTAGTGGCTCATCAGGCCGGTGTTTATTCCCAGTTTCCAAAATAAGAGCGTACCCTTAAAAATCGCTTACCGAGGTATGTTGCCATTTGGGTCTTCACTATCATTGGCCAGCCCTCCAAACAAATAGCACTTGTTACCATGGAGAGTGAAGCTGTGTCCCAGACGAGAGCAAGGAGGCGGTGCATTCTTCGGTGGACGAGGCTTCAGCTTCTTCCACAGCCAGCGACTTGCCTACAAACATCATGTATTTTAGGTTTCATGAAACGTTCAGCTTGGGTCATGTAATTCCTGTGTTCTTCCATCTCTGAATGACTGAGCATTGTAACCTGCAGTTCGTAAAGGCTGTTGCTGTATTGTCCAAATTCCACCATTCCTCCAAACACCAGGATGCGTGTACCATCACACACAAGACCATGTGCGGCACAGCCAGGAGGGATGTCCCCTCTCACTGCAGGAAGAAACCACTGTCTGGACACTAAACAAGCGGAGAAGGAAGCAGAAGCTGTGAATGTAGTGCCAGATTCATAGTTTTCAAACACAATATATTTATTACATTTTAACGATTGGACTGAAAACTAGGTTGGATCTTCAGCCTTAATTTCAATCTTCCAGCGTCATGTATCCGTCCACATGGAGAATACTGAGAGGAATTGAGCACAGGAATGTCGTGACCTCTTAAACAGGCTATTTACTGTCATTACCAGCGTCGCCATTCCTGGCGCTTTCCCTATATACATTCGGTTCTGAACAGCTTAATCCTAATTAGGGTTGCGGGGAGGATGTCGCCCATCTCAGCCGACTCTGGACAAAGGCAGACTATACCACGCCATTGCAGGGCGGAAACATACTGATGGCTATGCAGCTACTCTTGACAAAAATCAGCAACCTTATACATTTTTTCCAGACTATACTTCCCAAGAACTGCTGGGCAGTTGACGGGTTTCCCAATCTTCTTTTCCTTTCGGCTTTTTCCTTTTTCAGGAGTCGCCACAGCAAATCATCTGATTCACACGTTTGATTTAGTTTTTACATCGGATGCCCTTCCTGACACAACATTTTGCTGATGGCTTTGTGGTCTGGGTGATACGTGCTGAGGTTCAGCTTCATGCAGGAGTTTAGGCTTCCATCTATTATACATGACCACAGGTTGGTCTTGATGCTTTTCAGGTGAGAAGGACTGCTTGCATGCACATGTAGAGCCAAACATTGTCAATACGACAGGACTCACACTGCAGTGTTTATGTGACAGGAAGCGCGTCCCAAGTTTTGGCAATCAGCTGGTCTGCAGGTTGAAGTTTTTCCATGTCTGTCCATTTGTGTTTTGCTTGCCAACTGTGCTTGGCTTCGTGGAAATGAGCCGATCAAAAGTGAGGAAATTTACCTCTTTCCTCAAAAACAACACGTGCAGTCCGTGGCTGTTGTTATAATCCAATCAAATTAGAGTTTCAAGGTATCGGACCCGCCCGCATACTGGTGTACAGAAAGGATTGGCTCTCCGCCGCACGCCACAGTGACATGTGGCATTGAAAATAGATGTATAGATTTAAATGCGTGAGATTCATTCATCTGTATTTGTTTTATTTGATGGCTTTTTTTGTATTTTTATTTAAGTGACTATGAAATGATGTATTCGTTATTCTGTTAAGAAAAAACACCTGATTTGTCTGAGAGCCAGATACAGTCATTAAAAGAGCCACAGCTGGCTCACGAGCCATAGGTTCCCGACCCTTGTTTTACATGAACCTCTCGGACTAGACAGTGAGAGACATGGCCGGCCTTTGATACAACCTAGTTAACTGCACTGGGGAGGCAGTGACAACCTTGTGGAGAGTGGGAGTCGAACCCCCAAACTTAGGATCAGAGATCCAGCACCCTTTACCACCAGGCCACCACTGCCTCTGTTGACGGGTTTCCCAAATATTGGATGGATATTTTCTCCAAGTAAAAATTTTAAAATAAACAAATAAATAAATAGATTCATCAGTCCCATTGTTTTCAGTGATGAGTGTGTTTGCAATATTCAAAAGTCTTCTACCAATAGATCATTCCTCCCTCCTCTGCACACACCCAAACCATCTGCATTTCCATTCACCGAATTATGCACTGCACTTGTTTACAGTACATACCTTTCCAGTTGTGATGTGTCAGCGCATGTGGTTGGATGGATTGTTAGAGATGGGGGATGGATTATTGCTTTGAGTGGGCGTGGCAGTTTTTTCCATCTCTGTCTGGTGATCGCAGTTGATTCTTCACGTTCTCAGAAATTTTCTCTTTTCCTTTCTAGTAGAATTACTGCTGCTTTTCTTCGGACCCGGGGTTACGGGTTAAAGTAGCCGTAATGTAATGAATAAACACAATACGCAGTACGAGACGAAAGACTCTCTCTCATTGGCTGTTCAGAGTACCGTACAGTGAGCAGCGTTCAACACACTCGGCTCTGCGCCGTTCAAACTCTGAGCATTTGTTCGAACACCGAGACATATTTTCCGATTTGTTCGACTAAGAAGTCTTTTGACCACCAAGGTTCCTGTGTGTGTGTGTGTGTGTGTGTGTGTGTGTGTGTGTGTGGGTTCTTAAATGTTCTTTATCGAAACTTTATCTCACTCTACTTGTAAGGAACAACTGTGCACACAATTTCTTCTGGGATCAATAAAGTATCCTGATTCTGATGTTGATATCTACACATCTTCATCTCTGTCACTTTCAGCTCCACCCCCTGGATTTTTTTGCCCGTGCGCCACTTTCCAAACTGTCCAGCATCTGTAACTCTTGTAGATACCCTTACACCACACCTCACTCCAGCTAACGTTCTCCACCTGTTCCACCCTACCTGTGTTCTCGCTTCATTACGCTGGAAAGTTGACCTTCACCTGCCGTCATCACTGCTACTCCTCTCAGTTGGACTCCTCCACCCCCCCACCCCCCACCATTCATGCACATGGACTCCGTTTTACTCCTGCTGACTTTCGTCCCTTATACATGCTACAGAAACGTGCGTGTTATAAACGTATACAAAAAAAAAAATAACTCGCCGAAATAGAAAATAAAAGTTCACTTTGTGAAAATTATTTGATGTGACGCTCAGAGCATCAATCTGCTGTCTGCGCTTGAAGTGATTCAGGCGGAGCTTCACTGCCTTTCTGTGCGTATCACATACAACGCAAATGCTAACGAAATCACCTGACCGCTTAAAATAAACTTTAAACTGAAGTATTATAGCTCAGGAAGCTGGGTTTCTCTTAAACATGACTGAACCACTCAGGGGGTTCAAACTTTCTGTGGCACATTGGCGTAGCGGTTAGAACCTTCACCTCACAGCAAGAAGGTTCTTGGTTCGAGACCCAGGTTCGTTTCTGTTTTGGGTTTGCACATTCTCCCCATGCATGAGTAGGTTTCCTCCTGGATATTCTGGTTTCCTCTCACACATCAGGCTAACTGGTTGTTCCAAAAATTGCCCCTAGATGTCAGTGTCTTTGATTGTGTTCGGCTGTGTTTGGCCCTGCAGTGGTCGGGCGAACTACAGGGATCCCTCACTTTCCAAGGTTAATTGGGGTCGAGACCCCCCCACACTACTGAATTCTGCAAAGATCACCCCCCCCCCCCCGACTGACATATGTACATGTATATGTGTATATAATATCAATAAATACATATTCAATGTTATAAATGCTGATAATAATTAAACAGTCAAAAAATAATGCACAAGATGTAAATAGAAATGTAAGTAGTTTTGATGGGAGGTTTTGGGTTGTTTTTTGTTTGTTTAGGGGTTTTTTTTTTTTTTTTTTTGCAAAATTGGCCTTGTTTTTACTTTAATTTTTTCCCCCTTTTCTTCCTTATTTTATTAATTCGATGAATATTTAAAAAAAACAACCGCGATGCACTGAATCAGCCGAGATTGAAGCGTATTAGTAGTAGCAAGGGATCCAATATGGCATGTAAATATAAGTCACGTGATCATGTGACGTCACGCGCAACCCCTATACTGTACAGTACATACAATGAGATACGCTCCGCCCCCACCGCGACTGCGATTGAATGAAGCGGTTCATCAGACGAATGGGTGGGGTTAAACTTATGGTAACGCCCGAACACCGGCTGTGTCTTAAACCACTTTCCACTGTAGACATAGTACACTAGGTTGATTATATTCACTTCTGTGGGAAGTAGGGTGCAGGCTGGATTTAGCATTCAGCAGCTTGACTTCTATCCAAAGTAACGAACCAAACAACTTCTGAAGCGATTCAGGACATGAAGATTAGCGTTTGCTCTTAGAACCAACTGTTGTTCGTCACTATTCCGGTCTCATACCTGTGTTATAAACATGTAGCTCCTCCGATATTCCTTCATTTCCACCTCCGAACACCACTATCAGCTCGCGTATGGCCACTGCTCGGTGTCCGTGCCGTGCTCGCGGAACGGGGCCGGTAAACGCCTGCACGCGCTTCCATAAAGCAGCCTCGGTCAACATTTTTTAAAATGTTCAATAAACAATTTTTAAACCCAGTGCACCACTCAGATGTTGAATGCTGCACCAACGACCCGAGTTTTGTTCCGCCGTTATCAAAGGGGCGCGTTTCAAATCAACTACTACTCACCTACTTTCCCCTTTTCACTTCCGCACTAATCCTATTTCTTCTTCTTTGTGTTCATTGCGGATTACAAGTCCAGCTGCAACTGTGTACTCGCGCCCTCTATAGTTCTGGAGTATGTAACTCATAGCTTAGCTCTGTGAGGTTCAAACAACCATTCATTTTCGGAACAGCTTGACACATGTACATTCAGCATGGATAAAACTCTAAGCAACTCTGTTGAACAGCAGCTTTGCAGTTACAAAAATGTTTAGAAAATACAAACAGATGTGCCTTCTGGTAGTTTTTATGTAGTTTGAGTCGTTTTCCGAGTTTTTGAGCATGTTTTTTTGTAAAAAAAAAAAAAAGATATGACATCACTTTTCATGAGAAACTCAGAATTCTTTATCCAGCCTAAACAACGTAGGTCAATGCATTCATTGTTTTTCTTTTTCTTCTTCTTTTCCTTTTGGCTTTCTCCGTTTTCTCAGGAGTCGCCACAGCGAATCCTCACATGTTAGATTTGGCGTAGGTTTTTACGTTACATTTTTTAGAAACGTCCAAGTCTCCGTACATAAATCACATGACACTCAAACATCTAAAGCTCTGCTCTCCTAGTAAACATCCACCTGTGAGTCACATGATCGATTGGAATATCCGCGATCGCCAAACCAAAACATGCATGATGGAACTCGTGTGTGACAGAAGTTTGATGTCATAAGGCATGATACAACACATACACTATAATAAAAGATCTCGACCTGGACTGGTCCTGACATGTACAAATTTTCAACATGCACAAAACACGACAAGGAAGTTCGACGGCACATCAACAAGTGAGTTTCAATCCAGACGTGTGCACACAACTAGTTCCGGTGGCAAAGATAAACACTCAGTCAGTCCGATTACTGCAAAATAATACACGCCGTCCTGTGCAAGACCTTTGAGGACGTTTGGCGGCCATCCTGCAGAGAACACTATTTTCAATGCGTTCTTATGCATTGTTTGTTTCTCATTTGTCAAATACGTTCCTCGTCACATGAGGTCCGTTCCAAATAGTTTGTGCATGGACAACACTAGAACTGACTCCACATAGTAAAGGTGTCTGCTGGCTGTACGGTTTTTGAGTGCTGGACATGCATTTTGCTGCTTTGACTTTATTGTGCAGCGTTTGGTGATGGCAGATGTGAAGCTTGTGAGTTTGGTTAGAAACGAAGGCCTCATAGAGCTTTTACACAGCTCAACACGCTTGAGTCAACTGAAATTTCAGCATTCAAGGCTAATAATAATCATGAGTAGAAAAGTTTGCACATATAATCTGTACAAACACGAAATATTCTAGTACAGTACAGTATAGACCTGATGCAGGCCTCATACCGTGCAAACTACTCTACCTACTAAAGGTATAGTTATAATGAAATGTCTCCCCCTGGTGGGCACTAGATGAACATTTTGCACTCTTCCGTTTAAAGCATGGAATTGGGTGGTGTTTTTTTTTTTTTTTTTTTTAGAATTTTGGATGTTTTTGTACAACATGAGCCCATGAACAGATCACATTCAAAATTTAATGGGTTCCTTCCACGAACAGGCCCCACTACTCCACCCAATTTGATGAAAATCAGATCTGTAACCTTTGTTTAATCCTGCTCACAGAAAACAAAATTCATTAATAAATATTTGTTAAAAACATTTAATAAATTCCTGGTTCTGGATCTTGAACTCACAGCCCATGCTCACAGCCCATCCCTTCACCAAGATGGTTTGTCCACTGGACAACACTGACAACTTCATGATCGATGCAGTATAACTACCATGCACTGGGGCAACCATACAGTGGGGCCGGTGGTGGTGTAGTGGTTAGAGTGCTGGGCTCGTGATCAGGAGGTTGTGTGTTCAAATCCCAGTGAAACCCTCACTGTGCTAAGACCTTGCCTCTGTTCACCCAGCAGTATAAATGGGTATCAGTAAAAATATCCTGGGACGGTAACCTGTGATGGACTAGCTAGCGTACGTCCCATCCACGAGTTGTTCTCCTGGTCGCTTCACGCTACTGAAACCGGGGATAAGCACCGGCCTGATGAGCCACGATGGCTCGGGTGTAAAAAGCCACTGGTGCAGCCGTAGCCGAATGCTTAGAGGAGCTGCTTCGGGACTGAAAGGTTGCTGGTTCGATTCCCAAACCAGGAGTAAAAATGTGTGGTGGTGAAGGAGGAAGCTGTACTCCACATTCATGCCCTTGAAGTGCCCTTGAGCAAGGCACCTAACCCCTCCCTACTGCTCTCTGGGCACTGCAATGTGTGTGCTCACTGTTGAAGCGCGGTGCACGCGCTGAACCCCCAGAAACCCCCCAGAAACAGTGATGTACATCCTACCGGCGGGGATATCCGTCTATCTGTCCAACAAGGTGTGGCCGCTCCATAAGCAGAGCTCTAGACAGAACCAGCTGCAGTTCTGGAGATTTTGATGTCACACTTGCTTCTGTATTTACATGAACTCCCCAACTGCCTTCATTATATTTTGGTCTCTTATGTATACCTTCATTACTGAAATGCAAAATAGTTTCTATACCATTGAATTTTACCAACCGGGGATTTAGCTCAGTTGGTACAGCGTCCGCTTTATTCTCCGGAAGGTTGGAGTTCGAATCCAGCCGCGTCATACCATAAGACGTTAAAATTTGGGAGTTGTTGCTTCCTGCTTGGCGCTCAGCATCAAAAAGATCGAACAACGCAATATTCTCATGCGCATTGAACATACGCGTGTAAGAATAACGCGCTATACAATCATCCATAATAATGATAATTTTATGCTCGAAAACAAATGCTGTATTTGGAAATGTAAAAGTTTTTGTACTGACGTGTTAAATGTACGAATCATAAAAAAAAAGCCGATAACGAATGTCGCCTAAAAGATCGGGACTTGCACGATGCTCTATAACCTGTTTTTCTTGTGTAATCAAAGCAGAAGTAACTTGATGATACACTTTATTGTGGGCTGCCCAATGTAACGCAGGCCCACGTAGCAGTGCTACACCATCAGCGGGACTCGGTGCTTGTCCTTGTCTTTCTGTCTTGCCCCTCTTTTTGTCTCATTACCCTCCTCCATTTCCGACTGATTAACCTACACTCTGTGACACTACACACCCTGTGATGCTACGCATTCTGTGACAGCATCTCTCCCTGGACACACTGTCACAAAGAGGACCGACCAGCCTGGGACATCCCACCTCGCCGCGCTTTACCCTGGGATATCCCACCTCCACAGCTTTACCCTGAGACATCCCACCTCATTAGCTTTACCCTGGGACATCCCACTTCAACTGCTTTACCCTGGGACATCCCACTTCCACAGTTTTACCCTGGGACATCCCACCTCCACAGCTTTACCCTGAGACATCCCACCTCATTAGCTTTACCCTGGGACATCCCACTTCAACTGCTTTACCCTGGGACATCTCATCTCCACAGCTTTACCCTGGGACATCCCACTTCCACAGCTTTACCCTGGGACATCCCACTTCCACAGCTTTACCTTGGGACATCCCATCTCCGCAGTGCTTTACCCTGGGATATCCCACTTCCTCAGCTTTATCTTGGGACATCCCACTTCCACAGCTTTACCCTGGGACATCCCACCTTCACAACTTTACCCTGGGACATCCCATCTGCACAGCTTTACCCTGGGAGACCCCACTTCCACAGCTTTACCCTGGGACATCCCACCTCAACAGCTTTACCCTGGTACATCCCACTTCCACAGCTTTACCCTGGGACATCCCATCTCCACCGCACTTTACCTTGGGATATCCCACTTCCTCAGCTTTACCTTGGGACATTCCACCTGCACAGTTTTACCCTGGGACATCCACCTCCACAGTTTTACCCTGGGACACCCCACCTCCACAGTTTTACCCTGGGACACCCGCCTCCACAGCTTTACCCTGGGACACCCGCCTCCACAGCTTTACCGTTGTAAAAAAACCAATGGATTGGTTGGTCAGAGCAAAACTAGATGAATAGTCTGTAATACAATGCAATGCAATACATTTAAGTTCAAATGTTTACAACCACAATGGCTGACAGAGGAGGAGAAACTGACTTGGTGTTGACATTTAAAAAAATATATTTTCAAGGTGGACTTTTCCAAAAAAGCTAGACATCATAAGGAAAGGTTGTGGAACTGGATGTAAGATTTACTCTTTTTTACTTTTGGCTGAATGCCAATTTACCCAGGAACGTCCACCAGTAAACGCCAGTGAAAGTGATGTAATGCTCACAATTACTGGCAGAAATGCATGGCATGACATTCTGTTTTGCAATGCCACGCCTTGTTATAGTATGTTTTGTATAATATTGAGGGTTTGCGAGGTGATAGTGGTGGTACTGTATTAAGAGATGTATTAAGTCTGTTAAGTCCTACTGAAGGCCTAGGCTCCAGACGTACTGCCCCCTACTGTCGTATGTATTCATTGTGAAAAAATTGGCTGTTGAACGGTGGTGGCTCAGTGGTCATGGCTCGAGATTACTGACCTAAAGTTCAGGAGTTCAAGACCTAATCCACTAAGGTGCCAGTGTTGGGCCCTTGAGCATGGCCCCTAACCCCCGGTTGTAAAAACTGATAAATGTAAGTCCCTCTGGTTAATGGAGTCTGCCAAATGTAAATTGTAAATATAATAGTTGCAGCCGCACTTGTTGATTTCATAATATGATGTTCCAATTGAGCACCTTGAGCCTCAATATCTGTTTTAAATTTGAATGTTTTCACATTTTACAAGAATTGTCTCTAAAACAAGAAGAAAGTCAACAATAACAGAAATGAAAATTCTGTGTTATTTAGTTTTTAATTATGTCTTTAAGGAAATGATGAAAGAAGCACGCAAGGCAAAGCGAGCGCAGCTGGATGCGAGACACAACTACATACTGAGTATTGTGGATTCCTGCACCGGTTTGGGAAAAACTGACGTGGAGGACGCCATTTTGGATGGGGACCAAGTATGCAAGTAACTCTGTGACACACTGTGCTTTACTGAGCTGCTTTTGGCTCTGCCAATCCTCCGTGCCTGTAACAGCTAACAATTATGTTTCAGATTGACCGGATGGAACAATTCTTCGTGGTGAATGGTCTTCCACACCTCATGTTTTTCTGTCAAGATACCGAATCAGGTTGGTAAAGTGTAATATCTACCAATACAGTTGATGATTTCGATAAAGTCCAACCGATCAATCAAAAATTTTCGACTGTAGATTTACTACGACGAGTTTAATGAATCTCAGGCATTAGTGTTTCTGTGTGGAGTTTGCATGTACTTCCTGTTCTGTGTGGGTTTCCTCTGGGACCTCAGGTTTCCTCCCAGTCCAAAGACATGCACATTAGTCTAATTGACTGCTCTAAATGTCCCCTAGGTGTGAATGTGAGTGTGAATGCTTGTCTGTGTTGGCCCTGCAGTGGTCTGGTGAGCTGTTCAGGATGTACCCAGTGTCAGCTGAGATTCATTCCAACCTCCCCACAACATGAATTAAGAGTTGGAGTGAGAGAGTGGATGAGTGATTGTGTGCATTCTATTCAGAATAAAATCTGTTAGCATGACAATTAAAGTTCATGAATGGTGATTCAGATAGAATTTAAATATGTCTCTGCTGACAGTGGACCATTTTCAGGATAAAGTAATCTGACTTACCCTGGGTTTACACTGGCGTATGATGTCCATGATTTTTGTGATTCGAGCAGTGCTTCTCAAATGTGTGATTCCCTGGAACATGCTTTTCTGTAATATATTACATATGCCAAATAGATTCTATCCCGGACGAGCCCCCAATTTTGCTACGTATGGAATTTAGAAGATTGAAGTTGCCCCGTGAACCCAGCAGAGCATGACAGACCACGACATAAACTATATACAATTTAATAATATGAATAAAATAAGACGAAATAATAACTTACATCTTAGAGATAAACAAAATACAAATTAAACAAAGGATCCCATAGTCACCAAACACCTGCAGCATGGTAAATTTTGAGATGGCGCGCATTGGCGGGGAAAGGCTTGGAATCACGTGTGTCGAAAGAAACAAATGATGAACATGCTCATGTGGGCTGTGGGTGAACGTGGATGATGGACTTTGATAAAGTCCCAAAAGACAAAACTTGGGTGACGTGCGTTCCATGATCTGCCTGGGATGAGATGATCCGCCGCGATGAGTTTCCTTAGATCATCCGTACGCCGAAGAGACCTGAAGATACTCCTTAGATGATCTGTGCCAGCTAAAGAGACCCGAAGAGACTGGAGGCAGTCGGAAACAGGTCCTTAATAGATTCCCTGTCTGTCTGTCTTCCTTTTGGCTTTTTCCCTTTTACTCGGGAGTCGCCACAGTGAATCATCTGATTCGCACGTTTGATTTGGCAGAGGTTTTTACGTCGGATGCCCTTCCTGTCACAACCCTTTTTAGCAAGGGACAGAAACACGCTGACGGCTTTGCAGCTACTCTTTACGAAAGTCAGCAATGGTTCTTTTACATGCCTCTCACCATAGGCAGTGAGGGACATGGCCCGCCTTTGATAACCCAGTGAGCTGCACTGGAGGGACAGTGACAACCTTGTGGAGAGTGGGACTCGAACCCCCAACCTTTGGATCAGTGATCCAGCGCCCTATACCACTAGACCACCACTGCCCCCTTAATAGATTCTCTAAAGTTCCAGAAAGTTCCATTCTGGAAAAAATTCCACATCACCTGACCCCCCTACCAGGGAGCACGCACAACTAGGTCCCCTAATGGAAAATTCCAGACCCAAAACAGCCGAGTCATGCGCCACTATTTACAGCACACTAACTGAATCTAATTATACACAACGTTTATACAGTCACATTTATATTTACATTTATTTACATGCCCGAGAATTAAGTGTAATTGCACCTCCACTCCAGGAGTTGGCAGTGGCGCTCTCATTGTCGCACTACGGTGTAGCGGTTTTACAAAAAGTGCCGTAAACAACACAGAAAAATTTCTAACAGGAACGAAAGCAAAGGTGGAGAGAAGACGGAGATATTAAGACATAAATTAAACAAGTGTAAATAAGGGTGTATTTTTTAAATTTCAGGCATATTGGTGCACTTCAAATCTTTTCTGTTACAGATTAAAAATGTTAAAAAAAAAAAAATAAAAGTTAAATAAAAAAAAACAAAACAAAAGAATTCTTTATAGCAAGTTGAATGTAAATAAAGGTACAGTGTTATTATGCAGAGGTGCACTCATAACAATTTTATAGACAAATAAATACTATTTATATGGGGAGAGGGCACCACAGAAAATAATTGAGAAGCACTGGATTAGAGCGAATCACGATGAGCGTTGGGGTTAGCGGGATCGAATCGTAATGATTTTGACAGAATATGGTAAATTCATGATCGAGCTGATTGTGGCGATTATAATGACATCACAATTTAATGCCAGTAACGGACCTTGATGTGCCATCATAGGGGAAACATGATTCCGGCCAAGCAAGCTCATAAACCATGAAGCTCCACGCCATCGTTCCCCAGTGTAAGCCCAGTGTTAAATAATACATTAAATGTAAGTGAAGAATCACAAGTCACTAAAAACAGAGGAAATAAAATTGAGCAGCATGATGGTGCACTGTTAAGTGCATCTGTCTCACAGCAACAAGGTCCTGGGTTCGATTCCCACCCAGCTTGGTGCTTCTGTGTGGCGTTTGCATGTTCTTTCCGAGCTTGAGTGGGTTTCCTTGAGGTAGTCTGGTTTACTTCCACAGTCCCAAAACAGGCACATTCGACTATTTGGCTGTTCCAAATTGCCCCTAGCTGTGAGTGTGACTGGTTATGTAAGTGTTGACCCTGGGATGACATGGCGAGCTATCCAGAGGGTACCCTGCCCTCACCTCACCAGAGTCAGCTGAGATGGGCGCCAGCCTCCTGGGATCCTAATTAGGAATAAGCATGTAAGGAAATGAATGAATGACTGAATAAAATTGTTTGTATTTATGGAGGCAATCAGGAGACCCAATGATGCAAATAAACAGTTTAAAATAACTCAAGTTTAACCATTAACCATCTTCTGCAATCCAGCAGCAGGAGTCTACGTTCATACTATAGTCAGAAAAACCGGTGTGAATTAATGTACTGTTCATATCTGAATATTGTTGCCATTTGTAATTATAAAGGAATTCACCACAAATAGTTGATAACATCTCAAGCTGTGCAAACGCCTGACTCAACCATGTGCTCATGTGGTATGTGTTGTATTTTAGTGTCAGGTTTAAAAAACAAAAAACAAAAAATGGTTGATCTTGATCTAAAATGTGCAAGAATGTAAAAAAGTTAAATAAACAGCTTATAAAACTTTTAATTGTGTGTCCGTTAGCCGCTACACACAGTACAAGCCGCAGCAAGAAGCCAAAAGTGTTTGTAACGGAGGGCACCAATATCGCTCTCAGTGGTGTGTGTATTTTCTTCACCCGGACAAGTACTTCAAAGCCCATCACTACCGAAAACATCCACAGGGTACGTCTTCAACATTCAAACTGTTATTTATTTGTTTTCAGAAGGATTGTTGAAAACTCACAGTTTTCTCTTCAATGTCATTTCATTCTGGTGAATCTTTTAACTTTTCATTTCGTTCCATTTTCATTTGATAAGTTTTTAGTTATTAATAAAATTCTAGCAGAAATCAGTGCAAGTCAAATCGATGTTTTGGACCCATCTGATTTAACACTATTTGAGTGAAAGCTGCTTGAGAGAATAGATTGGATTCCATGCAATCAAAAAAAGGAAAGGCAGAAATTTCCGATGGTCAAAAGGACAGGTTTGATTTTGTGTTAAAGTTTCAGAAGCACAAAGAATAAAATAAATAATTCATAATTAGTGTCTTTATATACTTCTTATATATGTTATATCTTTATATACTTATTATTATATATATTCTTTACGTACACACACATATATAGATATTATATATATATATAAAATTTATAATATATGTATATATATATATATATATATATATATATATATATATGGTAGGCCTCCGTCAGTCCCGAAGGACTATGGCTGTGCTCTGGCTGGTATCCCGGCTGGTGATACTCCCCAGTGCACAGAGCCTGGGTAGGGAGTAATGAGGGACAGGCTGTTATCCAAGCAGCAAGTCCCCCCCGTCTCGGCGCCACCGGAAGGATCCAATGGAAAGGCAAGTGCCGATACGACTGGATTCCAGTGCCGCTGCAGGAGAGAATCTACGGTCAATTTAGAACGGCCAATTAACCTACAGTGCACGTCTTTGGATTGCGGGAGGAAACCCGCGCAAGCACGGGGAGAACATGCAAACTCCACACAGAAACGCCCAGGCCAGGAATCGAACCCAGGCCTTCTTGCTGTGAGGCGGACGTGCTAACCACTACGCCACATATATATATATATATATATATATATATATATATATATATATATATATACATAATGTATATATATATACATTTTTCGTAAACTGAACAGCATTTTACATGCAAAACGTGTGATTCGTTCCAAGGCTCCCAATACTACTCCATAAACCCTTTAAAAATTATAAAAGTTTACCTGTTAAGACCTCTTTCTGCTTCAATATCGTAACCGATGGTAGACGGGTTTGGCCATATTCCTTTGTGATATCACGAGCCCGTTTCTTTTTTCACTCACACCGGAAATCACAGCGCGCGTGCGTGTGTGTGTGTGTGTGTGTGTGTGTGTGTGTGTGTGTGTGTGTGTGTGTGTGCACGTGCGTGTCTGTGTGTGCGTGTGTTGACCATGCCTTCTTAGCAGAGTTATAATCTTACAAATGTTTCTGGAAGGTTAAAAGCCCGAGTCAAGAAACAAACCATGAAACAACAGTAACTCTGTCCTTTACACGCAAAGCATCATAGTTGCTGCAGCTTCATAATAGCCAATGGGAGGGAGCTGCGTCATCCCTCCTAGCCAATGGGAGGCCAGCGGGGTGGGATGTTGGGAGATAGGCAATGAGAGGTAGCTGCGTCATCCCTTCTAGCCAATGGGAGGCCAGCAGGGCAGGATGTTTGAACGTCATTGATGAGAGAGCATTGTTTTAATGTTTGAATGGCGCGTTTGAATTTTTAAGATGGCGCTTTTGTAACGTGAACTTGTTTCGTATCCAGAGACAAAAATTTTAGGAAAATGCATTTCGTAACCTGCATTTTTTGTTTGGTGAGACTTTCGTAAATTGAAGTACCACTGTATATATAAAATTTAAAAACCTCTGCTTTCTTACAATTTGTACTCTGCTCTGTTAGGATGTGAACTTCAACATGTTCGACACGACCAAAATGGGTATGCTGAAGAGTGTGGAACAGCTGCTTTCTGAGCTCTTCATCCCCACATTGAGGAATATGCTTCCTGACTCTGGGGAGTTGTCCAGTCCTTATGCTCATTCTGTCGAACAGGATTTTATCAGCTTTTTGGAGAGCTTTATCTCTGTGCTCAGTGGGGCACAGAAAAGCTTAGAGGAGAAGGTGACACATCCACATACCCACTTACACAAGTATGCCAATTATACTGATACTGATCCCAAGTTGTTTTGTGGAAAGAGTTTGAAATGTCTTTGTTTCGGATCTTCCAGGTGAACCTCACGGAGTGTGACACCTTTGATTTGAAAACCCTTAAAGGCCTAACAGACTACACAGCAATAGCCAAAAACCCTGACATTTTGGCAAAGGTTGAAAACTGTATGAAGCTTTGGATCAAGCAACTCGAGCAGGTAAAGGAAATGAAGAAATGAACAAAAGCAGTGTGTCCACTGATCCGAAACATTTATTAATTCATTGTTCTTGTTTCTAAGGTTCTGATTGAAAGTGACAAGCTGCGGAAGGAGGCTGACGATCTGGGTCCTCGAGCTGAGCTGGACCATTGGAAAAAGCGCATGTCATGCTTTAACTACCTTCTGGACCAGCTTAAGACCCCCACCGTCAAAGCAGTGATAGATATCCTCATAATGGCTAAGTCCAAACTCATCAAGGTGGTTGTTCTCCCCCCCCAAAAATCTTCTCTATTCTTGGTGGAGTCTTAACAGACTATCACACTAACCAGCTGCCTTCATTGGTTTATTTTCACAGACTTGGGTTCAACTGGAGATCAGAATCACACATTCAGCAAATGAAGCCAAGGACAATGTGAAGTACCTCTATACACTCGAGAAGTTCTGTGATCCACTGTACACCAATGACCCCGTAAGAATGATCTAATTGCCCAAAAGGCTTTCTTTTGCAAGGACTGACTTTTAATATACAAACATATAGGTAATGCTTTGATTTGTAACAAAAACTAATACTTCATTCATATATATAAATATATATGTTTAACACAGGTGTCCATGCTAGAGGCCATTCCTGGGCTCATGAACGCCATCCGGATGGTCCACAGTCTCTCCCAGTTTTACAACCCATCAGAGCTTTTTGTTAAAGTAAAAGCATCAGCCGCCGCTTGCTTTCATCCTTGTTCTTCATGAGCCTTTTTTCTGCATTACTGTCAGCTTCTGTCCTACTCCTATGCTTTGTTTTCTGAATGTGTGCACCTGCTTTGTGTTAAGCCTTTCAGGAATTATTATGCCTCCACCCACCATGATAATGCCGGAGGCGTTATGTTTTCAGCCTGTCAGTACTACCTGTATGAGGCTACTTGTCTGTGCAGCTAAGCTGCCAATATGGAACCCTGGAGTGAAGCCCTTAAATTTGAACTAGTTAGTTGTATAAATTGGATTTAAATTCTAAAGTCACTCTCAATAAGGGTGTTTGAGAAATACCGAAAATAATACTTTTTGCACTGTTGATCTGTCCGAACGTCTAACTGAACTTTTAGACCAACGATTCACCAATTACTGACTACTAAAGGCCCATGGACTGATACATATTTATTTACATTTTTATAGTAATGTCATTTTGCACTGGAAAACTAATGTTTGGAAATCTAAAATGTTTTTGTACTATATATATATATATATATATATATATATATATATATATATATATATATATATATATGTCTGTCTGTCTTCCTTTCGGCTTTTTCCCTTTTACTCGGGAGTCGCCACAGCGAATCATCTAATTCGCACGTTACACACATATATATATATATATAAATATATATATAAAACCTATAATACTATATAACCTCTTAATCCTAACTTCCTAACTAGGGTTGCGGGGAGACTGGCGCCCATCCAACCGACTCCGGACAAGGGCAGAGTACACCCTGGAAACATGCTGACGGCTTTGCAGCCTACTCTTGTCAAAAGTCAGCAATGGTTCTTTTACATGAACCTCACACCATAGACAGTGAGACATGGCCGGTCTTTGATAACCCAGTTTAGCTGCACTGGGGTGGGGGTACTGGGGTGGGGTGGGGGGGGGACAGTGACAACCTTGTGGAGAGTGGGACTCGAATCCCCAATTTATATATATATATATATATATATATCGCCCTGCGATTGCCTAGTGAGCTGTCCAGGGTGTACTCTGCCCTCGCCTGGAGTCAGCTGGGATGGGTGCCAGCCTCACCACGACCCTAATTAGGATTGCCCGGTTCCAGAAAACTATAGAATATATAGAACTGAACTATATATATATATATGTATATATATATATATATTTGTATACATATCTTTAATTGGAGTGGAGCAACTGTATGCCCAGAATCAATAAGGTATTCTGATTCTGATACACCACGTTGCAGTGCACATTACATCACAGTGCAATTCTTTTTGTTAGAAAGTGCAGCAGGTACAGCCATGATTATACAGGCCCCCTAATGTGAAAAGGGATAAGGAGCTCAAAGGCACAAAAGAAGCAGTGAGGCAGTGCTGTGGCTTTTACCTCCAACTTTCTTATCAGTATCTCTGATATCTCTGAGCAGTCAGCTTTGTGTTTTGTTACTTCTTTTTTGATAAGTGCTTCTATTCCTTCGGCTAATCCTCACCTCTTATATCCAGGTTACAAATCAAATGATAACAGCTTGCCAGGTGTACATCACTAACAATGGTTCAGCCACAATATGGGACCAGCCTGAGGATGTGCTTGCAGAGAAACTCCGAGCTGCCATTCGTCTAAACCAGGTATTTATTTTATATAACAGTAGATTTCACTTATATGATGAATGCCATGTACTTTGTTAACTAATACATATTACAGCTTGTAAATAGTTCCATACATGTAATTCTTATTAATGCATGCATAAATTTATCAGGACTACCAGAAATGTTTTCAAGAGACCAAGAAGAAGCTGGAGCAGGGTACATGGGAGCGGCAGTTTGAATTCAGTGAGGTGTACATATTTGGCAAGTTTGACAGCTTCCAGAGGCGCCTGAACAAAATACTTGCAATGTTCAAAATCATCAACACCTACTCAACCCTGCAGACTTCCAAGATTGAGGGCTTGGAAACAGTGGCGAACAAATTTCAGGTTTGCCCTCAGAGATAATTGGTCTTTATGATTAGATCTGAATGTTTTTTCTTAACAGACAGGAGGAAAATGTGCAAAATCTTTGAATGCATTTTAAAATTATTTCTAATCTCAAATGGCCACCACATCATTATGGTGGCAGTTAAGTTTAATATTTGTCTCTTCACTGCCCCTAATGGACAGATTGCAGAATTGCAAGAAAATGGGAAACCTGAGGGAAAAAAGGTGGTTTCTATTACTCAATAGCTGCAGTGCATACAGTATATCTAACGTGTGTCCCTAGATGGTGCTTCCACGATCACTAAAATATTCAAATGTGCCTTTTTACCCCCGTAGAATTCACTACTGTGTCATTCATTCATTCATTTTCTGAAACGTTTAATGTTAATTATAAGGTGGCAGGGAGGCTGGCGCCCATCTCAGCTGACTCTGGGCAAGAACGGGGTACACCCTAGACAGCTTGCCAGGAAATCGCAGAGCCGACACACACACACACACAACCATTCACACTCTCACCTAGGAGTGATTTGAAACAGCCAATTAACCTGCTGTGCATGTTTTTGGACTGTGGGAGGAAACCGTAGGACTCATAGAAAACCCATGCAAGCACAGGAAGAACATGCAAACTGCACACAGAAATGCCCAGACTGGGACTTAAACCCAGCCAGGCCTTCTTGATGGGAGGTGGAAGTGCCAACTATTTTGCCGCAATGCCACCTCTAAGTACTGTGTGCGTTTTTATTATTAAATCTTCATTTAAGATAATTCTGTTATACCCTATCACCTACACTGGTCCTACAGAAATAATATGTTAGGAACCACTTTGATCTTGCCTCACATGCCAAATACAGGGTAACCCCCAAATATTTCAAAAGTACAGTAAATTAAAAAAAATGTTAAATTAAATTATTATTTTTACACATGAAACTTCACACAGTACAGTTTGTATATATATATCACAGTGTCCAGGGTGTAACCCGCCCTCGTGCAGAAGTGGCTGAGATGGGCACCAGCCTCGTCATGACCCTAAATAGGATTAAGCAGTTCAGAAAATAAATGAAAGAATAAATGTTTTATTTATGGGGGCTGTCATTGTCTATACATGCTTGGAGGTGATTTCTGAAGGCTGCCAGCACTGGACCAGTAGAACAGGGGGCATCAAGAGAGCTTTAAGGGTTTAGGCTCGATGAGCATTCACTCATGATTCCGAGTGATACCACAGAAAAGAATCACAAGGTGTCAGGTCAGAGGAATGGGTTGGACATCCAACATTGAGACGCAGCAAGATCATGTGATCTGGAAACATCTCCACCAGCGCTTCCAATGATTTGTGAGCTGTGTGTGTGCCGTAGCTCCATCTTACTGAGACCAAACTTCGGGTTCTTCAAGATCAAGGTGTTCAAGTTGGGGTTGGGCTGCCAACAGACCTCATCACTGCCTCGCGTACCTTACTAAGTTTCATGTGTGCAAATAATGAAAAAAATGGGATTGAGTGTAATTTTATGTGTGTACATAATACATATTTATCTTTAACCACCTTTTAAATTTGCTTTTAAAATCTGAGGGTTTTTTGGGGGGCGTCAACCTATATTAATCTACATGTTTATCACCTACATTTCGATTTGATCCTTATAACATTATAAAGTTAATGTTCATAATAAATTCCTTGTTTATACTTAAAAGTCTGAACTGTCTATGAGCCAGTGGATTCAAAATGTTTTTGGCATCCAATCTTGAATGGACCCTGTGAATTTTTTTATATCATCAAGCCTTGACCATAGAAAATTACTCTGGAACATTTGACCTTATGATGTCAGCACTACACAGTGCATACTACTGCTGTGTGATATCATATACGGCAGATGAGAAAAAAGTTTATCCTTTGATATTATGCTTTATTGTATATACTGTACTGCCATGTTGCATGCATCTCATGGCGCAGTGGCGGCCTGGTGGTGGGGTGCCGAATTACCGATCCCCCAATTTCGGGGGTTCAAGCCCCTCTATCAACAGGTCGTCATTGCTGTCCCCCCAGTGCAGTTATCTGGGTGTTCAAAGGCTTTTGCCTATGATGAGACAATATATAAAAGAACCATTGCTGACTTTCATCAGATAGGCTGTATGGCACGCCGCAGGCAGCACTTCATTAAAAACAGGCAAGATTATCTTATTGAAATCCCTGTGTTGGCTCAGGAACACTTCCAAAAACTGCTCTACAGGAGCAGCACGATGTGGTACAGTGATCCCTCAATTTCTGCAGCTTCAGTGCATCGCGGGTTTTTCAAAAATATTCATCGAAAAATTAAATATAAGGAAATAAAGAAAAAAATAAGGTGAGAGTTTAGGAACTTGCCCCAAAACAAGGCCAATTATGCAAAAAACCCCAAATAAACAAAAACAAAAAACACTTCAACCCCCCCCCCCCCCCAAAAAAAAATACTTACATTTTTATGTGAGGTTGGAATTTGTGTGTGCGCGGTGTCTATATGTGTGTGTGTATTTATATTTTATTTACATCTTATGCATTATTTTTGAATATTTAATTGTTATAAGTATTTATAGCGTTGAATATGTATTTATTGATATTATATACACATATACATGTACATATATGTCAGTCAGGGGGGTTGATCCTACTTCGCGGAAATTGTCGGTCATGGGGGCGGCAGGGGTGGGGGGGGGTGTTGGTGTCTCGGTCCCCATTAACTGCAGAAAGTGTGGGATCCCTGTATATCTTATTACATGGGATGACGCCCCACAATCATTCTCAGAGAACAGTTTGCCATACCATTCGCAAGTGTAGGTTATTATACCTTGCATAGAGACCATATGTAATCATTACCCAGCAATTGGGCCAAAGCTCATTTAAAATGGACTGAGATAAATGGAAAACTGTTCTGTGGCCAGACGAATTGAAAATATTTATTCTTTTTGGAAAACATAGACACCACATCCTCCGGACTAAAGAGGAGTGGAACTGCCCACTGCTTCTGTTACAACAATGTGGCTATGGAGTAGAAGAGCCTGGTGATGAACTGACCTGCCTGCAGTCTAGACCATGAAATGAAAAATTTGAGAAAGACTCTGTTAAGCAGCCAGAATCCCACACCCGACAAGGATGGGAAAACAAGCAGCTAGTGTCAGTTCCCAGAGATGTGCAGACTGTTGTTATAAGAAAAGTGGACCTTTTTTTTTTTTGCACCAAGCATTTTACCCCTCAGTTTAAATAGTTGATGTTTTCTATGCTCTGTTGTGAATAAAACATGTGTTTATGAGACTGTATTTGAAAAATCATTGCATTATGTTTTTTTGTTTATTTTTAAATTTTATATATGACGTTCCAAACCTTTATAGTATTGGGATTGTATATAAACACTCATTTTTTTGAAATACAGGGATCCCTCACTTTTCACGGTTAATTGGGACCGAGATCCCCATGCGACCATTGTCCATATGTGTATATAATATCAATAAATACATATTCAATGCTATAAATGTTTATAAGAACAATTAAACATCAAAAACACAACACAAGCTGCAAATAAAATATAAATACACACGTATACAGATGGTATTGCATGAGAAGAAGATGACACACATACATACGCGTGCACAGATGCAACAATGTAAGTAGTTTTGATGGGAAAATTTGGGTTGTTTTTTTGTTTTGTGTCGGTTTAGGTTATTTTTTTGCATAATTGGCCATGTTTTTGTGCCGCGATGCACTGAAGCGCCATGAATTGAAGCGCGAATAACGAGGGATCCCTGTATTGCAATTTATGGCAGTGGAATTTGAAACAAATCAGATGCATTTGCTGCCTGAGTCAAACATGTGTTGTCTTTATTCAGAATATGGTGCAGGGAATGAAGAATAAGCAGTACAATTTCCTTGACCAGAGAAAGTGGGGTTTTGATCAGGACTATGAAGAGTTTTGTCGACAGACCACTGTACTGCATGTAAGTAGATAGTAAGATATTTACAGAGAACATTTTAGTTGTTTGTGATGGAGACAGAAACTGAATTTACTGTGTTTTCAGAATCAACTCAAGTCATTCATGGACAAAACATTTGACAGCATTCGAAGTACTGAGAGAGCTTTGAATGTTCTGAAGAAATTTGAAAGGTGAGAATTTATCATTATGAAAAAATTCACCGTTATTTACCCAGATATCCATAGTTCTACTCTGGGACTTCATGGTTTTATTTTTGGGCATCGACCTTTAAATTATGATGCTCTCAAATTTTCATTTACTAATAGTAACTAGCCCTTACCTAGAATCGGCTGAGATGGGCATCAGCCTCCGCGTGACCCTAATTAGGAGTTTGTGGTTCAGAAAATGAATGAATGAATGAATAATAGTGATTAGTAAAAATAGTAAATGTTAACCAGCTTAGTGTAAGACACCAAACTGACATTACATTATACTTGTCAACTTGTAATAACCCCATCCTGCTTGATTAACCTCATGGTTTTCCTGCTCAGACTAGGCATCCCAGGCCTAGGTATCAAGGAGAAGTACCAAAATATCCTTCAGAAGTATGGCCATGACATTGACATGGTATCACACATCTTCAATGAGCAGAAGAAGGATCCACCTATTGCTCGAGGTCTACCTCCCATTGTGGGGAGGATCACTTGGATTCGGCATCTGCTCCTCAGAATCCGGGATCCCATGAAGCTCTTCCAGAAGCATGCAGGCATTCTTGACACAGCTGAGGCCAAACGAATCATAAACAATTACAACCGCCTGGGCTGCATGCTGATTGAGTATGAAATGACTTGCCACCGAGACTGGATGGCGCAGGTTAAATTTTACTGTTATGTAATACCAATCAAGATAATGAACGACATGTTGTTTTTTCTTCATTATGTAGAGTGTAAGAAAATAACTGTGGTTTTCTAGATCGAGATGGTGAAATTTAGCTTGCAGACACCTCTGCTGGTCAGCACGATAGAAAGCCAGGATTTGCTTGTAAACTTAGACCCCCAGATCTTGATCCAGATGCGTATAATCAAATGTATGATGCGGCTGGGCCTGGAGATCCCACCATTCGCCAAAGTCTTAAACCAACAACAGGACACCTTGAAGAAGAACCATGACAGACTCCAGGTGGGGACCAGATGGTAGCCCGTGTGATGCTGTGAGGGCTGGGTGTGGTTGTTAAAAAACAGCACAAACACAAATAAGAATTCTGCTCTTTTCCATAAAAAACAACAGAATAATTAGTCAACATATTAAAAATGATAGACTGTTCTACAGGTGTTTTGAATTCACTGCTCATAACTGATAACCTGCAAGCTCTATTCCTTTTCTGCGATTGCTTCCGCGGTAGACACTGGTGATTTTCTTGGTTGTTGTTTTTTGTGTCTATGTGTAGGTTTTTTTTTAAACCACAAACACCAAGTAAACACCAGATTACCAAATCAGAGAATATTCCCATAATTTTTATGTTGTGCTAGGCAACAATGCATATTATCTCGCTAACAATTGTGTCTTTTTTCATTCTTAGTTGATACTATCTGAGAACACCAGGGTGAGGGCAAAGATCCAGCCTACTTTCAAGCAACTTCTTACACCATATCTGGCCAGAATGGATGAAATCATCCAGCCAGGCCTGACCTCCCTCAACTGGAACTCGCTTAATGTTGACAAGTACCTTGACAGCATCACTACTGCACTCGGTAATAATTTTAATTGAGTGTACAGGGATGCCTCACTTTCCGCGGTTAATGTGGACCGAGACCCTTCCCCGCCCAACCACTGATTTCCATGAAGTAGGATCGACCCCCCTGCCTGATGTATGCGTACATGTATTTGTGTATATAATATCAATACATATTCAATGCTATACAGACGCTCCCCAACTTACATTTTAGTTCGGTTCCGGATGGCCGAACGTAAATTGAAAAAAAAAAACAAAAACGTAAGTTGTTACTGTATGTTCCAGTGACGTATGATGCTCATACTGTACTATACATCCATAAATACCATTACTGTATCTCATAAAACACCCGTAAATCAATTATTATAAACATAACATTGTAAAGTAATATCAAATATATCAAATAATATCAACATTAATTTCAAATAAATTAAATTCAAGCAAAATAATTTCAAATAGAAAAATTGTAATCAAATTCACTCATCAAATATCAAATATAGTAACATTTAACATTCTCTATGATGCAATCTTTCTGCTTGTAAATGGTTCCAATGGTCACTTTACATGAAGCTGAGCCGAGACACTATACATGAAGCTTAAAACAGCCAATCAATGCTTACAATATGTGAGGCGCTCCACCGAAAGTAGTTTACTTGCTTGCTGTAGTTGCCACAACTCTGCACGTCTCCCTTGTTCTTAAAAATGGGCACCAGCACATTTCTCCTCCACTCCTCCGGCATCTGCTCACTCTCTAGAACCTTGTTGAATGTTCTTGTCAGAAAATCTGCTACCTCTCCTAGACACTTCCATACCTCCATAAGTATATCATCAGGACCAACTGCCTTTCCATTCTTCATCCTCTTCAATGCCCTTCTCACTTCATCCTTACTGATTTTTGCTACATCCTGCTCCTCAATGGTCACCTCATCTACTCTTTTTTCTCTCTCATTTTCCTCATTCATCAGCACTTCAAAGTACTCTTTCCATCTTCCCAACACACTTATGTCATCAGTAAATACATTTCCCTCTCTGTCCTTTATCAATCTAACTTGCTGCACGTCCTTCCCATCTCTATTTCTCTGCTGTGCCAACCTGTATAGATCATTTTCTCCCTCTTTACTGTCCAACCTATCATACAAGTCATCATCCGCCCTCTGTTTGGCCTTAGCCACTGCTACCTTCGCCTTATGCTGTGTCTCCCTGTACTCCTGTTTACTCTCTTCGGTCCTCTCAATGTCCCACTTCTTCTTAGCTAACCTCTTCCTTTGTACACACTCCTGAACTTCCTCATTCCACCACCAAGTCTCCTTATCTACTTTCCTTCCAGAGGACACACCAAGTATTCTCCTACCTGTGTCCCTGATCACATTTGCTGTGGTTGTCCAGTCATTTGGAAGCACTTCCTGGCCACCCAAAGCCTGTTTCAACTCCTCTTTGAAGACAACACGACACTCTTCCTTTTTCAGCTTCCACCACTTTGTCTTCTGCTCTGCCTTTGTCTTCTTCACCTTCTTCACCTTCAGCGTCATCCTGCATACCACCATCCTATGCTGTTTGGCAACACTCTCACCCGCGACTACTTTGCGGTCACTGACTTCATTCAAATTACATCGGCTACACAAGATGTAGTCTACCTGTGTGCTCCTACCTCCGCTTTTATAAGTCACCCTATGCTCCTGTTTCTTT
>CM045733.1:11087500-11117500 GCA_024760905.1 Plotosus lineatus
CTCAATCCTGCTCCTGGAGATCTAAAGGTCAAGGTCAAATGGTGCAAGGTCAGTGCTCAATCCTGCTCCTGGAGCTCTACCATCCAAATGACTTTATCTCCAACCCTAATGTGGGCCATGTGACATGTAAGATCCAGTCAGGTCTTGATTAGATGATTGGATGGTTAGGTGGGCATGATTAGGGTTGGAGCGAATGCCTTCTGTAAGGTAGATCTCCGGGAGCAGGATTGAGCACCCCTGGTCTAGAGGGATTCAACAGATTGCTCACAAGGAAGTTCAGAAGAACTAACACACACACACACACACACACACACCAGGATACATGGACATACATTCAACATGGAAATAAAATAGCTTTGGCTCCACAGTGGGTAGAGGCATAAACAATTTATGATTGTAGTCTCTGTCTTCACAAACATCAGTTTAACATGTCAAATGTTTAAAGAGATGAATTCTACTTTTGGCTTTTAATAACGCCTGTGTTGTGTTGCCTTCCATTGGTGGAAGAATGCCAAGTTCACTTTCCTATCATGTCTGGCTGGCAAGTTAAGAAAAAAAATAACACCACAAAATTTTCTGTATCATACACTGCTGTGAACTTTGCTAGACTTTGTTTACATGTTTAAATTATGCAAATCTTTTTCAGTTTGTGCCACTTCTGTTGTTAATTTAAAACATCATTACTCGCGAACAATACTGAGCTCCAGTCCACATTTCCTTTTGCAGCAAAACCTGATACTCACAGAGAAAAGAGCAGCAGGCAGCAGCCCATCTTCCGAGCAGGAGTCTGTCTTGCAATCCCCAACATCGTCACAACCCCCCCACTGGAAGCGATCCAAAAGGCAATAAATAAGGCTGTAGGGTATGTGATCGGTGTCAGCAAGGGAGTGGGTCAGTGGAGTAACCACAGAATAGCAAAGGTATTGTTTCTCTGCCCAATTAAAATCTGCAAAATTATTTTCACTTTCTAATGTAATGGATTAATGTATTTAGAATATGGGATATAATAAATGCTTTAATTAAAATTTTTGAGGGAAAAAAAAAAAAAACATTTTAGCAACAGTATCCTCAATAGGCCTGTTACTTTCATGAGTATTTATAGCACCAGTAGTGTCACTGCCTTGAGTAATACTATTACTTCCACTAATGCTATCAATGTAACCTCCCTATTAGCATCATTGTACATACAGTAGTGGGAATAGTGTCATAGGCACTCTGTGAGTCAAGGGACTCCTGATCTCAAAGTAGCATCATTACTGTCACTATCATGTACAGTCCTATTAGTACCACTGCTTTCAATGATGTCATTACCATCATACCTTCAACAGTGGTACACAGGTATCCCTCGCTACTTCGCATTTCAATTCATGCGGCTTCAGTGCATCGTGGTTTTTTCTTTTTTTAAATATTCATTGAATTATAAAATAAGTAAATTAAGGAAGAATAGGGGAAAAGGTTAAGGAAAATGACACAAAAACAGGGCCAATTATGCAAAAAAAATAAAAAATAAATAAAAACCCTAAACACAAATAAAAAACAACCCAAAATCTCCCATCAAAACTACTAACATTGTGCATCTGAGTGTGTGCATGCGCATTTGCGTGCATGCATGGGCATGTGCGCGTCTGCATGCGTGTGTATTTATATTTTATTTACATCTTATGCATTATTTTTTAATGTTTAATTGTTATTATAAGCATTTATAGCATTGAATATGTATTTATTGATATTATATACACATATACATGTACGTATATGTCAGTCGGGGAGGGGGGTGATCCTAGTTTGCGGATTTTGATGGTCGCGTGGGGATCTCGGTCCCAATTAACCGTGGAAAGTGAGTGATCCCTGTATAGCCCTTATTCCCAGTAGCATGATAATTGTCACTGCCTCCACCGTAATTGCTACCCCTGCTCCCAGTAGAGACGTTACCACTATACCTTCAGGAGCACTACTACTATTACTCCTACTACCATACTTTCACTATCATCAATACTGTCACAACTATTGCATTCAGTGAAGCGGTCAATGGCATCACTTTAACAGTAACACTGATGCCGGTAGAGTCACAATACGCACCAGTTTCATGACTATTACTACCTTCAACGTGGCCATTGCTTCCCTTCCTCCCAATGATATTATCACATATCTTCAATAGTACTGTTACTCCCCCCTATTCCCAGTATCATGAATATGACTATCTTCCACCTTGATAGTAAATTAATTAAAATTGCAAAACATACCCCCTGGTAAGTCAGATTTAATAGGGTTCAACATGTCTGTGCTACTGCCACATTGATATTAAAAAGATTTCCTGTTCTTGCTCCTGCAGTTGAATGTCATGGAGCGGCACATAGAGGGCAGAGAGAGCAACTCTGATGATGGAGAGGCGAGACATCGCAGCCAACCCGGTCAGCCATCATTAATATAACTAAAAACGATGTAATGGTGTGTGGGGGAGATATCCCAGGGTGGTGGTGGAATAGAGTTTTTAGCATCACGGAATGCGCTACATCAAAAAAATTAGAGAGACCGTGAGCGTTCAGGCCCTGTAGGAGCTTCTGTAAATGCTTTATTCCATTACATGGAACATCAGTGGTTAAAGGTCCAAGTAAGCGCTCTGAAGGTCAGGGGTTCAATCCCCAGTTGCATCAAAGCTGTCATTGTTGGTGCCTTGAGCAAGGCTCTTACCCCACAACTGTATAAAATGCAAAATGTATGCTCCTCTGGAAAAATAAAGATTTATGCCATAAATATTAATCTCATAAAATCAATAAACTGTTATTTTTACTAGTTTTTTTTTAAACATTGTGTTCCTTGTGTGTTTTAAGAAGGCAGTGCATCAGATGCCTCGGCTTGCAGTAACCAGGCTCCGATCATACATACAAAAAACTACTACAGGTGTGTCTCTGAAAACAAGGAGGTCCTCAGACTAGTGACTGCCCTCGGCACGTCCATCAGTTCCAGCAAGAAGGTAACAATGATAAAGTGATTACTAGCTAATTGGTTAATAATCTACTAGGCATATACAGTACTTAAAGCAGAAGTACACATAGAATATTTTTACTGTATCTTCTGTTTCTGTTCCCATGTTAACTGTAAACATCTGTATTTTTTTCTGTCGAACAGGACCTGATGAATGCCTTTAGGCACTTCAACAAATATGATCACATCTGGAAGAGTGACAAAGACAACACCATCCAGAAGTTTGAGCAGAATAACCCTTTGCTGGCAGACTTTGACGCACAGATACGCTACTACAGAGAGCTAGAACTGGAGATTAAAGATGAGCCTGAGTTTATTGCTGTTGGGGTGCTGGCTTTATACACTGGTGAGCTGATTCTTTTCACTCTGTCTACTTTGCTATTTAGTTTATTTATTGAAAAATACCATATACAGTAATGTCTGCCTGTCTGTCTGTCTGTCTGTCTGTCTGTCTCTGTCTATCTGTCTGTCTGGGTCATTCTAGTTAACATTCATTCATCTGTTCATTTTTTGTAACCGATTAACCCTAATTAGGGTCGCGGGGAGGCTGCGCCCATCCCAGCCAATTCCAAGCGAGTGCAGAATACACCCTGGACGGCTCACCAGGTCATCACAGGGTAGAAACATGCTGACGACTTTGCAGCTACTCTTGTTGAAAGTCAGCAATGGTTCTTTTACATGAACCTCTCACCATGGACAGTGAGAGACATGGCCGGCCTTTGGTAACCCAATTGGTTGCACTGGGGGATTTTTGTGAACAAGACATCTCAATAAGGTTTTGAGGGATTTTCTACAAGCTTTGCACTTTGATGTAATCTCTTCTTTTCCTTTCGGCTTTTCCCTTCAGGCATCGCCACAGTGAATCATCTGCCTCCATCTCACCCTATCCTTTGCATCTTCTACTCTTACACCAACTACCTTCATGTCCTCCTTCACCACATCCATGAATCGTCTCTTTGGTCTTCCTCTAGGCCTTCTGCCTGGTAGTTCCAGCCTCAGCATCCTACGACCAATATACTCACTATCCCTCCTCTGTACATGTCCAAACCATCTCAATCTAGCCTCTCTGACTTTGTCTTCAAAACGTCTTACATGTGCTGTCCCTCTGATGTACTCATTCCTGATCCTATCCATCCTCGTTACTCCCAAAGAGAACCTCAACATTTTCATCTCTGATACCTCCAGCTCTGCCTCCTGTTTTTTCCCCAGGGCCACTGTCTCTAAACCATACAACATCGTTGGCCTCAACACCGTCTTGTACACTTTTCCTTTCATTCTTGCCGATACCTTCCTATCACACATCACACCAAACACTTTTCTCCAACCATTCCTGCACGCGCCTTTTCACCTCTTTTCCACACTCTCCACTGCTCTGGATCGTTGAGCCTAAGTACTTAAGTACTAAGTACTTTGCACTTTGATGTAACCACTTCGTGGTAATTCTGTTTTTTTCAACATATAAAGGTTAAATAAGAATAATAAAAACAAAAAAACCCCAAAAACAGTTCTACTATTGCAGAAGGCACATCTCAAATATTTTAATCATAACATGAGCTTAAAGGCTGATGTAGTGCCTGTGAGTTGCTAACTGAAAGCACCCAGTCATTTTGTTGAAAATTAAATATATAACATCATCAAATCAACAAGTGATATGCTCAGACATATTAAAATACAGAATCAGATTGGATAATTATACTCATTGAGATTTATGACACTATATGCAAAAACATGATGTCTGACTCTTTGCCCAACAGCCGAACTAAAACTTGCACTCACAGCGGAGACCAAATGTTGGATCGTAGCCTATGGGCGTCACTGCAACATGAAGTACCGTAGTGACATGGAGCAGATTCTGTCCTTTGTGGAGGAGGCCAGCAAAAAGCTACACCGACCAATTAAAGACCTGGATGACATCCGCATCTCCATGGCAACGCTTAAGGAGATCAGAGAGCAACAGATCTCCATCGACTTCCAAGTGGGACCCATTGAGGTAAACTCCAAAACCTCAAATCTGGAAGTTTTTTTTTTTTTTACATTTATGCTATTCTTCACTAGACTGTTGGGGATCATGTCTCCCTCAGGAGTCCTACGCCTTGATGAATAAATATGAACTCACTGTGGCCAAGGAGGAGATGGAAAAAGTGGACACTCTGCGGTACGCCTGGGAGAAGTTGCTGACCCGGTCGGTTGAAGTTCAGGATGAACTAACTAATTTGCAGCCCATTTTCCACAAAGAGCTAATCACCAATGTGCAAATGTTTGGAGATGAGTGTGAGAATTTCTATGGCATCTATGCAGAGGTCAGCTGATGAAGATGCTGTTATTGAAATCAGCACGTTTTTGGCAATTGCATAAACGTTTGACTTTGCACGTTAGTCAATGTTATATGTGTTACTTCTAGAATGGACCAATGGTTGATGGTTTGGCTCCTCAGGATGCCAGTGACAGACTCATTATGTTTCAGGTAAAGCCACATGACAACGAGCCAATAGCTTCTGTTTTAATGATTTTATGGACGGTTATTTGAAACCGAGTCTCAGAATGATGATGTCATCGAGGCCCAAGTTAACATGTACAGTACAAGTATATGATTTTGATACATTCATGTCATTTATTGACAGATTGGTGTTCGAGGTATGAGAAAAATCAGATTAAAATTATTACCTGTGCAGTGAAAAGCTATATACACCAGGATTCATACATTTAAGCACAAACTCCACAAATACTGAAAGAAATGATGTTTGACGTCATATTTACTCTATGTTGGCGGCACAGTGGCATAGTGCTTATCACGTCCGCCTCACAGCAAGAAGGCCTGGTTTGAATTCCAGGCCTGGGCGTTTCTGTGTACAGTTTGCATGTTCTCCCCGTGTTTGCGTGGGTTTCCTCCAGGTACTCCGGTTTCCTCCCACAGTCCCAAAACATGCACAGTAGGTTAATTGGCTGTTCCAAATTGCCCGTAGGTATGAGTGAGTCCATATGTGGCCTGGAGAACCATACGGTAGATCATTTGGATCACAACCACGACAATCCCTGTTTGAGCATCATTCAAGCTTCAGGGATCGACGTCCATTCCTCGTGATTGGATGTAGACGTAGATAGATACTCTATGTTAATTTGGGGCTTGATGATGTCATCATTCTGAGACTCAGTTTTTAAATATCCCACCCATAAAATCTTTAAAATTACAACAATCATTCCATAGACAACTTTTAGGAATGGCTATTTTTTAGATTAACTTTCACCAAGTTTGGTCTTCTTGAAGCTGTGAACTACTGCATGGTGTGCTCTCATCAGGAACATACTTAATAACTGGGTGGTGTTATAACGCATGACGTTAAGTAGGGTTCAGAACGTCCCTAAAATATATTTTTTCAATTCTTTTCATAAAACACCAATTAAAGTTTTACTCATTTAAAAACATGTTCTTTTAGTCTGTCGTAAATGTTTCCTGTCTATTTACAAACAGTGTATTAATATTATTTACTTCGCATTATTCTTTAATCTTAAAATGACACACATTTTGTGGGTGTTGGTTTTGAAATATATTTAAACACCGTTTTTCATATCAGAACCACTTTGACAACCTCTTCCGCAAATTTATCACCTACACCGGTGGGGAAGAGCTCTTCGGCTTGCCGGTTACTGACTATCCCCAGCTGATGGAAATAAAAAAGGAGCTGACACTGTTGCAGAAGCTCTACGGCCTCTATAATAGCGTCATAACCACTGTCAATGGATATTACGACATCGCCTGGGTTGAAGTCAATATCGAAAAGATCAACAGCGAGCTCCTGGACTTTCAAGCACGGTGAGTGCGCAGAAATATGATTGTTTTAATACAATACCATGCATTATTAATACACGAAAATGTAATAGTATTTAGCAGCTCACTCATCACCAACTACCAGCACACACAAAAAAACCCTATTTATAAGCCAATGTAAGCAAAAAAACACACACATGTTGACTCGCCCAAGTAGTGAAAAAGCATCAGCTGGGCATGTTTATCCAATTTATTTATTTTAAAGCTTTCATTTCTGAGCTCATCCCCACATAAAACATGTGAAAGTTTCTTCTGTCTCTCACTTGTGACACCAATGAATTTCATTAATCTTTCCTTTATATTTAAGTTGAGACCTCCTGCACATTGACTTCTTCTTCTTTTCCTTTCGGCTGTTCCCTTCAGGGGTCGCCACAGCAAATGATCTGCCTCCATCTCACCCTATCCTTTGCATCTTCTACTCTTACACCAACTACCTTCATGTCCTCCTTCACCACATCCATGAATTGTCTCTTTGGTCTTCCTCTAGGCCTTTTGCCTGGTAGTTCCAACCTCAGTATCCTACGACCAATATACTCACTATCCCTCCTCTGTACTTGTCCAAACCATCTCAATCTAGCCTCTCTGACTTTGTCTCCAAAACATCTAACATGTGCTGTCCCTCTGATGTACTCATTTCTGATCCTATCCATCCTCGTTACTCCCAAAGAGAACCTCAACATTTTCATCTCTGTTACCTCCAACTCTGACTCCTGTCTTTTCCCCAGGGCCACTGTCTCTAAACCATACAACATCGCTGGCCTCATCACCGTCTTGTACACTTTTCCTTTCATTCTTGCCGGTACTCTCCTATCACACATCACACCGGACACTTTTCTCCAACCATTCCAATCTGCCTGCACGCGCTTCTTCACCTCTTTTCCACACTCTCCATTGCTCTGGATTGTTGAGCCTAAGTACTTAAAATCCTCCACCTTCTTTATCTCTGCTCCCTGTAATCTCAAAGTTCCTCGGAAAGGCAGTTTTATAATGATGATGGTCCATATTTTGACCTGTTTAGAATTTATAAATAGAAAATCTATCACCAGAACGTAAAGCCAGTGTAGATTTATTTACATTAATGATTGTCCAGGTGTCGTAAGCTGCCCCAGGCCCTAAAGGAATGGCAGGCCTTTTTGGATCTAAAAAAGACCATTGATGACTTCAGTGAGTGCTGCCCTCTCCTGGAGCTGATGGCTAACCGTGCCATGTTGCCACGCCACTGGAAAAGAATCACCGACCTTACAGGCCATGCCTTCGAGGTGGACTCTGACACCTTTAAACTACGTAACATTATGGAAGCACCTCTGCTCAAAAATAAAGATGAAATTGAAGTGAGACTTTAATTTCCCAATCTAATAATGTGTCCAGTAGTTTTGGGACTATAGTTAGATCATTATGTTTTTGGTTTTTTTTAGGATATCTGTATCGGTGCTGGGAAAGAACAAGACATTGAACAAAAACTGAAGCAGGTGATCGCTGAGTGGGACAACAAGTTGTTCACGTTTGCATCATTTAAAACCCGTGGAGAGTTACTGCTCCGTGGAGATAGCGTGTTGGAAATCATTGGTAGTTTGGAGGACAGCCTTATGGTCCTCGCATCACTCATGAGCAACAGGTAAGATGAAAAATAGTCTAACTTAGGCAATAGCAGTTAGCTATTGTTTAGAACTAAGACCTGCTTCCTTAAAAAATGAGAGATAGAGAGAGATCTCCTTTTGGCTTTTCCCTTTTTTCAGGGGTCGCCACAGCAAATAATTCGCACATTTGATTTGGCATAAGTTTTTATGTCGATGCCCTTCCTGACACAACCCTTTTAGCAAGGGACAGAAACACGCTGACGGCTTTGCAGCTACGCTTTTACAAAGGTCAGCAATGGTTCTTTTACATGATCCTCTCACAATAGACAGTGAGAGACATGGCCCGCCTTTGATAACCCAGCTAGCTGCACTGGGGGGGGACAGTGACAACCTTGCAGGGACTCGAACCCCAAACCTTAATAATAAGAAAAAATGCACAATTTTTCGCACCCAACCTAATTACTGTTAATTATTTTTTTCAATTACTTTTTTCTTTTGTGGAATCAAGGACAGTAGCACTTCTTGTGGTTGTAAATAATACACAAACATATGCATCAAATAATTGACTCATACCAAGTTTTTTTTTTTTTTTTTACAAGTGAAACTCCTAATTTTGTTGTACAGTTTTCAATAAATCTGGCAGACACTTAATTTTCTGAATCCAAATCCCAGCAAAACTGATATGTTACATAAATGTATTTGATGAATGTACCTACTGAAGTTGTGTCAAAGTGTATGATGCCTTCAGAGGCAGCCTTACAAGATTTTAACATGGTTTCAGGTACAACGTTCCATTTAAGGTTCAGATCCAGAAGTGGGTGCAGAATTTGTCCAACACCAATGACATCATTGAGAGCTGGATGACAGTACAGAACCTCTGGGTCTATCTAGAGGCTGTGTTCGTGGGTGGAGATATAGCCAAACAGCTTCCCAAGGTGCTCTGCAGTTTTCCTGTTTCACATGCACATGTCTTCATATTCTGATGAATGTCTTTAAACAGCAACATCTGCTTTAAATACAAACATATATGTTTCTGTGATATTCTGCCCCGTGAGTAATTCTTGTTTTGTTTTTTGGAATGCACACCAATAGGAAGCCAAATGTTTCACCAACATCGACAAAACATGGGTGAAGATTATGACCCGGGCACATGAGACTCCGAACGTTGTGCAGTCATGTGTAGGAGATGAGACGATGGGTCAGCTTCTTCCACATCTGTTTGAACAACTTGAAATGTGCCAGAAATCCCTTACTGGGTCGGTTTATTTTTATGATTATTGTAAAATGTGATTATTGTTATGCCTACCAATCATATCCTGTGTTCCCCCAACTCCTTAATTGTAAAATAGCAACACGTTCCTATTCATTCACTTTGATATTGCATGAATAGATGTGCTGGTATGCAGTGAATAACCGCCATTTCTTTAGACTGTTTTTATCTTTTTCTCATCACATTCTGCAAACCAGCTTATTGTTATTTGGTTGAAGGTATCTGGAGAAGAAGCGTCTTCTGTTCCCTCGATTTTTCTTCGTGTCAGATCCAGCTCTTCTGGAGATCCTGGGCCAAGCATCCGATTCTCACACCATCCAGGCTCACCTGCTGAACATCTTCGACAACATCAAATCTGTCCAATTCCATGATAAGGTACATTTTTAGTGCAGTTATCTGGTATCAATGAATCACTTCAGTGCTTTTAACAGGAAACTCCTTGGGTACAACATTGCAAAGTTCTTTTTAACAAACTGAAACTCAGAAGTGAGCAGTATTGCATCTATTCATGCAAATTCTTCATGGTGTTATGAAATCAATCAATCGAAAAATCAATGTAAAACATTTGTCTTAGGTATATGATCGGATCCTTGCATTTGCGTCACGTGAAGGAGAATCGGTGGACCTGGATCGGCCCGTTAATGCCGAGGGCAATGTGGAGGTGTGGCTCAACACCCTCCTGGTGGAATCCCAGAAGTCTTTGCATCAAGTCATCCATAAAGCGGCCCTTGCAATTGAAGAACCCTCCTTCCAACTGATTGACTTCTTGGATTGCTTCCCTGCGCAGGTACTCAAGGGTTAATCCCATACAATTTAACAAGATTTAGATTTGTTGTTTAGGTAATTGACACCGGCACTTCTTATTTCTCATTGTTAATCATGGATACTATATTTATCTTATATGTCCGTAGGTGGGCTTGTTGGGAATCCAGATGATTTGGACAAGAGATTCAGAAGTAGCTTTGGCTAATGCAACTACTGACCGTAAAGTTATGGCTGAAACCAATCAGTTCTTTCTGAATCTTCTCAACACTCTCATCGACATGACCACCAAGGATCTGACCAAAATGGAGCGGGTTAAATACGAAACTTTAATTACCATCCATGTCCATCAGAGGGATATCTTTGACGACTTGGTGAGCAAATTTCAATGAATACTGTAAACACTCATTTCATTTAATATTGAAAACATGTCCAGATACACAGACCCAACACATACTCATGAACCTTTTTATAATGTAGACAGATTCGTTATAGTGCACTATTTCAGACATTCCAATTCATATGCAAATATAGTACCACATTAAAGAATCTGCATTTTGAAGTGCATGAAAGAAGACTTACTGGAGTAATCAGCTTCCTAAAATCTCACAACCAACAGCAAATAACCTGGTGTTCAGACTGTTTTGCACAATCTTAAACAACTGCAAATGTGCTTTGAGGTACAATTTCTCTTCGACCCTTGTGAGTTTTAATGTTCCGGTGAATTAATGAATAAATAAAAACTATTTACACTTTGCTAACTGTGTTTCAACATTCATATTGAAATATCTATACTCTGTTGCATTTTACTTTGCTCAGGCTTGCAAAAATCTCACAGTGAAAATATTAAAAATAAAACTTATCGATGAAGCTAAAAACCTCACTATTATTATTATTATTATTATTATTATTATTATTATTATTATTATTATTACTTAAAACGAACTGAAAGGAAAATCTTATAAATACTCCTGTTACACATGGACATGTGTATATTTTCATTAATAGGTGGTTTTTACTAACATTTTCATAGTTGCAATTTGCTAAAATTCATTTGATAAGTTTCCATTAAGCAGTTTGAAAAGACTACAGTACTACTTTTCTTGTGTGAAGGTGCAAAATAGGATAAATTGGATGTGAATCCCCAGTTCACATAAAGAAAGTGAATGGCAATAATAACAGCAAACAGATATTAAACTAACAAATCAGATATAATCAAGTGAAGTTCTAATTAAAATAAAAATATGCACCTCTACAATTCATGCACAATCCCATTTATATACATTTAAGCAACCACACTCTCCTAAGTATAAAATAAAAAATATAGTGCAATTTATGCAAATTAGTGTTGTATTGTTGGCAGAGACACAAGATGATCATGTGACTTTGTGCTACTTTTCACATTCCACTGTCGCTCCCTCTGTGCAGAGTAATTGCTGTTTTTTATTATCTCTACATGAAAAAAAACAGTATTCAATATATTCAGTATTTCACCAAGTTGGTAACTGATTCTTCTTTGTTTCTAGTATGACTACTCTAACCTCGTTTGTCTTTCTATTTCTAGTATCGTATGCACATCAAAAGCCCTTCAGACTTTGAATGGCTAAAGCAATGTCGCTTTTACTTCAGTGAAGATGTAGACAAGATGTTGATCAACATCACAGATGTGGAATTTATTTATCAGAATGAGTTTTTGGGCTGCACTGACAGACTTGTCATCACTCCTCTAACAGACAGGTAATCTAGGAAACAAGGGTGTACCCTGCATCTTGCCCAAAGTCACCTGTTACTGACTTCAGCTTTGACCATACTCCTAATATATTATTAATAAAGATAATGATGGGTGGAATTCTCACAATTTTTTCGGGGGGCCTATTTCAGTTTGTCTTCCTTAATTGTCATGAGGGTATTTAGTACAAAGGTGAACTTTCACACTGGGCTCTTGGTGGAGTGTAGTGGAGGAAGATACCTTGAGTACAGCTTAAATACTTGTATGCCTTGAATACACATCTATGAGCGAACACCAGCCTTTCAAAATTTTGATATCATTAGTTGCACCCTGTATGTCAAATGATGTGCTTTGAATCCACAATTGCACATAAGCTGGTTAAATATGTGAAAGCCATGTGTCTCTCCATTTTGGATAGCTGTTCTTGGGTATAAGAGCATCAGTCAAAACTATTGAGCAGAAATCCAATCAGACCAATGCATCTTTACTCAGTCCCAGCTCTACCACAGTGAACCACAATCAACAATGTTGACTTTATTGCATTGGCAACAGGCACATAAGTACAATTTCTCTATTGAGTACCTACTCCGTTGACAGAGTGGCTTACTGTAATGTTAGGCCATTACAGAGCTCACTGGGCTGACCATGAAGAAAGCCATCACAGTAGGATTTATGCACCGGTAAATTAATTTACCCCGAATGATTGAGAAACCACCATCAGGAAACTGTGTCTCAGAACTTGCAAGAACAAATTTGACCCTGGATAGACCTGATCTCAGATGGGTTCTTCTCTCATACTGTTAGTTAATATACCGTATTCGACGTAATAAATGCCCTGCTCCAATAAGCCCCTCCCCCCTGTGTTTTTTATCTTATATCTAATAACCGCCCATGTGTACTGGGAGCAAAATCGTAGATCAAACTTACCAATTTTATTCGATCAGTCTCTGTAACCTTAAAATGAGGTGTTCAGTGCCTGTAAAAGTGAGTTTACATGGTATTTCAAGACGCGCTGCCACTGAGGAATGTCTATAATGTTCATTAGTAACAACACATTTGATCGTTCCACCATGCTTTAAAAAACAGGAAAATATTTTGCTGTGTTCTCTTGGTAAATGTCCAACAACCATGAACCATTAGAAACTGCTACAGCAGAACTATGGGATGCTCTGAATGAATGAAGCGATAAGCCAGATATGGGCCTTTCAGAAAGTGATGACGAGGATTTGTCACGTCATACATTATGCTGTTTTCTGTTTATTTTTCAGCTTTTATGTAAGTAGTTTGGTTGATACCACAAAATGAATAACACAAATAACAGTAAAAATCTTTTATTGTCCTGTTATTATTCACGTTTTCCACCTCGTTGGTAAGAAGCACTTACTGTTCCTTTCGGCTGGTAACATTTTAATAAGCGCCCACCCGTTCCAATTTTCAAAGCGCCCTGGGCGCTTATCACGTCAAATACATTATTATAAATATCACTATATTATTCTTTACTTTACTGCTCATCTCTTTATATACTATATTTGCTCTTTTGCACATATATTTCTCACTTATATTCATCTGTATTTCCCCAAAACTTTGTAAAAACCTACACAAATGCTTCTTTTGTAAATTGAGTGATTTAAACCGAGGTCAAATTCCTTGTTTGTGTCCACGAAAGCAAATAAATAAATATTCAGCAAATAAAGCTGATTCTGATTCTGATATCTTGGTATGCATGTGTACATGCACGAGTAAGAGAGATTCCCTTTTGAAACAAGTAAATTGGTTCTTATTGATTGACATCCTTTAACTTGAAATAGTATGCGCTATGCATAAATAGTGGGAAAGTATACACCAGATGATTTGTTGCTTCCCATTATTTAGGTGCTACATTACTTTAGCCCAGGCTTTGGGTATGAGTTTGGGTGGAGCACCAGCCGGACCTGCTGGAACTGGAAAGACAGAGACAACCAAAGATATGGGACGCTGTCTAGGAAAGTATGTGGTGGTCTTCAACTGCTCTGACCAGATGGATTTCCGAGGCCTTGGCAGGATATATAAAGGTAAGAATAGTATTTCAATGTGTTTTGCGGTATCAATGTGCACACAATGAATATGCATATGTTTGATTTTAATGGAAATGTTAATATTCATGAGATACATTGTGAAATTGTAAGAAATTGAGCAGAAATGTTGTATTTCTAGGACTTTATTTCACTGTCTCTATACAGTGGGAGATTGTCATTTATTAGCATTTATTTGGTTTCATATTCTTTTTATTTCCTGTTTGTTTCTGAAGGTCTTGCTCAGTCAGGCTCCTGGGGTTGCTTTGACGAATTCAACCGAATTGAGCTGCCAGTGTTGTCTGTTGCAGCACAGCAAATCGCCATCATTCTAACATGCAAGAAGGATCGGAAAAAAACCTTCATTTTTACTGATGGAGACATAGTAGACATGAACCCTGAGTTTGGCCTCTTCCTCACCATGGTGAGAACTTTGGGGGGATATGATGAGAGCAGCAGGGTGGCATAGTGATTAGCATGTCTGCCTCACAGCAAGAAGGTCCTGGGTTCAATTCCCAGCTTGTTCGTTTCTGTACAAAGTTTTGCTTGTTCTCCTTGTCTGGGTTTCCTTTGGGTATTCTCGTTTCCTCCCACAGTCCAAAAACATATCCGGTAGGTTAACTGGCTGTTCCAAATCACCCCTAGGTGTGACTGTGAGTATGACTTGTGGGAGTGTTGGCCCTTTGATGGCCTGGTGAGCTGTCCAGGGTGTACCCTGCCCTTGTCTAGAGTCGGCTGAGATGAGCACCAGTCTCCCCACAACCCTACTTAGGATTAAGTGTTTCAGAAAATGGATGAATATATAATCATCGTACACTGAAACTGATCTCTTTAACATTATACGCGTATCTACGTCAACTACGCTATGAATGTTGGAGTAAAGTGTATATGTTTAATTAAAAATTGATGTATGAAAAGCATCAAAATCATTACAACTAATTGTAAAAGATTAATTTTTTATTGACGGATAATATTTCCACCAGGATCAAATAATACACTATTCTGATTCTGATATTCAAGGTTAAAAGTAGACATAGCACGATAATTATAAAACTCTAAAATGCTTTATGTACAGATACCAGACACAAGTAAATAGATACCCAAAATTTCAGAATGAATATTTTCTGGGCGAGGAAGAGGCTTGTTGCTGATTGGGTACAGTAGCCCATTTGATGATGGTAGCATGTAATAGTTTTTGAGCTGGTTTGGACGTCTTCTACGATGTCTGCGGCCTTCGAATGGGGATTCTTCTCCACCGCTTTCTTCACGGAGCGAAGACATGTCTCTGATGGTCCAGGTCGACCTGGTCGTGGATCTGTGGTGATCATACCTTCTCTGAGGAGCTTATTACTGTTGACAGAGGAATATTCAAACTGACGGCTACTTATTCCTGGCTGATGCCGTCCCTCCGAGTGACCTACAGTTCAACCTCTGAAAATCTCGCAATTCTCCTGGAGTTCGAGGCATGCATACGTAATGTCAATACAACTTTGTGCTCCTTTATACGGCAGTCTGATTATTTTTTAAATCAGAATCTCAATACTTTATTGCTCCTGGAGGAAATTGTGTAAATTCAAGTCGGATTTTCAGAGGTTGAATTGTTTATTTATTTCGAATAAATAGCTGGTTATTCATGACTTAAGAAGGACTGTGTGAGTTGTAAGAAAAGGAAAGTAGATACTGTCACCTAGAAATTTAGTGTTATGCCCGTCATTGAAAATGAGTTGGACACCACTGCACTAAATGAAGATGTACACTTTTCAGATTACAGTTTATATGCAAATGATTTACATATTGTGCTTAGAACCCCGGATATGCGGGTCGTCAGGAACTGCCTGAGAATCTCAAGATCAACTTCCGCTCAGTAGCCATGATGGTTCCAGATCGGCAGATCATCATGCGAGTGAAACTGGCCAGCTGTGGTTTTATTGACAATGTGGAGTTGGCCAGGAAGTTCTTCACCTTGTATAAACTGTGTGAGGAGCAGCTCTCCAAACAAGTAAGTTTTCTTTCATTAAATATTCCAGTAACCTGCACATCTCAAGCATTTCCATACATAATGAAATGATATGCATATGATTTAAAATTATCATATCTTAAAATCAGGATAAATTCTGATCAACTTTGTTTGAAAACACTCCTGAGCCTTCATTTCTTACTTTCCATTTGACAGTGCCTGTAATATGAATAACACGGGTTTGCTCTGTGATCCCAGGTTCACTATGATTTTGGTCTAAGGAACATTCTATCTGTCCTGCGTACTCTGGGAGCAGCCAAGAGAGCCAACCCTGATGACACCGAGTCCACCATTGTCATGAGGGTGCTGCGTGACATGAACCTGTCCAAACTCGTAAGAAAATCAACTTCATCTTGTGCAATCATCATAAAACAGTGATTTCCATAAAATTACGTATCCCAAAGCTGAATAAAGATATTTTAAAGAATGCTTGATTTGTAAAAAAAAACAAACAAAACAAAACAAAAAAACTAAATCTTTCCTACTAGTAATATTAGTATTAATCAAACATAATGGATTTACTGGTTTTAATTAGAACATTAATGGTCTATTTGTCAGGATTTGTGCAGATTCAAAAGAAGAAAGGAATTATTATTATTATTATTATTATTATTATTATTATTATTATTATTGTTGTTACACATCTGTAATATTAGCAGTAGTTTAGCAGTGATACCATTTTCAATCAGGAACTTAATTCAGATTAATTTCCCAGTTATGTTTTTAATTCAGATTAATTTCCCAGTTCCCAGTTATTAATTTCCAGTTGACTGTTTTCATATCTCTTGATGGTGTAAAGGTACAGTTCTTTCTTTCTTACTTTCCTTTTTCACTTTCTCGGGAGTCGCACATTTGATTTGGCATAGGTTTTTTTTTTTTTTTTTTTTTTTTTTTTTTTTTACGTCAGATGCCCTTCCTGACACAACCCTTTTAGCAAGGGACAGAAACACGCTGACAGCTTTGCAGCTACTCTTTATGAAAGTCAAAAGTCAGCAATGGTTCTTTTACATGCCTCTCACCATAGACAGTCCTTGATAACCCAGTTAGCCGCAGTGGGGGGACAGTGACAGTAATCCCCCTTATTTCGCGGTTAATGGGGACCAGACCCCCCGTGAAATGCAAAAAACCACGAAATGACTTCTGCCACTTCTTAAGGACACCCACCCACTTCTTCTTCTTCTTCTTCTTCTTCTTCTTCTTCTTCTCCTTTCGGCTTTTCCCTTCAGGCATCACCACAGTGAATCATCTGCCTCCATCTCACCCTATCCTTTGCATCTTCTACTCTTACACCAACTACCTTCATTTCCTCCTTCACCACATCCATGAATCGTCTCTTTGGTCTTCCTCTAGGTCTTCTGCCTGGTAGTTCCAACCTCAGCATCCTATTACCAATATACTCACTATCCCTCTTCTGTACGTGTCCAAACCATCTCAATCTAGCCTCTCTGACTTTGTCTCCAAAACCTCTTACATGTGCTGTCCCTCTGATGTACTCATTCCTGATCCTATCCATCCTCGTTACTCCCAAAGAGAACCTCAACATTTTCATCTCTGCCACCTCCAGCTCCACCTCCTGTCTTTTCCTCAGTGCCACTGTTTCTAAACCATACAACATCTCAACACCATCTTGTACACTTTTCCTTTCATTCTTGCCGATAACCTCCTATCACACATCACACCGGACACTTTTCTCCATCCATTCCAACCTGCCAGCACACGCTTCTTCACCTCTTTTGCACACTCTCCATTGCTCTGGATTGTTGCCTATTTACTTAAAATCCTCCACCTTATCTCTGCTCCATGTAACCTCACCATTCCTCTTGGGTCCTTGTCATTCACGCCCACCTATATATTATAAAATTTATATAGAAGTTAATTTTAAAGTGTTCTATGCATGTCATACAGGCAACGTGTATTAATATATAAATAAACTATAAACCTTATAATGACAATAAATATATGTATAAATATTGTATAACAAACCTTATAAATAACAAATCCACGTTGACAAGGAGAATCACTGGTGGCACTGATGCTTGGTTGGGGCTTGTCAGTGCCTCCAAAGCCTTTGCTTTAGTACGTATAATGTTAGTTTCAAAACTCACAGGTGTTTAACTCTCTTTCTGTCTTCATACACTGCATGTGCTGGTGAGGGGTGTGGCTGTTATCCGCTGGCGAAATCCAGAAAGCGCACCTAAATTCACTCAGCCATCAGCTATAAAGAGCTCCGTGCTCGACCAGTTTCCATGTTGATACTCTCCCAGTGATTTTGGTTTTTGTTGAACATGAACGATGAACATGATTTTTTCCGCACCCCAGTGCTTCCCCTGAACTCAATAAAAGTCATTGTTTCATGAGGGAGGAAAGGTGTGTTGGATGCTGGGAAATATAATTTCGACCAATCAGCTTGCTGGATTCACAGCCATTCAGAGAACACTCAAGTCAAACAGGAGAACAGAGTATGTTGGGTAGCTTAGTTGAATGTACAGTACATGTAGTGCAGTACTGCTCATGAATTTTGAATAATCTTTATTTTTTAATTCCCCGATGGGAAATCCTGCAATATTGCGGGGACTTGAAGTAGGAAACGTGAAGTGGCGAGGGATTACTGTATTTTTAAAATGAAAGAAATTGAATATATTTGTTTGTATATATGTTTGACACTTGTAGAATTTTGTCAACCGCGACTTTAGAAGGCCTCTCTGCCATTTCATACAAATGACAGATAGACCTTGTTAATTTTGAGATGATGAACATTTGTTGATGCAACAATATGATTAAAACTTGATTCATGGAGTGGTACTGTAATGTAGTGGTTAGTATATACACCTTGCAGCAAAATATTCCTGGGTTCGAGTCCCAAGCTTGGGCGTTTTTGTGTACACTTTGCAGTTTACAGCTTGTGTGAGTTTTCTCCGGGTACGACTGTTTCCTCCCACAGTCCAGAAGCACACACTGTACCCTAATGGGCTTTTTAAAATTACCCAAATGTGTGCGAATAGTTTAGTGTGTTGCCCTGTGATTGGTGTAGTGAGCTGTTCAGGGTATACCCTGCTTTCACTCAGTGTCAGCTGAGATAGGTTCCAGGCTCCCAGCAACCCTGAGAGGAGTTAAAAAAAAGAAAAAAAAAATCATAGCTAGCTTTATTTTTTATTGTTATTATTAGTACTGTCAGCATTCAAACTGTTCATGTATGTATCAATGATAAGATTATGAGCAAATATAAGTATTATGGCCTGGCATGGTGGTGTAGCGGTTAGAATGTTCCCCTCCCAGGCAGGTCCTGGGTTCGAGTACCAGTCTCGGCTGTTTTTGGAAAGAGTTTGCAGGTTCTCCCTGTGCTTGCATGAGTTTTCTCCAGTTTTTCTCCGAGTTTGTTTAATTTTAAGAGGTTTATAACATACATGTTCACAGTTAGCATTTAACGTTATCCTCTGGTACTCCATGTCATTTTTGTTATATAATTCCACCCCCAGATCGATGAAGATGAACCACTTTTTTTGAGCCTAATTGAAGATCTTTTCCCTGGAATTGTACTGGACAAGGCAGGATACCCAGAGCTGGAATCGGCCATTGAAAAACAGGTCAGAGAAATGAGTGGTGCACTGAATCTTGAACGCAGATCCCTCAGGAATTATATAACTATACACTGCTGTCGGATACTCTGCTAGAGTCTTAAACTAAAAACGCAAGAGCACCTTGGAGTTTAGGTTCTCAGGGATGTGTTCCAAAAGAACACGTGGACCTTCACACAGGATCAAACCATTCATCAGTGAAGTGATATCTTTTTACTTTGTTTGAAATTATTTCTCTGCTTGTGTGTAGGTAAAAGCAGCTGGTCTTATTAATCACCCTCCCTGGAGGTTAAAGGTCATCCAGCTGTTTGAGACACAACTGGTGCGTCATGGTATGATGGTGTTGGGCCCAAGCGGAGCAGGCAAAACCACATGTATCAACACACTCATGAAGTCCATGACAGGTAAGAACACACACACACACACACACACACACACACTCACACACACACACACACACACACACACACACACACACACACACATTTGATTTACAGGATTATGTGTAACCATCAAGCTCACTTACAATATCCTCTCTCTCTCTCTCTCTCTCTCTCTGTGTGTGTGTGTGTGTGTGTGTGTGTGTGTGTGTGTGTGTGTGTTCAGATTGTGGTCAGCCTCACAGAGAGATGAGAATGAACCCGAAAGCCATCACAGCAGCGCAGATGTTTGGCCGACTTGATGTTGCCACAAATGACTGGACTGATGGCATTTTCTCCACCCTCTGGAGAAAGACCCTGAAAGCCAAAAAAAGTGCTTGCTTGCTTATTTATTTATTTATTTACTTACTCATATTTTGTTTCGGGACAGTGATGGGCTGGTGATGGGGGCTGGCTTACTGATCTACAGATCGGGGTTTTAAGTCCCTCTATCACCGAGTTGTTGCTGCTGTCACTTCGGTGTAGTGAACTGTGCTATCAAAGGCTGGCCATGTCTCTCACTGCCGATGGTGAGAGGCTGTCATTCGTAAAAAGTAGGCCATTGAGTTGCCATCAGCGTGTTTCTGCTTGGCGAGCTCTCCAGGGTGTATTTTGCTTGAGATGGACACCAGGCTCCCTGCGACCCTAATTAGGATTAACCGGTTCATAAAATGAATGAATATTTTGTTTAAATTATGCACAAATTACAATAAATACAACATTGTTAAAAATGCTATCTTCTCCTGGGATATGATTGTGAAGGTCCTGGGGCGCCAGCATTTCTGTGAGGAGTTTGCGTGTCCTCCCCGTACTTTACTCTGGTTTCCTCTGACAGTCCAAAGAAATGCTTATTTTGGTTGATCCAGATTGCCCCTAGATATGAGTGTGAATGGTTGTGTTTATGTTGGGCTCCGCGATGGTCTGGTGATCCGTTCCGGGTGTGCTCGGCCTTCATTCAGTGTTGACTGAGATCAGTTCCAGCCTCGTGAGCCCAAAAATATTAAGCGGTTCGGCAAATGAGTGAGTAGGAGTGAGTGAATTCCATCTGAGGGCCGAATAACAGAGTGCAGAACAACTATGAAGAACCAATCAAAACATCAAAATGAACCTCCTCTCTCTCTCTCTCTCTCTCTCTCTCTCTCTCTCTCTCTCTCTCTCTCTCTCTCTCGCTCTGCCTTAACCTTGGTTGTCAACTTTGATCTCTCACGCTTATTTTGTATCTCACTGATCTGTGTCATCTTTGCTCCTTTTTGTCTATAGGTGATCATATTTGGATCGTGTTGGATGGCCCCGTCGATGCTATTTGGATCGAGAACTTGAATTCGGTGCTGGATGACAACCGTACGCTGACTCTGGCCAACGGTGACCGAATTCCCATGGCGCCAAACTGCAAGATTGTATTTGAGCCACACAACATTGACAACGCTTCTCCTGCCACTGTGTCCCGTAACGGCATGGTGTTCATGAGCTCTTCCGTGCTTGACTGGAGCCCCATTCTCGATGTGAGGGGCAAACGTTCATTAAGAATTCTTACACACAGTAGAAACATCTATTTTTATGATTATTTTACCAATGGCTTTAAATGATTCTTTTGTGCAGGGATGGCTGTTGACACGCTCTTCACAGGAGGCCGCAGTGCTGCGCGAGCTATTTTCTGCATCATTCCCGGAGCTCTATACTTTCAGCGTTCAGTCCCTGGAATATAAGATGGACATGCTGGAGGCCTTTATCATCATGCAATGCATCAACATACTGCAAGGTCTCTTGCAGGTGTCCAAGGTATCCTACACATGCACAGATATTGCATGCAAAATTTTCCACATTCCTCCATTCCATTTCGGTGGGGTCAGGTTGAATCCTCACAGCAAACTCACAGCAAACCCTGTGCAGACTTTTAGATTTTATATATGTATTTATAAATACAGTAGGCCCTTGACTATTTGCGTTTTGCACTCGCGCCCTTGACTATTCGCAGATTGCTGAGCAACTGTCACGTGATTCAAATTCAGCCAATGGCTGTCCTCCTTACTGCTTATTGGTTGAGACGATGTATACGCCCCTTTATCCTCATTCGTCCTCAAGTTGTCAATGAGCCTTTTTTTAGCGTGTTTTATTTTACCAGTTATGCTCTATGATTCCACTCAAACGCCGGCTAAGTGCCAGAAAAAGGTAATGCGTTGGATGTCTCTTCGGAAGAAATAAGACTTTCTCCTGAAGAAACGACAGTTTCCTCTGAAGTGCCTGAAAAGGAATAATCTTCTGAACTGTTGTTAAGCGGTAGTATTAAAGTCTTTTTTGATTATTATTCCAGTACAGTACAGTTAATGCTTACAATGTTTGTGTGTGTCTGTTTTCTCCCTGCTCCGGCTGAGGGGCGTGGCTGAGCTGCTCGGGCTGAATGCAGTTCACACCTGAATTAAGTCCTCTCATCTACTCCCTATAAACATAAACCGCACGCTCACCTCGATTAAAGCGCGCTGCTTAAGTCCTTCCCCTTTGAATGTGGGGTGTTTGTCGCAAGTGACACACAGAGCTTGTGAGACGATGTGCGGCTTATCCGGACTTCGGATCTTTCAAGTGAGCAAGTGCGCGTTGAGTACTAAACAACTATGTAACGGCGGAAAGTAAGGGATCCCTGTATTTCTAATACTACAATTTAAAAAAAATAGCTTTTTACAATTTTGATCACCAGGTTGATAGTCACACACCTTGAGATCATAAGTTTTAATCCAGGTTGATGCCGCAGCCATGTACGACCGGGATTTCATTGCAGTGAATTGGTCAAGCTCTCACAGGAGCAAGAGATGGCATACGCTGCCCATTTCACTCACGGTGATTACCAGTCAATCCATGGGCATCTATGAGCTCATTCGCACAAAAACGATGGATAACACTTTCCTCCGAGTGTGTTAGGCCACCCCCGAATGCACATGCACAGCGGTTCATAAAGAGGCAGATGGCAGCATCGCATGTCATGGAGGGGCAGGTGTATTCTTATGCCCTTCTCTGGTTGGTGGTTGTTCTGTGTGATAGGGAGGCAATACTTGATGAGTGGGAATTGGATACTACAAAAATTAGGGGAGAACAAAAACAGGGACTAATAATAACCCCTCCCAAACTATATGTTCATGTTTGTATTAATCATTCCCAATTCCCAGTTAATTCCCAAATATTCCCATTGGTTCTAATAGAAAGTTTTATTTCCCACCTAATTAAGTTCCCATTGGATGTTTCTAGAATATTTCAGTTTTCTTTTTTCACTGAAAAAATTCCACTTCTTTGCAGCCTGATTTCCGATTGCTTCCTTCAAGACTTTTTCTTAAAAATATTAAATACAGATTCACTTACAGAAAACGTCACCCTGATAAATCTGGTTCTTAATTTTTCAAGATTAAATATTCGATTATGTTCAAGATTAGATGGAGGTTATGTGAAGTGTAACCTATATAGATCCCTTAAATATATTCTATCAAACTATTGATCCCAGATTAAATATAAATCATACTAATTAATATGTTCTTTGATGTGGTGAAAATAAAAATGCAATATATATTATGTGCCATTTTATGTGTGTGTGTGTGTGTGTGTGTGTGTGTGTGTGTGTGTGTGTGTGTGTGTGTGTAGGAGCATGGTAGTGAGATTAAACCAAAGCAGCTGGAGCGTCTGTATGTCTTTTCCCTCATGTGGAGTGTTGGTGCCCTCCTCGAGCTTGAAGATCGGAGCAAGTTGGAAAACTGGCTGCGAGGCCATGACAACATTTGTCTGGACCTGCCAAAGATGATTTCCAGTGACGACAGCATGTTTGACTACTACGTTGAAACAGATGGCATGTGCTTTAAAATATATGCAATTACATATGTTTTTATTATTATTTTTATTTTGATATACTGTATTAATCCCAGAAGGGAAATGATTTCCTTTGCATTTAACCCATCTAAAGTGAACACACACACACACACACACACACACACACACATGCATGCGTGTAAATCGTGAGTATACACACACCCGGAGCAGTGGGGTACCACACACACTGGGGCACCCATAAAGCAATTGGGAGTTAGGTGCCCTACTCAAGGACACTTCAGCCATTTATGTGGAGGAAGGGAAGATGCTGCTCACTCCCCCACTGCTACACATTTTCCCTGCTGATTCGGGAATCGAACCAGCAATCTTCAAGTTTTAGGTCACGGCCGACACACTCTCAGAGTCTCTACTTTTCAGTCTGTTTTGTTCCTGATCATTAATTATCGGGCTGCATTAATCTTGCCTGTTATCACTCTGTTGAGGTGCATATCCTCAGCACATCCTTGATTTTTAATCCATGGTATGAAGAGATGGGCCCTGCAATGGCCTGGTGAGCTTTCCAGGGGGTACCCTGCCTTCACCCAGAGTCGGGCTGAGATGGGTGCCACACTCACAATGACACTAATTAGGATTAAGGTTTCAGAAAATGAATGAATGGACCTGTATTGCATGGCATGCTCTGCACATGCTCACTTGATCACCTCAATGCATGACCAGTCTCAGAAATCTTCAAGATCCCTTCAAAGTCCCCCCATTTCAGTAGGTGGAATTTTCCATCCCCCTCTACATTCATGGCTGAAGTGCCCTTTAGCAACGCACTTAATCCCCAGCTGCTCTCTGGGCGCCCCCAATGTGTGTGGCAGCCCACTGCTTCAAGTGTGTGTGTGTGTGTGTGTGTGTGTGTGTGTGTGCGCGTGTGTATGTGTGTGTGTGTGCGCTCACTTTGGATGCATTAAATGCAGAGGCAATAATTTCCCTTGCAGGAATAGTACACTATATCAAAATACTAAGAAAAAAAGTACTACTACCCAGAATCAGTTGAAATGAATAATGTATGGAGTATCCTTTTTTCAGAAGTTTAAGCAATACAGGGTGATCCTAAAGTCTCCCAGATTTAGAAAGTAATTAATAAAAAAGGTTAAAGATAATCAAATTATTATTTACGCTAAAAAACCTTTGCCCCTTTTGATTCTTTTCTGTGGAGCTACCGCAGTTCTCGAGTTTTATTGGTTACCCTGTACAGAAAAGAAGTATGTTTAATACCTGTATTTTATGTACTATATACTAGTATGTATATATATATATATATATATATATATATATATATATACTAGTATATAGTACATAAAATACAGGTATTATACTATATATATATATATATATATATATATATATATATATATATATATATATATATATATATATATATATATATATATGTGTGTGTATATTTTATCCACTCATTAATGCAACAATCCAATCAGCTGATGATATCTAGACAGGCTGTTTTGAACATTTCAGAAACTGCTAGATTATTGAATAACATTTCTCCCAGTAAGAGGGGTCAGAGATCAGACTGATAAACAACCACTATTTACAAACACCATAAACAGAAAAGTCGTGTTAACTCATGTCTTTCTTCCACTGATTTCCTTTTAGGAAACTGGGTCCACTGGAACTCTCGTGTCGAGGAATATATCTATCCACCAGACTCAACACCAGATTATGGTTCCATCTTGGTGCCCAATGTGGACAATGTACGCACAGACTTCCTTATCCAGACCATCAGTAAGCAAGACAAAGTGAGTAGAGAGTCATGAGAGTCGTCCATTTCTGTCAATACAATCTCCATATTATTAATCCTCAGTGAACTATTTTGACATTTCCTTCACCATGCTCATGTTTTTTAGGCTGTGCTCTTGATTGGAGAGCAGGGTACTGCTAAAACGGTCATCATAAAACACTTCTTGTCCAAATACAACCCTGAATCACACATCACAAAGAACCTCAACTTCTCTTCAGCCACCACTCCACTGATGTTTCAGGTTCCTGCTCTTGGTTTGTTTTTGCATAGATCAGCAAGACTTACTGCAATACATTTTTTCCGACTTCTTGTCAAGAAAAATTATTACTTAGTACTTAATACTTTCTATTACTTGGAGAATTAGAAGAAATGTAGAAAAAATGTGTAAAAATGTAAAATTGCTTACCCTGGGTGTCCCTGAGACATGATGTCCACTATCTCCACAATTTGAGAGTATTGTTAGAACTGTGAGTACCGTGGGATTGAACCTTGATGATCTAAAGTAAGGTTGGTGGATTTATGATGATCTTGACTGAACATGGTGTATTTATAATGATCTTGAGAGAACTTGGAAGATTCGTGATGATCTTGAGGGTACTTGGTGAATTTGTGATGCTCCTGACAGAACTTGGTAGATTTGTGAGGATCTTGAGAGAACTTGGTGGATTTGTGATGATCTTGAGGGCACTTGGTGAATTTGTGATGATCCTGACTGAACTTGGTGGATTTGTGATGATCTTGAGAGAACTTGGTGGATTTGTGATGATCTTGAGAGAACTTGATGGATTTGTGGTGATCTTGAGAGAACTTGATGGATTTGTGATGATCCTGACAGAACTTGGTGAATTTATGATGATCTTGAGAGAACTTGGTCGATTTGTGGTGATCTTGAGAGAACTTGGTGCATTTGTGATGATCCTGACAGAACTTGGTGGAATTGTGATGATCATGAGGGACATAGTGGATTTGTGATGAGTGCACTGTACATGGACAATCAAAAAATATTTGATTGGCAGAAATAAATTTTGCTGCAATTATTATGATATATTAAGATTTGAAGACTTTTGAAGGGTTACAACCTTGGTCATAGGTAGCAGGATTGACTTTATCTGAAATTTTATTGAATTTTCATGATTATAATCACCAATTTATGGCTTTCTAGCGCTCTGTGGAGAGTTACATAGACAAGCGGATGGGTACCACATATGGCCCACCAGCAGGCAAGAAGATGTCCATCTTTATTGATGATGTCAACATGCCCATCATCAACGAGTGGGGAGACCAGGTACACTGCGGTATTCTTTAATGAAAATGTCACATGGCAATCAAATATCTAGAGTTTCACAGTGGAAACAGTGCCCAAGTCATTTTTAAGATTCTTTAGTTGATCCCTATTGGTTGGTACAAAAACGTCAGTCAAGGTTGTCCTTCTTTACTACAGCATTAAAAACAAAATGAACAAATATCAATAAATTGAATTTAGATATTTTAGTTTTCGGAAAATTGGCAGGTCAGACTTTTAACCTTCAACATATGGTGGGGCTCTAACCGATTACATGGTTGTTGGGAAAATACCCCTATATACAGCATTGAGCGAAACAAAAGTGATAAGAGAAGCGGAAAGGTTAGGGTTATGGCACAACATATCTAAAACCCTAACTTTAATAATTTCCCATGATGTAAAATGAGCTTATACCATTCATTTTCTCCGAAAGGTCACCAATGAGATTGTTCGCCAGATGATGGCACAGAAAGGCTTTTATAACCTGGAGAAACCTGGCGAGTTTACCAATGTGGTGGATATCCAATTCCTGGCGGCCATGATTCACCCGGGTGGAGGACGTAACGATATTCCCCAGAGGCTCAAGAGGCAGTTCTCTATCTTTAACTGTACTTTACCCTCCAATGCCTCGATTGACAAGATCTTTGGTGAGTATACACAAGTTGGGCTTGCCTCAGATTTATATTATATCCATAATTTATCTAAATGCTAATTGCAACTATTTGAGTTCCTTTACATTTCTTTATATACTGTATGCTTTATTATAATGCAAATCTCAAATAATTAGTATTGTAGTCCATATTATTGGCAAATAATGTCAAATAAAAATAATCCATAATAAAAAACAAATTAAGGCAGTGCAGTGGTGGCCCCGTGGTAGGGTGCTGGGTTACGGATTACTGATCCCAACGTCGGGGGTTCAAGCCCCAGTGTCAACGTGTTCTTACTACTGGCCCCAACTGCAGCTAACCGGGTCATCAAACGCCAGACATGTCTCTCATTGGCTGTGGTGAGAGGCAAGTAAAGGAAATATTGCTGACTTATATCAAGAGTAGGCAAGCTGTCTGCTTTCTGCAGACAGCTTTCTAGCGAGCTGTCCTGGATGTACTCTGCCCTCACCCTGAGTTGGCTGAGTTAGGCACCAGCCTTCCTGTGACCCTAATTAGGGTTATGCAGTTCAGAAAATGAATGAGTGAAAAATAAGGTATGAACTGAGAGATTTCCTTTCAGCTTTTTCCCTTTATCAGGGGTCGCCACAGCGAATGATTCTGATTCGCATGTTTTGATTTGGTATAGGTTTTTATGTTGGATGCCCTTCTTGACACAACCCTTTAGCAAGGGGCAGAAACACGCTGACAGCTTTGCAGCGACTCTTTACGAAAGTCAGAAATGGTTCTTTTACATGAACCTCTCAGCATAGACAGTGAGAGACATGGCCGGCCTTTGATAACCTAGTTAGCTGCACTGGGGGGGGACAGTAACAACCTTGTGGAGACTGGGACTCGAAACCCCCAACCTTAGGATCCGTGATCCAGCGCCCTATACCACTAGACCACCACTGCTGCCAAAAATAAGGCATGAACTGATTTTAATAAATTGTTTTTTATAGCACTACACAATGCAGCAGGTTACATTAGACCTGTTGTTACAGACAGTTAATCAGGGCAGTGATGGCTCAGTGGTTAGGGCTCTGGATTAGTGATCCATATACATATATATACGATATGTATACACATACACAGGGATCCCTCACTTTCCACAGTAAATTGGGACCGAGATCTCCTCGCGAACATCGAATTTCGCGAACTATGATCAAACCCCCCCCAACCCACCCTGACTGACGTGTACATACATGTCCTAGTATATGTGTATATAATATCAATAAATACATAGTAAATGCTATAAATGCTTATAATAACAATTAAACATTCAAAAAATGCATACGATTTAAATAAAATATAAATACACACACATACAGATGCGTGTGCGCACCGATGCCCACCTCACATAAAGATGTAACTATTTTAATGGGAGGTTTAGAGGTTTTTTTTTGCATAATTGGCCTTGTTTTGTGGCATTTTCCTTAACTTTCCTCCCTATTGTTCCTTAATTTCCTTATTTTTTAATTTCAATTAATATTTTTTAAAAACTGCGATGCACTGAAGCTGCACGAATTGAAGCGAGAAGTAGCGAGGGATCCCTATATGTATGTGCATGTGTGTGTGTGTGTATATACATATATATATATATATATATATATATATATATATATATATATATATATATATATATATATATATATAAGGACCTGCTCATCATTTATTAAGGTGTTGCAACTGCATGTAGTAAACGTGCTATTCCATAATACTACGACTGAATCCTTTTGAAGGTTATTTAATAATAATAATAAAATAGATTCGAGGTAGAAACTATAAAAATATAAGTTTAAAATCTACAAGTTGCTTTCTGTTTTGTACACAGGAGTGATTGGTAGGGGTCACTTTTGCGCCCAGCGTGGTTTCTCCGATGCTGTAATGGACACTATTTCCCATCTCATTCCCCTGACCCGCCGACTCTGGCAGGCCACGAAGCTGAAGTTGCTTCCCACGCCGGCCAACTTTCATTACATCTTCAACCTACGAGACCTTTCTCGCATCTGGCAGGGCATGCTGAATGTTACATCTGACGTGATCGATTCATCTAAAGTAAATGTTATACCACGGGTTGGATGGTGTGGGGTGGGACGGGATGTTAGATGGATTGTATTAGGATAATATAAGCTCAGACAGGATAGGATAAGGACGGATACATGGCAATGGGATGGATAAATTGGGACATATTTGGGATAGGATAGGATTAGATAGGATAAGGAAGGGTACACGGCGATGGGTTGGAT
>CM045733.1:11122500-11157500 GCA_024760905.1 Plotosus lineatus
ATGGCTTACAGGGCTGTGATGGCCTGGTGTACTGTCCAGGGTGTACTCTGCCCTCGTTCAGAGTCGGCTGAGATGGGCGCCAACCTCTCCTGCGATCCGAATTAAGATTAAGTGGCTCAGAAAATGAATCAATGAATGATATGACTTACAGTGGTGGGATACGCATAAATGGTATCATGTGACAACGAGTAATGGAAAAGTCTGAGCATCTAAGATCTATTTCTGAAAATTCATTCATTTGTTCATTTCCTGAGCTTCTTGTTCACCGGGAAGCTGGACCCTATATCAGCCAACACTGGGAAAAAGCAGTGTACACTTCGAACAGCTTGCCAAACCATCAGAGGGTAAAAAAATACACACCACCATTCACCCTCTCACTCACACCTAGGGGCAATTTGAAATAGTCATTTTGCCTAATTTGCATATCTTTGGATTGTGGGAGGAACACAATACCCGGAGGAAACCCACACAAGCACAGGAAGAGCCTGCAGACGTCAAGGGGAAATAATCACTTGTTTGATCTCCATAGTCCTTATATTTAGTCTCTATTACCAGAAAAACTAATCTGGACTGTGAAGTGTACAAATAGGACCATTTAAGAATTTTGGGCAGCTGGTCAGATCTCAATTTATCTTTTTTTTTGCCAATGTTCTCTCTATTTTAGTCATATCCAATTCCCACCCACCAGGTATTGCCTTCCCTATCTCATGACCCCATCATGCAGAGAGGGACGGAAGCATGCAGACCTCCATGACACGCAATGCTAGCCACCCACCTGTTTTTGAACTGTGCATGCACATTTTTTGGGCGGTCTAACACACTTGGAGGGAAATCGCTATCCGCCCACTCATACGAATGAGCTCACAGATGCCCCTGATTGACTAGCAATTGCTGTGAGTGACAGGGAGGTGAGCGTATGCTGTTCCTCCCTCCCGTTAGAGCTCGGCGAATTACTGTATCTCCTACGGACTCCCGGCTCCAGACGGCTGTGGCATTCACCCGAATTCAAACTTGTCGATGCGCCACTCGGGAGCCATCACAATTTATGTTGAGGCAGAAATGAATGATGAATGTTATGAAGTCTGGCATGGTAGTAAGGGGATGATCATATTAAGAGAAGTGACAGAAAATTGACTGATGAAAATTGATTTTTTGCGATTTTACGAATTTTGAATTCCTGAGAAGGTTGTGCAACAATTTTTGTTAATGAATTGCGAGTACAGTAATTTCAGACTGATTTCTGATTGGTTTATGATTGGTTTGTGGATATTTGGTGAACAAAAAGAGAGAATCTGTCATACCATCAGTCGCATTTTGTTTGCTTTTTGCTCTCAAACTGTTTGCGTTTTATTTGCCCGTTATTAGGGTGAGCAAAATGCAAATAAAATTTGAATGATGACAAAATATATGGAATGTTATGGATGTCAGCAGGTCTGAAACATGGAGATCCACAGCATCCTACCCAGAATGACTTACAGTTATGAAATTTTTAGTGCTAAGGGCCTTGCTTAAGGGCCCAACATTGGTGATACTGGGGCTTGAACCGCTGACCTACGGATCAGTAACCCAGGGGTGTCAAATTCAGGCCACAAAGGGCTGTGTGTCTGCAGGTGTTTGTTTCAACCAAACAGCAGCACATCTGACTTGGTTCATTTAATCAACAGATCTGAGTCTTCAGGCACTTGATTGGTCACTTTCTGTACAGAGTACACATATTGACCAATCAGCTGCCTAAAGACTCAAATCAGTTGAAACAAAAACCTGCAGCTACACGGTCACAGTCCTGACTTGTCCCTCCAGGGAAGCATCAACTGTACTTGGCTTTAATTAGAATAACAATGTAATCTAACCATCTGTAAGTTGCCAGTGGGAAAAACATACTGAATATAAAATTGTATTTTGACTGTATACTTTCTTTTTTTCAGTCTCTGAACATTTCCTGTCGAACTATGATATCGACTGCACGCCAGAGGTGAAACAGGAAGTGGTGCAGTGCATGGGATTCTTCCAAGATTGTGTAGCTGAAAAGTGTGTTGACTATTTCCAGCGATTTCGGCGCTCGACCCATGTCACACCGAAGTCATACCTCTCCTTCATTCAGGGTTACAAAGGCATCTATAAAGAGAAGCATTCAGAAGTTCAGAACCTTGCTAATCGGTAACCTCGTTGCATTATTATTACCTCAAAAGTACACATTTTTAATAATTTACAGCAGGATTCAGCTTCCTTATCAAGATGCAATGTCAATTTTTAAATATATATATATATATATATATATATATAAACTGTAGACTGCAATGGCCTGCGAGCTGTCCAGGGTGCACTCTGCCCTCCCCCCAAAGTCAGCTGAGATGGGCGCCAGCCCAGCCTCCCTGCGACCTTAATTTTGATTGTATTTCACAAAATTAATGAATGAATACACTGTAAATGAAACAGTTTTAACAAGGAACTATTGTATTCAGGATTCACAATGTTTTAGTTTACATTTAGAAACTTTTAGAACCCACAGGTTCTTTGGTCAGAACTCTACTCATCTCACTCAGTCACTTTCCTAACCACTTAATCCTATTCGGGTTGCAGGGGAGGCTGGAACCTATCTCAGCTGACAGTGGGTAAAGCTTGAACAGTTAGTCAGATAATTGCAGGAAAAAACACCAAAAACCATTCACACTCCAACATAGAGACAATTTGGAACAGCTAGTTAGCCTAATTTGGTGGAAAAGTGGTGAAGAAGTGTGTGCAGGCAGGCTGGAATGGTTGGAGAAAAGTGTCTGGTCTGATGTGCGATAGGAGAGTATCAGCAAAAATGAAAGGAAAAGTGTACAAGACGGTGTTGAGGCCAGCGATGTTGTATGGATTAGAAACAGTGGCGCTGAGGAAAAGGCAGGAGGCAGAGCTGGAGGTAGCGGAGATGAAAATGTTGAGGTTCTCTCTGGGAGTAACGAGGATGGATAGGATCAGGAATGAGTACATCAGAGAGACAGCACATATAAGAGGTTTTGGAGACAAAGTCAGAGAGGCTAGATTGAGATGGTTTGGACATGTAGAGAGGAGGGATAGTGAGTATATTGGCAGTAGGATGCTGAGGTTGGAACTACCATGCAGAAGGCCTAGAGGAAGACCAAAGAAGAGATTTATGGATGTGGTGAAGGAAGACATGAAGGTCATTGGAGTAAGAGAAGAAGATGCAGAGCATAGGGTGAGATGCTGTGGCGACCCCTGAAGGGAACAGCCGAAAGGAAAAGAAGAAGTTAGCCTAATTTGGATGTTTTGATCTGTGGGTGGAAAGCCGAGTACCCAGACGAAACCCACACAAGCAGAACATGCAAACTTCACACAGAAATGCCTGGGCATGGGACATGAATCCAGGAGCTTGCTGCTGTGAAGCGGACAAGCTAGTAACCACGCCAATGTTTCACCCAGGTCCGAACTCCAGGGAACCCTTAAAGCATTTCTGTAGAACTCCACAAGGCATTTTGATACCACACTGGGTTCTTGCTCAAACTTTTTCACCCGGGGCTTTTGAGTAACCATTTTTCTTCAGGTGTATAAGAAATAACATCCCATTTCTGACTATAAATTTTGGGGCAGCTTAATGCTTAGAGAAGTGGGATTGAGCTCAAGTCGCTGGTTGACTTCTGAACCAGCAGGAAAAATGGGCGGTGGTGGTGGGCGTGAGCGGCATCTTCTCTTCCTCTACCCTCATGGTGCCCTTGAGCAAGGCACCTCACCTACAACTACTTTTTGGCACCTCAGTATTTGGAAGCCCATTGGTGCGCACACTCACACACACACACACACACACACACACACACACACACACACACACACACACACACACACACACACACACACATACTGATCAGTGGGGCTGCCACCTACTGCAGTGCCTGGAGGGGGGATTTAAAGTCAGGGGGAGCCTAGCACCCATCTCAGCTGATTCTGGGTGAGGGTAGAATACAACCCGGACAACTTGCCAGGCCATCACAGGGCACTTGCAGAAATATTATAGAATAAAAAAATAAATAGATTTGTTTGGAAACAGCAAGACATATTCTTAACAGGGTTTTGTGAATACTTTACAGGATGAACACAGGTCTTGAAAAGCTGAAAGAAGCCACCGAGTCAGTTGCTGCTCTCAGTAAAGAGTTGGAGGTGAAGGAAAAGGAGCTGCAGGTTGCCAACGAAAAGGCCGACATGGTATGAATAAATGTACATGTTACAACCAAACACTCTTCAGGATCTCATATGAATTCATTTATTCATTCTGAATGTAAAAAGGGACGTCTCTGGGGTAGCACTGAACTCTAATGAGGTGTTATGCTAACTATTGTATACGTTAGGTGGAAAATGCTAGTTGCGGAGAAACGGTGGTTCTCTGATCTTTTCACCTTCTTAAAGATCAAAATACTTAACATAATTTCAGCAAACACATGGAAACAGCTGAGATTTTCTTTAAATTTAAGGCAGCAGCAATCAGGTATTATTCCTAGTTCTCCAGCAGAGCTGAAATTTGGGGTACTGGAGAATTTGAGGGCTTATTATTACGCATGTGCTAATGTGTTGTTGTTGTTTTTTTTTTAATGACGAAAACATTTGAAAACATGAAACCATGACGAAATTTACTATTCACATCTCAGCAGGCATTTCACAGGTTTTACAATGAGATAGTGACATCATAAAACCTGATAAGTACACTATATGGACAAATGTTTCTGGACACTTGACCATCAGACTCATATGCTATGGGTCAAGTGTCCACAAATGTTGGGACACATCACTAAATTTAAAGGTGACTGATTGTCTGTCTTCCTTTCGGCTTTTCCCTTTTACTCGGAAGTCACCACAGCGAATCATCTGATTCGCACGTTTGATTTCGCAGAGGTTTTTTTTACGTCGGATGCCCTTCCTGTCACAACCCTTTTTAGCAAGGGACAGAAACACGCTGATGGCTTTGCAGCTACTCTTTACGAAAGTCAGCAATGGTTCTTTTACATGCCTCTCACCATAGACAGTGAGAGACATGGCCCGCCTTCGATAACCCAGTTAGCTGCACTGGGGGGCTGAATAATCACTGAACATCTATTCTAAAAGGGCCTAGCTACAAGCTAGCATGCAATCTTTCTTCGGTCATGAATCATTAGCTGTTTACTTGAAATATGCTGCTGCCACCTAGTGGGAGGATGATGAATTAGGTTTCATGGTAATGGTGATGAAAGAAGGTAAGATGTCTGTCTGTCTTCCTTTCTGCTTTTCCCCTTTTACTCAGGAGTCGCCACAGCGAATCATGTGATTCGCACATTTGATTTGGCAGAGGTTTTTACGTCGGATGCCCTTCCTGTCACAACCCTTTTTAGCAAGGGACAGAAACACGCTGACGACTTTGCAGCTCCTCTTTACGAAAGTCAGCAATGGTTCTTTTACATGCCTCTCACCATAGACAGTGAGAGACATGGCCCGCCTTTGATAACCCAGTTAGCTGCACTGGGGGGACAGTGACAACCTTGTGGAGAGTGGGACTCGAACCCCCAACCTTTGGATCAGCGATCCAGTGCCCTATACCACTAGACCACCACTGCCCTGAAAGAATGTAAGATGATTACTAGTATATTCTTTGAAAGCTCTTGCGAGCCACGTAAAATGAGGAAATTTGTCCCACGGGCCAGAGTTTGACACCTATGACACCATACACCGTACGTTCATCTGAAGTCAGTCTATGGTACGCAACTGGAGTCATCATTAGCAAAAGTGCTTGCTTGGTCCCCGTAGAGCATTGCTTATGGTGAAATTTATTTATTTATTACTGTTATATCTATTAGACCATCGGGGGCAGTGGTGGTCTAGTGGTATAGGGCGCTGGATCGCTGATCCAAGGTTGTCACTGTCTCCCCCCCAGTGCGGCTAACTGGGTTATCAAAGGCGGGTCATGTCTGTCACTGTCTATGGTGAGAGGCATGTAAAAGAACCATTGCTGACTTTCGTAAAGAGTAGGCTGCAAAGTCGTCAGCGTGTTTCTGTCCCTTGCTAAAAGGGTTGTGTCAGGAAGGGCATCCGACGTAAAAACCTCTGCCAAATCAAACGTGCGAATCAGATGATTCGCTGTGGCGACTCCCGAGTAAAAGGGAAAAAGCCGAAAGGAAGACAGACATATCTATTAGACCATCAAGTACACTTTTTTTTGTGACAATACATATTCATACACAAGTTATTTTCTTTGCATTGCTATATATATTTTGCGAAAATTGTTGCTTGTTCTAAGCATATCCTCTGTATTTTTTGAACCAAAGCATGGATCTCTTTCCCACTGATGTAACAGGTGCTGAAGGAAGTGACGGTTAAAGCTCAGGCTGCCGAGAAAGTCAAGGTAGAGGTGCAGAAAGTGAAGGACAAAGCTCAGGTCATCGTGGACAGCATTTCTGCAGACAAAGCTGTGGCTGAGGGAAAGCTTGAGGCAGCCAAGCCTGCGCTGGAGGAGGCTGAGGCGGCGTTGCTGGTCAGATTCAGGCTCCTCACGAACAATTAAAAAGCAAATAGGTGCAATGGGAATAAATGAATGAATGGAGGATGTAGGACGCCACCCATCCTGTGCAAAGGTGCACCCTGAGTAGCTCGCTGGTCCCTAGCACAGGAAAAACACGCTACCATTCACACTCACACCAAGCGGAGCTTTAGAACAGCCAGGTAACCTAATGTGCACATACTTTATACAGTGGGCTCACCCCAGGGCAAGTACATGCAAGTATGGGGAGACGATGCGAACTCCACACAGAAACACCTGAGCTTGGGACACAAACTCGAACCCAGGACCTTATTGCTGTGAGGCAGACATACACCGCTTCTTTATATGGTTTAGATGAGTGTTTGTTTTCCTGATGTACAGTAAATGAATTCATGGTTGAGAGCAATGTAGCAAATTATTATAGGAAAGTTTACTTTTAAGTGTAGCTCCGCCTCCTTATATTTATTCATCTGCATTATAACAGCATGCACAGAGTTCAGATTGTCAGTTTAAAACCTGTTGACCTATTTATCTTTGCAGACGATTAAGCCATCGGACATAGCGACAGTGCGTACGTTGGGCCGCCCCCCTCACCTGATTATGCGCATCATGGACTGCGTGCTGCTCCTGTTCCTGCGGAAAGTGGCCCCTGTGAAGCCAGACCCTGAGAAGAATTGCCCCACTCCAATCTGGGCGGAGTCGCTCAAGCTCATGACTGCTGGGAATTTCCTGGGAAATTTACAGGTACATAATTGATAGATTTTTTTAATTAATTATTATCTTTCTAAAGTGTGTTTATTTAACAGTACCGTAGCTGTAGTATAGTAACAAAACCATGATGTTGTGCTATAAACTGCTAAGGGGGAACACAGAGAGCTGAAATGTTTAATTTTGATCGGCATGAAATCATTAAAATACAGATTCTGATGATTTCATCGCAAAATCGTTTATTGTCAAGGGCACGATGGGAAAGCAAGCAAAATAAAACCATTAAGAATATACACTTTTATTTCAGATGTGTTACTTCAATATAAATGAGTGTTTCTCAATTATTTTCTGTGGCGCCCCCTCTAGGAAGAAAAAAAACATTTCACGCCCCCCACCGCCCTGCGAGCGACTATAAATAGTATTATTTGTCTATAAAATTGTTATTAGTACACCTCTGCATAACAGTGTATATTTATTAACATTAAAAACAAAAACGAAAGAAATATAGCTCAACTTACAATCAAGAAAAACTTCATTAACATTGTTTTTAATCTGTAACATTAAAGATTTAAAGTGCACCAATGTGCCTGAAATTAAAAAAAAAAATTCTTTGTTCCTGTTAGAAATTTCTTTGTGTTGTTTCTTGAGTGGTTGTTTACTGTTCAGTTCATTTTCTGTAACCGCTTCATCCTAATTAGGGTCGCGGGGAGGCTGGTGCCCATCCCAGCCAACTCAGGGCGAGGGCAGAGTACACCCTGGACAGCTCGCCAGGCCATCGCAGGGCGGAAACACGCTGACGGCTTTGCAGCCTACTCTTGTCGAAAGTCAGCAATGGTTCTTTTACATGCCTCACACCATAGACAGTGAGAGACATGGCGGGCCTTTGATAACCCAGTTAGCTGCACTGGGAGGACAGTGACACGCAACCTTTGGATCAGCAATCCGGCGCCCTATACCACGAGACCACCACTGCCCTGGGTTGTTTACTGCACTTCATATTGTTTGCTCGTGCAAAAAAACCGCGACACAATAGCATGACAATGAGAGCACCACTGCCAACTACTGGAGTGGAGGTGCAATTACACTCAATTCTTGTACACTATTTCAGAAAAGCATACGCGCTCCCCCTCCTCCCAAGCATCATACTGTGACCCCCCCTGGGGGGGGGGGGCACCCCACAATTTGAGAAGCACTGATATAAACAATTTTTAAAATATTGTGTATCATGTTGATTAATTACTACAAAAGGGCACAACAATAGTATTTATAATAGCAGTAGAATTAGCCACTGAAATAGAATAAATTTTTACCGAGGCTTTTATATTAATGTATTTTTGGGGAAACAGCCTTACGCTACTTGATCGCCATAATAAAGATCCTGGCAGGTCTGATGAGCTAGAACTGTGTAGGTAATTTATGTTATTTGTGCTTCCTGAAACATGTTCATACTAAATTGAATTGTATCTGAAGCAATTTCCTAAAGACACCATCAATGAGGAAGTAGTGGAGCTGCTCCTTCCATACTTTGACATGGAAGACTACAACATTGACACAGCAAAGAGAGTATGTGGAAACGTGGCTGGCCTCTGCTCCTGGACCCAAGCCATGGCTTCCTTTTTCGCCATTAATAAAGAAGTGCTGCCTTTAAAGGTAAGCCAGGAACCAATCCTCCATTTTATATATTCTTTCCACAAAACTAGGTATCATAGGTTTGATAAATTACATATACATGCAGTGTTTTCAGTGCTCTCCCCATTATTTACACAATATTTAATGGATAATATAATTGTTTATTCATTTTCTAAACAGCTCCAGACTGCAGTGATGTTAACATGTAATATTTTGCTCTGTGATGCATATGCTGCCCTCTCATGGTTTACATTCTCTTGCAGGCTAATCTGGTTGTCCAGGAGAGCAGGTTGGCTATCGCTAACGCCGACTTGCAGAAAGCTCAGTCCGAACTGGATGCAAAGCAGGCAGAGTTAGATGTGGTTCAAGCACAATATGATAAAGCCATGCTGGAGAAACAGGTGCTGGTCCACAGTATAATCATTTATTTGTAAACCAGCGGGCACCATTTCCATAAAATTCCATAAATTATAAAATTAATTTATAACTCTCAGCTGCAGTATGTGCTTTCCATCTAAACGCATATAACAAGATATGGATGCCAGTAAGAATCCTGTCATATCACATGCTTTATGAAATACAATTGTTATAATATATTATAAAGCTGCAAAATCAAACCTCCTAGCTGCTTCTATGAGAAAAAAATAAAAAATAATAAACATATCAGCACTTCTCCAGTGTCAGTACTTCAGGCTTCTGGCTGATCAATATTAATCTACAAATCTGTCTTTTTAACTCGTAGACATTGCTTGAGGATGCAGAACGCTGCAGAAACAAGATGCAGACAGCTTCCAGCCTGATCAGTGGCCTGGCTGGTGAAAAAGCTCGTTGGACTGAACAGAGTAAAGAATTTGCAGCACAGACGAAGAGACTTGTCGGTATGTTTTTCCAGAAACTCTTATAAAGTGCAACTTACGGTTCATAAACATTTGTACAACGGAGCAGTTGAGAGCTAATGGCCTTGCTCAAGGACCCAGCAGTCGTACAGTGGCGGGACTGGGGCTTGATCCCCTGACCTTTTGACTGGTAACCCAGGGGCAGAGTAAGAATGGAGGCCTGCCACAGGTCTAAGTGTAGGTGTAGTTCATTAGCAGGCCTTCGTCGGATTAGTTGCGAGTAAAGTATGAAAGTATTAAAGCTCATTATATATTGATTGCTAATGACAATGGAATATATTTTGCAAAGTAATTTTTAAAAAATTGTATTAACTTTTAGAATTCTAACTGGATAACAAGTTTTGTAAAAATTTTAAGTTGTATGATCGCAAAGTATTAAAGTTTTGTCATTGTCTGGAAAACGTCGATCATTTTACATCAACTATCATTCTTTAAGATCAAGGAATTAGTATAAAAATTACAAAAATTATAATGCTATAATGGCACAGTGGTTGCGTGCCTGCTATACAGCAAGATGGCCTGGGTTTGATTCCCGGGCTGGGGCGTTTCCGTGTGGAGTTTGCAGGTTCTCCTGTGCGTGCGCGGGTTTTCTCCGGGGACTCCGGTTTCTTCCCACAGTCCAAAAACATTCACAATAAGCTAACAGGTGGTTCCTAAATGTGAGTGTGTGTGTGTGAATGGTTGTATGTGTTGGCCCTGCAATGGCCTAGCGAGCTGTGCTCGGTGTACTCTTACCCTGCCCAAATTTGGCTCAGATTGGTGCGAGCCTCAAATGATCCTAATTAAGATTAAGAGAGTGAACGAATGATGAATTAATAATACTATAATCACAAATGTATATAGTACTATTATATATACACATATATACATATATATGTTTCTTCATTAATTTAAGTCAAATTAGGGCCACAGGGACTCTGTGCAAAGGCAGAGTACACCCTGGACAGCTGGCCAGGCCATCGCAAATGTATATTTATAATTTGAAAAAAATTATTAATTATTAAAAAAAAAAAAAACTGTAAATATAGCATTCGAATGTAATATAAAATTGGTATTATAACTGCGGGCCAGTGGTGACCCGGTGGTCAGGTGCTGGATTATTGATCCCAAGATCAGGGGTTCAAGCCTGTCACGTGTAGTTAACTGCGGTATCAAAGGCCAGCCATGAACCTCCCTGTCTGTGATGAGAGGTGTAAAAGGACCATTGCTTATTTTCGTTAAGAGATGCTGCTCTGCCTACAGTGTGTTTCTGCCCTGCGATGGCTTGGTGAACTGTCCAGAGTGTATTCTGCCCTCACACAAAGTTTCCTGAGATGGACATCAGCCTCCCCGTGACCCTATTTAGGATTAAGCAGTTCAGAAAATAAACGAACCACATTGTTCCTCCTGAATAAAGATTAGTTAATTTAAAATTCTGTATATTTTTTACTCAACTGATAAAATCAACACAATTCTTATTTATTGTAACCACTATTTTTTGTTTATTTTTATCAGGAGACGTTTTGATGGCCACAGGCTTCCTTTCCTACTCCGGCCCATTTAATCAGGAATTTCGCAACCTTCTTCTGGGTGACTGGCAAAAGGAGATGAGCACACGAAACATTCCTTTTAGCGCCAACCTGAACTTGACTGAGATGCTGATTGACGCACCAACCATCAGCGAGTGGAATTTGCAAGGCCTCCCTAATGATGACCTGTCCATCCAGAACGGCATAATAGTAACTAAAGCCGCTCGCTTCCCTCTGCTTATTGACCCACAGACACAGGGCAAGGCCTGGATCAAGAATAAAGAAGCCAAAAGTAATCTTCAGGTGAGAGGAAACGACAACATCATAATTCCCATTATAGTTATGATACTGTGTTCGAACTGTGTTTACGGCAAAGATCATTTAAACTTGGTCACACGACCGAGATCTTGTTCTCTGAGCCCATATAGTCGGGGCTTTCTGTGGTGCTTTTTTGGCTAAGGCCCAGGAGCCAAGACTTGGGCAACAGGAACCCTGGCTCCAGAGGGGTCTGGCTTCAGTAGGGGTGCCTTGGATTGCCTTTTTTTTTTTTTTTTTTTTTAACAAGGTTGTTCTATTTTCTTACCACTGCTTCATCAGGGTCTTTGAATTTCTCTTTGTCTTTGTCACTATCCTTGATGATCTCTTGCATTCACAAACAACCAAATTAATGCTGCCAGAGTCAAAGTTCAAATCTGTCTTTTGAATTCATCAATATAGTTTACTTTTACTTTACTGGCTTTTCCTAACACCCCATTTCACTGAAGCACGGCAGACTTACGGAAACAGAAATGTTGTCATCCGCAAACATTCCGCAATTATTCCCTCATCTTCCGTGTCATTCCGTGTCATTCCGTGTAATTCCGTAGTTATTCCTCAAGTGTTCCGTATGCTTCCGGCAGGCCAAAATATTCTGTGAACGTGCTTCTGAACATGTTCAAAAGCACGTTCACGGAAAAAAAAAATCTGTGAGGGTTCTGTGGGGTCACTTTCACGTACAGTACTTTGCCGTACCTGTTGAGCTCATGCTGTGAACGTTCCGAGAGTGTAAGAATTTCCACCCTTCCGTAGGATTTTCACCCATTTTTGGTGTAAAAATGCTGAAGCTGTTCCATAGACTGCGTTCCGTGCCTTTCCACTACACGATCCTTACATGCCATAGTCCAGTGAAATGGGGGTATAAGAATTTCAACTGTTCCGTAGGATTTTCACCCATTTTCCATGTAAAAATGCTGAAGCTCGCATTCCGCGGCTTTCCGCTACGATCCTTGCATGCCGTAGTCCAGTGAAATGGGGGTATAAGGTTCTTCAGCCGATAGTGTCTGTGTATTTTCTGTTGATCATAGATCACATCATTAAATCACAAGTACTTCAGAAACCACCTAGAGGACACTTTATCTCTGGGCTGCCCTCTGATGATAGAGGATGTGGGCGAAGAGCTTGATCCCGCTTTGGATAATGTGCTGGAGAAGAACTTCATTAAGTCCGGGACAACACTCAAGGTATTGCACTAGTAAATAGATTAATATCAAATCGTAGATTAATTTTATACAGTCCTTCATGTGTACTCAGTTTTTTTCACTTTCATTTAAAAGGTAAAAGTTGGTGATAAAGAGGTGGACGTGATGAAGGGGTTCCGACTTTACGTGACCACTAAGCTGCCCAATCCAGCATACACTCCAGAGATCAGCGCCCGTACAGCAATCATAGACTTCACGGTCACTATGCGAGGTCTGGAGGAGCAGTTGCTCGGCCGTGTCATCCTCACAGAGAAACAGGTGCAGTTACTTTTTGAATATTTTATACATCTCGCATGTACATATTTTCAGATACTTGTTGGGTCCCATCCCCCAGTGTAGCTAACTGGGTTATCAAAGGCTAGCCATGTCTCTCACTGTCTGTGGTGGGAAGTTCATGTAAAAGAACCACTGCTGACTTTCATCAAGAGAAGCTGCATAGCCATCAGCATGTTTCTGCCCTGCGATGGCCTGGCAAGGTGCCCAGGGTGTACTCTGCCCTCGCCCAGAGTCGGCTGAGATAGGCGCCAGCCTCCCCGTGACCCGAATTAACATTAAGGGATTCAGAAAATGAATGAATGAATAAATGAATGAATGTTGGGCCCATGAAGATCTAAAAAAAAAAAAATTCAAGAGCAGGGAGGAACCCGAGAAAAGGGAAAAGCCGAAAGGAAGAAAGAAAGAGATTTTGGTGTTATTACAGGTGTACTTTAGAAAAATATATTCTTTGGGAAACAGTTGGATGAATAGCATTTTGGAAAAGGCACGACCTTGAGAATTTGGGCAGAATATATTAACTAATGTGTGTTATACTTTAGGAACTGGAGAAGGAGCGCACAGACCTACTGGAAGATGTGACGGCCAACAAGCGCAAGATGAAGGAACTGGAAGACAACCTGCTCTACAGACTGACCAGCACTCAGGGCTCACTTGTAGAAGATGAAAGCCTGATTGCTGTTTTGGCCAACACTAAACGTACTTCAGAGGAGGTCAATAAGAAACTCCAGATTGCTGCTGAAACTGAGATCCAAATCACCGCAGCACGAGAAGAATACAGACCCGGTACTCCACAATATACACCCCCTAATTTAGTAGCTGTTTTCCATGGTTTCACTATTCCTTCATTCCTTCATTCATTTTCTAAGCCGCTTAATCCTAATTAGGGCTGCGGGAAGCGGGCGTCCATTTCAGCTGACTCTAATCAAGGACGAGGTCCACCCTGGGCAGCTGTCCAAGCCATTCCAGGGCTAATACATGCAACCATTTACACTTACTCTCACGTCTGTGATTGAGTGATTGGGAACAGTCCATTAGCCTACAGCGCATGTTTTTGGATTGTGGGAGGAAACCAGGGAACGGAGAGGAAAAACTCACTCAAGCACGGAGAGAACATGCAAACTCCACACAGATAAGCCCCAGGCCTGGGAATTGAACTTCTTGTTGAGGCAGAAGTGCTACTCACTGCACCACCATGCCACCAAGGTTTCAACACATATTGTAACTATAGCATGTTGCAAATATAGGTGACCTGTTTCAATTTTCTTTGATGTATGTAGTGGCAACACGAGGTAGCATCCTGTACTTCCTGATCACTGAGATGAGCATGGTGAACGTGATGTACCAGACTTCGCTACGTCAGTTTCTTGGCTTGTTTGACTTGTCTTTAGCCAGGTAATGCAAAACAAATAATCATGAATATTCAGATCTGACGTCTTATATTTGCAAAAGACAAAGTTTCAGTGCCTGTATAAATTGATCCCAGTATACTTCAGAAGTATGGATCACAACATATACAAATTTGATGTTTTGTGTAATATTACTCAGGAAGATTTCATTGTTTAAACTAGAATAATTGAAACATAATTGTCACGTCTTAATGAATAATGCCTCTAAAAAGTATGGGATGTCCAGATATATATGAAACATTTAATACCCTCTAGTCCCTTCCTTAAAACAATATTTAAGTATTAAATATTTCATATCTGTATGAGAGGTTTCCTTTCGGCTTTTTCCCTTTATCAAGGGTCACCACAGCGAATGATGCACACATTTGATTTGGCATAAGTGTATATATCTTTAAATAATGTATAACATTAGGCAAGTTAAGTGTAATTTTTATTGCTGTTCCAAAAAAAAAAAAAAAAAAAAAAAAAAAAAAGCTGCCACCACCATGCTTCATTCCAGAGATACTTCTGTTAGGATATTGAGTGGTGTGAAGTTTACAGCAAACACCTAACGCAGTGTAAGAATTAATAGCAAATAATGTTGACTGTCATATTGATCTTAAACAGGTCTTCAAAGAGTTCAGTTACAAGCAAGAGGATCTCCAATATCATCCTGTACATGACGTATGAAGTGTACAAGTATGCAGCCCGGGGCCTGTTTGAGGAGCACAAGTTCCTGTTCACACTGCTGCTGGCTCTCAAGATCGACATGCAGAGCAGCCGAATTAAACACCAAGAGTTTCTGACCTTAATTAAAGGTGAGCCTTGATGCAGAATCATCGTTTTGGCAGATCAGTCACCCTCCCACTGTTTCTCCATTTGTTTTTCACTTAATCCTAATTAGGGTTGCAGAGGAGGCCGGTGCTCATATCAGCCGACTCTAGGCAAGGGCAGAGTACACCCTGGAGGGCTCGCCAGGTCACTGCAGGGCAGAAACATGCTGACAGCTATGCAGCCTACTCTTGATGGAAGTTCTTTTACATGAACCTGTCACCATAGTGAGAGACATGGCCCACCTTTTATTAGCTGCACTGGGGAGACAGCATTGATGACAGACCCATTCATAGTGGGGCTTGAACCTCTGACCTTAGGATTAGTAATCCAGCATTTTACCACAATAAAAAAAAAAAAAAAAAAAAAAAATATATATATATATATATATATATATATATATATATATATATATATATATATATATATATATATATATATATATAAAACATATCCAGATTAATCAATCACTCACTCAATCATTTGTCAAACTGCTTAAGTCTACTAGGGTTTTGGGGAGGCTGGATCCATCTCAGCCAATGCTGAGCAAAGGTGTGATACACTCTGAACATGTCTCTAGACCACTGCAGGGCCAACACACAACCACAAGGGGCAATTTGGAACAGCCAATTAGCCTAATGGTGCATGTCTTTGGCCTGTCTGGAATGAAGTACAAATCAAAGTAAATTTCAAAATCACTGCTTATAGATTAAAGTGCATCACAGTGCTATAGGGAATATTGTTTCATTTTTTTTTTTTTTTTTAGCAATTTTTATTTTTATTTGTTAAGCACAAATTTTTATTTGTTGTAAATAAGCTATCTCTGCTGCATAGATGTGACACTGAGTGTGGTTCAGGCTGGCAAGGTGTTGTCAGGGTTATCAAGACTGCATAATAACAGGATGGTCTTGGGCTTGAGTCCATGGCTCGGTCAGAGTGTCTCTGTATGCAATTTTCATGTTTTTCACATGCTTGTGTGGGGTTCCTCTGGGTACTCTGGTTTCCTCCTACAGTCCAAATTCATGCACATCTGACTGCCTGAAACAAATTTACCCTAAGTGTGAGTGTAAATGCGGATGGGTCTGTGTATGCCACCCTGTGATGATTTGGCAAGCTGTTCAGGGTGTACCCTGCCTGCACCCAATGATGACTGAGACACAAGTAGTAAGTAATTTGGGAAATGAGTGAGTGAGTGTGTGGCTTGGGACAGAGCCCAGAATTTGACTTAAATTTTGAATTTGTTTAATCTGTCAGTTTATTATCCTTTAATTCATCCTAAAGCCCGTTATTCAGTCACTCTGGTGAATTGTGTAGTAACTGAATTTGAACCAATAGGAAGAGAATATTCAGCAGCATGAATGGAAATCTGGACCCACAGAGACATGAATGGACTTCATATACTGATGGAGTAGCTAACAAACTGGTAGTTCAGCTCCAGTGATATGTACTGGGAAATCATATAGTGACACAGCACTAAATTGTGTGTGTATGTGTGTGTGTGTGTGTGTGTGTTTGTTCTTCAGGAGGAGCATCTCTAGATCTGAAAGCTTGTCCATCTAAAGCAGCTAAGTGGATCTCAGATATGACGTGGCTGAACCTGGTCGAGCTCAGCAAGTTGACGGCATTTGCTGACATCCTTGATCAGGTGTGTGTGTGTGTGTGTGTGTGTGTGTGTGTGTGTGTGTGTGTGTGTGTGTGTGTGTGTGTGTGTGCATGCTTATGAAAAGTGTGTATGAAGCAGGACTTGAATATGGTTCTAATCAACAGAGTGAGGGCATATTTGGACCCCAAGTTTTCAAAGAGCTGTTCAAAGACTGAGTTCAAAGCCTTGGCTTTAGGATTTGGGATATAATTAGGTATAGCTTATGGTAAGGTTAAGGTTACCCTGGGTTTACACTGGGACATGATGTTCATGATCTCCATGATTTGAGAGAATCATGGGATCGAATTGTGATGATTTTGAGATAACTTGATATGTTTGTGATGATCTTGAGAGAACCTGGTCGATTCTTGATGATCTTGAGGAAAGTTGGTGGGTTTGTGATGATCTTGAGGAAACTTGGTTGATTCATGATGATCTTGAGAGAACCTGGTCGATTCTTGATGATCTTGAGGAAACTTGGTGGGTTTGTGATGATCTTGAGGAAACTTGGTTGATTCATGATGATCTTGAGAGAACCTGGTCGATTCTTGATGATCTTGAGGAAACTTGGTGTGTTTGTTATGATCTTGAGGAAACTTGGTTGATTCATGATGATCTTGAGAGAACCTGGTCGATTCTTGATGATCTTGAGGAAACTTGGTGTGTTTGTTATGATCTTGAGGAAACTTGGTTGATTCATGATGATCTTGAGGAAACTTGATTGATTCATGATGATCTTGAAGGATCTTGGTGGAATCTTTATGATCTTAATGAACTTTGATGGATTTGGGATGACCGCTCTGATTGTGGCAAAGTTTTTGACTTAAAAATTATGTAATAATGATTATTATTATGGTGTGATGCCACTCATGACATCAGCTTAACAGACCTTAAAAGATCTTAACAGAGCATGACAGACCTTGATATACAATCGTAGTGGATGTTGTTGAACTTGGCAACACAATTCCTTCAAGTTTCATCTCCTGGATGCGAGCAGTCTTCTTTTTATTTTCAATCATATTCCATGGAGCTTCTACACTTTTGTAAATGTGAGGATCTCGGGTATAGTACCCCAGTCTGAACCCAGGGTAGGCAATGGTGGCGCAGTGCTTAAGTCTATGGATTACTGATCAGAAACTTTGAGGTTCAAGCCCCAAGTATCACCAAGCTGCCACTGCTGATCTTCAGTTGCTCATTGACCCCTAGTTGTATAAATGTAATCTACTCTGAAGAAGGGCGTCTACTAAATACTGTACATGTAAAATATATAAATGTTATGTTGAGTAAAGGTTAAGGGATGGGGTGAGAGAATACACTGGCACAAAGAACAATGACAGAAATATTAGACTGTGTGTGTGTGTGTGTATACATGTATATATGTGTGTGTGCAGATTAGCCGTTTTGATAAGCAGTGGAGGAACTGGTTTGATAAGGAGGCCCCGGAGGAGGAGCCGATCCCTAACGCCTATGACAAATCCCTCGACAGTTTCAAACGTCTGCTCTTCATTCGCTCCTGGTGTCCAGATAGAACCATTGCACAGGTTATACATTCTCTCTACATTCATACACCAGCTTTTCTTTCTTCACTCTGTAGACTTGTACATTTACATACAGGTAGTGTCTGACTTACGACCGTATTTGGTTCTGACCAACAGGTCATAAGACGGTTTGGGTGTAAGTTGGGTCTGTACACATATTACTGCTGTACTTGTATGTACTGGAGCTCGTGTCAAAGTTTGTGTCAAAAATTTGTTTGCAGTCTTTTTACCTTTCTTTAGACATTAATATATGGAGGAGGACGAGGAGGAGGAGGGGAACTAGTGTACAAGTATTTTCAACCTAATCGTCTCTTTAAAAAGGACGTGGGGGGAGAGTCACTTCATATGAATCAGTTCATGGTTCAAAGAATCAAGAGTCAACTCCAGAGCATCGGAGTCATTGTTCAGCTAGGACGATGGAAAGAGAAAGCATACAGGATGGAGATGTATAGAAATATATATATATATATATATATATATATATATATATATATATATATATATATATATATACACACACACACACACAGGGTGACCCAAAAAAATGGGAACTTTTTAACAATACTATAAAACCAAGAGCGATGGAAGAAACCTTAAAACATGCAATTTAGGAATAAAAGACTAACCTTTCATGGCGAAGTATTTACTTGTTCAAGGTCACTGTCTCGCAGAGTTGCCACTTGCTCATGTCTAGCAATACGTAATTCAAAAATTCCATTTTTTGGGTCACCCATATATATACACATATATATATATATATATATATGTGTATATATATGGGTGACCCAAAAAATGGTATATGTGTGTGTGTGTGTGTGTGTGTGTGTGTATATATATATATATATATATATATATATATATATATATATATATATATATGTATATCTACAGGGATCCCTCACTTTCCGCAGTTAACTGGGACCGAGAGCCCCACGCAACCATCGAAATCCACGTAGTAGGATCACCCCACCCCCCAGACTGACGTATACGTACATTTATATGTGTATATAATATCAATAAATACATATTCAGTGCTATAAAGGCTTATGATAACAAGTAAACATTAATAAATAACATAAAATGTAAATAAAATATAAATACAAACACACATACAGATGGTATTGCATGAGAAGAAGACGACACACATACATACACGCAAATGCTCGTGCACACACATGCAACAATGTAAGTAGTTTTCTTTAGAGATTTTGGGTTGTTTTTGTTTTGTGTTTGTTTAGTTTTTTTGTTTTTTTTTGCATAATTGTCCTTGTTTTTGTGGCATTTTCCTTAACTTTTTAAACGTTATTTATTTATTTTTAAAAAAAAAACGCAATGCATCGAAGCTGCATGAATTGAAGCGCGAAGTAGCGAGGGATCCCTGCATACACACACATGTACATGGTTTCGCCCATTTGATCCTCACAAATAGACTCGAATCAGCTCGGCTATGCTGTTGATATTCATGTACATGATACCCAAGTATATAAACTATTTACTACATTTTTTTTTAGTCAGGCGGGTCGTAAAGTCAAACAGTCATAAGTTGCGCAGGTCGTAAGTCAACGACTATCTGTAACTAAATAACTAGATAGATGAACAGAAACAGATGTACAATAGAAATTAATATAAAGTCATTGAAATATTCTAAAGAAATAGAAATGTTTATAAATTGTCATTGTTTTTTTTTCCTTGCATTGAGTGTAATTTTCTTATGGTTACCGTTACAGGCCCGTAAATACATCGGTGATTCTTTGGGAGAGAAATATGCGGAGGGTGTGATTCTGGACCTGGAGGCAACATGGGAGGAGTCTGACCCACGCACACCCCTCATTTGCTTTTTGTCGATGGGTTCTGACCCCACTGACTCCATTATTGCCTTAGGCAAGAAGAACAGAGTTGAGACACATTATGTCTCCATGGGTCAGGGACAGGAAGTTCACGCTCGCAAACTGATGCAGCTCTCAATGGCAAATGTAATAAGCTTTTGCATGTTTATTTCATTTGAAATAATGATTTCATTTTCAAAGCTGATTATAATCAACAGCCGCTCAGTCAGTAGTGTGTAAATTTGCAAATAGCCTGCTATAAATCACACACAGGTGACGACTCATTCATTACCTGCACATTCTCTCTGACTCCTTCTCCTAGACCTCAATCATGCATGCAACAGCCATTCATACATAAAAAGCTGTTTTTTTTGCCTTATTAACATGAAAAAAAAAGAAGTTTTTCTCTCTTCCCCATTTAACTCAAATGCATATACACAGGGCAGCTGGGCTCTGCTTCAGAACTGTCACCTGGGGTTGGATTTCATGGATGAACTGATGGACATAGTGACAGAGACAGAGACCGTTCATAACAACTTCCGCCTGTGGATTACCACCGAGGAACACCGCAGCTTCCCCATTACGCTGCTGCAAATGTCCATTAAATTCACCAACGAACCACCACAAGGTCTCAAAGCAGGACTCAAGAGGACGTACGCAGGTCAGAGCAAATGCATAGACTGTGGTTGAGAGCATACCATTGATAGCTTTTATTTTCTTACTTTTATTTGACTTCCTTTTATAAATTAATATAAACAGACTTTCTTTATCTTAGTCAGTATGTAAAACTTCATTCATTCATTTTCTGAACCGCTTAATTCTAATTGGGGCCCCAAGGGGGCTGGTGCCCATCTCAGCCGACTCGGCAAAGGCAGAGAACACCCTGGACAGCTCATAAGGCATCGCACGGCCGACGCACACTCATGGCTACGCAACTCCTGTTGACGAAAGTCAGCAATGGATCTTTTACATGATTTCCACCATAGACAGGGCGAGACATGGCCAGCCTTTCATAACCCAGTTAGATGCACTGGGTGTGGGGTGTGGGGGTGGGGGGCAGCAGTGACAACCTGTATATAGTGAGGAGTGAACCCATGACCTTGTTGGCATCAGTAATCCAGCACCCTACCACCATGCCACCACAGCCCAGTATGTTGCACTTAATAATGTATTTTGCATGAATATTATCTGAACAACCCTGTGATGTTCCCAACAGTTTATTTTGTATCCACTAGTTTCATCTGTCACTCACTTATTTGCTGAACCGTTTAATCCTGTTGGGCTTGTAAGGAGACTTGTAAGGTGATTATCTCAGCCAGCATCCGGTGAAAGAGGTCTACACCCTGATCAGTTCACCAGACGATCAAAGGGCCCACAGTCACATCTACATCAAGGGGAAATTTGGTATTAATACAGTGATGGCCCAGTGGTAGGATCCTGGATTATAGGTCCCAAGGTTGAGGGTTCGAGCCCCTAGGTCAGTGGGTTGTCACTGCTATCCCCCCAGTGCAGCTATCTGGTTATCAAAGGCTAGCCATGTCGCACTGTCTGTGGTGAGGTTCATGTAAAATAACCATTGCTGATTTGCCAAGAGTAGATTGTTTGAATGTTTGAATGGCGCATTTGAATTTTTGAGATGGCGCTGTAACGTGAAATTGTTTCGTATCCAGATATAAAAATTTTTAGGAAAATGCATTTCGTAACCTGAATTTTTCGTTTGGTGAGACTTTCATAAAGTGAGGTACCACTGTATTTAGAAATAATATTATATTTTTATAATACACGTGGAAGATGGCAGGACGCACATTGTTGGAAATACGCAGATTTTTTTTCTTTTTCTGAAAATGAAAATGTAGGCATACAGGACTCTCGGCTGCCTCTATATAGTAGGTGCGAGTTCATGTGACGTGTCATAATATCGTGAGCTTTCCTTTTATAAAAGGGGCAATTTCACGTGATGTTCAAAATCTTTGAAATTTGTTAAAATTGCCTTTTCCAGCTGTCAATCATACGGATGATTTTTCTCTCTCTCACTCACTCTCTATCACTTTCTCTTTCCATTTGACTTTCAGGAATTAGTCAGGAAATGCTAGATGTGATTGAAATACCCCAGTGGCAACCAATGCTTTATGGTGTAGCTTTCATGCACTCATGCGTACAAGAAAGGCGTAAATACGGCCCGTTGGGCTGGAACATCCCGTATGAGTTCAACCAAGCTGACTTCAACGCCACTGTCCAGTTTGTCCAAAAGCATCTGGATGACATGGATGTCAAGAAGGTGAGATAGTTTTACTAGCCGTATCTACACTGTTTTTATTCAGACATGGTTCTAGAAATAAGGATGAGGCTCTCTTCATTACCAATCCCATGATTCAGCACCAGTATAAAATGACCACAGTATGATTGGTTTAATATTATATACCAAGAATAAAGGGCAGTGGTGGCCTATTGGTATAGGGCACTGGATCACTGATCCTAAAGTTAGGGGTTCAAGTCCCACCCTCCACAAGGTTGTCACTGTCCCCCCCAGTGCAGCTAATTGGGTTATCAAAGGCCGGCCAAGTCTCTCACTGTCTATGGTGTGAGGTTCATGTAAAAGAACCATTGCTGACTTTCAACAAGAGGAGCTGCATAGCCGTCAGTGTGTTTCCGCACTGCGATGGCCTGGCGAGCTATTCAGGGTGTACTCTGCCCTCGCCCGAAGTCGGCTGGGATGGGCGCCAGCCTCCCTGCGACCCTAATTATGATTAAGTGGTTACAAAAAATGAACTACAAAGAATAATTTATTTAATAATAATATTATAATTAATTACATCCAGATCACACTATACAGTATTACTTAATATTCCGTTAAATGTATTTCATGCTCATATTTTGATATTTGAAGAAAAAAAATCACCCACCACACAACCAATACCTACATGCACAATCAAGCTAAAGCAAGCTTAATCTTATCATTTGAATTAATTGTATTATTTGGGATGTTTAAAAACTGAAGCTCCAGCAGTTAGCATGAATTTATGAATTTTAACTCAGACAAAGTTGTCTGTTATGACTTTGTCCCCAGGGAGTGTGCTGGAACACGGTGCGTTACATGATCGGTGAGGCCCAGTATGGTGGCAGGGTGACGGATGACTATGACAAGCGTCTGCTGAATACCTTTGCGAAGGTTTGGTTTAGTGAGAAGTTGCTACACCCTGAGTTCAGTTTCTACAAAGGCTACGGCATCCCAAAATGCACCACTGTGGACCAGTATATGAATTTCATACAGGTAAATTATGCTAAATTATTCACTATCCTTGTCCAGTTGATGCATTTAGGAAGCCTGGAAACTCAAGAGAATATATTTTGAATATGAACACCAATGCTAATACAGTGGTACCTCACCTTACGAAATTAATCCGGTCCAGCAGCTTTCTCGTAACTTGCATTTTTCGTAAATTGAACCGTATTTTACATGTAAAACATGTGATTTGTTCCAAGGCTCCCAACACTACCCCATAAACGCTTTAAAAATGATAAAAGTATATTATAGTACAATTTCCTAATATTTATGTAAATCAGACTATCTATAGCACATGGAACATTTCGTAAAACATTACATCATTAGGTACAAAAAGAAATTATTTTGTATGAAATATGTGTTAAAAGTAAAATAAAAATATTTACCTTTTTTTTAAACCGCTCGAACCACCCATGTGATGCTTTAAAGTCCGGGGGTTGCTGGTCCGAAGAACTCTCACCCCTACCCTCCTTCACGAGGTCCTTAAATATGGCGGTTGTTTTTTCTGAAATAAACACCTCCGTCACTGTATCTCCGCTTTTAATGCCTCCTTCTGCTTCAATATCGTCCCGATTGTAGAGGGGTTTCGGTCATACTCCGTTGCCATTTCACTCAACCGCATCGCACTTTCCTATTTTTTTATCATCTCTGTTTTACTTCTATTGATAATGGAGCCCGCTTCTTCTTTTCAGTCTCACCAGGAATCACTTTCTTGGGGCTCATGATTAATAACGAAAAATAATGCTGCAATTAGCACACTCAAAAAACTCACGAAACTCACGAACCAACAGTACAACTGTCCTTTACGTGTGTGTCGAACAATGGGTCGAAGGCACACGAAAAGCATTATGGGTACAGTATTGTATTATGGAGATTTTCAGCTCCCTCCTAGCCAATGGGAGGCCAGCAGGGTGGGGTGTTGGGGAGACAACCGATGGGAAAGCAACTCGCGCATTGTTTGAATGTTTGAATAGCGCGTTTGGATTTTTGAAATGGCGCTTTCGTAACGTAAACTTGTTTCGTATCCAGAGACAAAAATTTATGAAAATGCATTTCGTAACCTGAATTTTTTATTTGGTGAGACTTTTGTAAAGTGAGGTACCACTGTATTGTAATCAGTAACAAACAAGACAATTCCTGAGTGGCCGTAAAGCCTATTTTACACATCAGCTTCATTCTCGCTCTGATTTATTATATCTTAAAGCATGTATGTGGACAGGAGAGAAACTGCCAATCCTGGGACTCAAACCCAGGACCTTCTTCCTGTGAGGTGGACATGCTACTGACTATAGCACCATGCCTATAACCTTTTTAAAGTAGAGCTGTATTTTTTTTTTACTTGTCTATTTACCCTATCTGTCTAATGTTACTTCCCTCAGGCCCTTCCAGCCTGCGACACCCCCGAGGCATTCGGCTTGCATCCCAATGCTGATATCACATATCAGAGCAAGCTAACCAAAGGAGTGCTGGACACCATCTTGAACATTCAACCAAAAGACAGCTCCAGTGGAGGTGGGGAGACCAGAGAGGCCGCAGTGTCTCGAATGGCCAATGACATGCTAGAGAAACTTCCTGCAGACTACGTGCCTTTTGAGGTTTGCTAAACCGTAGCATAATCTTTGGTGTGAGAATGATGTCATAATGCTAATCCAGAGGTTTTAGTTGTGATTGCCTCAGATTGAAAAGCCCGCTTCTGATCTCTCAGTCTATATTTTATATTTTTAGAAATAAGCACAAATAAATTGTGGGTTAAAATCGGCTCATCCTATGCTGATGTATAGTAAACCATTGAGTGGTACTTTACCGCATGATATGTTAATGCCACCAAAACAGATGTGGATGCACACAATATATACAGGGCCCCAACAATGTTTATGCAAGAATTTGTGTGTGTGTGTGTGTGTGTGTGTGTGTGTGTGTGTGTGTGTGTGTGTGTGTGTGTGTGTGTGATAGGTAAAAGAAAGGCTGACTAAAATGGGCGCCCTGAAGCCAATGAACATCTTCCTCCGTCAGGAGATTGAACGCATGCAACGCGTGTTGTCTCTGGTGCGAAGCACACTCACGGACCTTAAATTGGCCATTGAAGGCACCATCGTCATGAACGAAACCTTGCGTGACGCACTTGACTGCATGTATGATGCCCGTGTTCCTGACCGTTGGGCAAAGGTCTGAGAATGTGTCCTTACTCAACCTTTTTCATGTTGCTGTGTGATGCTTAAATAATAATAATAACCCAACCCTCATTTCAGGTTTCATTAATTAGTTAATGTCCTACTTTAATTATTATTAACATTAACCAGGTGCTGAATTTATTGAGATGTTGAATGGAAAACTCCTGTGTAATGAATAATAAGAGAAATATGAAGAAAAAACAGATCTAAAGACTTGAGTTTTAATTATGTTTAATTTTGTGTGTGTGTGTGTGTGTGTGTGTGTGTTATATTTATGATTTTTTTAATCTTGATTAGATCGTTTCATTTGTTTTTTTATTTGTTTTGGTGTTTGTTTTTAGGCTTCTTGGGCCTCCAGCACTTTGGGCTTCTGGTTCACTGAACTCCTGGACCGAAACCGTCAATTTCATTCATGGATTTTTGAGGGACGTCCAAACTGCTTCTGGATGACAGGCTTTTTCAACCCACAAGGCTTCCTTACAGCGATGAAACAGGCAACCTACCACACACACACACACACACACACACACACACACACACACACACACACACACACACACACACACACACACACACACCAATACTGTTATACATGTGTGCGGACCAGGTATCTCAGAGGCATATGTAGACCTTTGGCTCATAGGTCAGTTTATGATGAGAACAGTGGCGTCACATGAAAGTATGCAGGGTTTTCGTTTTATGTGTCTGGGCTCAATGACTTTAGAAGCATTTCAAAGAGACATACTCTGTTGTCCATACATACTTCTGTATCAGGAAATATAAATATGAACTTAAGCCAGTAGTACTAGACTGATGGTTGTACCTCAGATTCAGGAGGAACAATGTGGTTTTCATCCTAGCCGCAGCCCTCTCGACTAGCTCTATACACTCTATGGGATCCAAGAGGGAATCTGGGAGTTTTCCCAATCTGTCCACATGTGGGGTGTGTTCCGTTAGTACGGTGTACTGGACCCACTGCTATGGGCCATTAGCTCTGTCTCACCGGAGCCAGAGCTTGGTCTGCATTGGTAACAACAGGTCAATTTCGTCCAACAAGGTTGATCTTTGTCACCAGTTCTGTTCATAATTTTTATGCACAGAATTTCTAGCTACAGCCACTGGGTTGAGAAGTTCTGATTTAGTAGTCATAGGATCTCGTCTCTGCTTTTTGCAGACGATGTTGTCCTTTTGACTTCATCAAGCCAGGACCTCCAGCTCTCATTGATGTGATTCGCAGCTGAGTGTGAAGGGACTGAGTTTATAATCAGCACCTCCAAGTCCGAGGCCATAGTTCTCATCCGGAAAAAGGTGGAATGCACTCTACGTCTGGAATGAGGTCCTACCCCAGGTGGAATAGTTTAAGTATCATTGTTCGCGAGTGAGGGAAGGATGCAGTGGGAGATGGACAGGTGGATTGCTGCAGCCTCTGCTGTAAAGCAGAGCCTGTACCGGTTCGTTATGGTGAAGAGGGAGCTGAGCCGCAAAGTCTTCTTTTCCTTTCGGCTTTTCCCTTCAGGGGTCGCCACAGCGAATCATCTGCCTCCATCTCACCCTATCCTTTGCATCTTCTTCTCTTACACCAACGACCTTCATGTCCTCCTTCACCACATCCATGAATCGTCTCTTTGGTCTTCCTCTAGGCCTTTTGCCTGGTAGTTCCAGCCTCAGCATCCTATTACCAATATACTCACTATCCCTCCTCTGTACATGTCCAAACCATCTCAATCTAGCCTCTCTGACTTTGTCTCCAAAACGTCTTACATGTGCTGTCCCTCTGATATGCTCATTCCTAATCCTATCCATCCTCGTTACTCCCAAAGAGAACCTCAACATTTTCATCTCTGCTACCTCCAACTCAGCCTCCTGTCTTTTCCCCAGGGCCACTGTTTCTAACCCATACAACATCGTGGCCTCAACACCGTCTTTTTTCTTGCCGATACCCTCCTATCACACATCACACCGGACACTTTTCTCCAACCATTCCAACCTGCCTGCACACGCTTCTTGACCTCTTTTCCACACTCTCCATTGCTCTGGATTGTTGAGCCTAAGTACTTAAAATCCTCCACCTTGCTTATCTCTGCTCCCTGTAATCTCACCGTTCCTCTTTGGTCCTTGTCATTCATGCACATGTATTCTGTCTTACTGAGGCTAATCTTCATTCCCCTCCTTTCCAGGGCATAACTCCACCTCTCGAGATTTTCCTGCACTTGTTCTCTGCTCTCACTACAGATCACAATGTCATCTGCAAGCATCATAGTCCATGGGGAATCTTGTCTAACCTCGTCTGTCAGCCTGTCCATCACCATAGCAAACAAGAAGGGGCTGAGAGCTGACCCTTGATGCAGTCCCACCTCCACCTTGAACTCTTGTGTCACACCGACAGCACACCTCACCACTGTCTTAGATCTCTCATACATGTCCTGCACCACTCTAACATACTTCTCTGCCACTCCAGACTTCCTCATGCAATACCACAGTTCTTCTCTTGGCACCCTGTCATATGCTTTCTCCAGATCCACAAAGGCACAATGCAGCTCCCTCTGACCTTCTCTGTACTTCTCCATTAACATCCTCAAGGCAAACACTGCATCTGTGGTGCTCTTTCTTGGCATGAAACCAAACTGTTGTTCACAAATGCTGACTTCTGCCCTTAGTCTAGCTTCCACTATTCTTTCCCATAACTTCATTGTATGACTCATCAACTTTATCCCTCTGTAGTTGCAACAACTCTGCACGTCTCCCTTGTTCTTAAAAATGGGCACCAGCACACTTCTCCTCCATTCCTCTGGCATCCTCTCACTCTCTAAGACCTTGTTAAATGTTCTTGTCAGAAAATCTACTGCTACCTCTTCTAGACACTTCCATACCTCCACCGGTATGTCATCAGGACCAACTGCCCTTCCATTCTTCATCCTCTTCAATGCCCTCCTCACTTCACCCTTACTAATCTTTGCTACTTCCTGGTCCTCAACAGTCACCTCTTCTACTCTTTTTTCTCTCTCATTTTCCTCATTCATCAGCTCTTCAAAGTACTCTTTCCATCTTCCCAGCACACTTCTGTCATCAGTCAATACATTTCTCTCTCTGTCCTTTATCAATCTAACTTGCTGCACGTCCTTCCCATCTCTATTTCTCTGCTGTGCCAACCTGTATAAATCATTTTCTCCCTCCTTATTTTCCAACCGAGCATACAAGTCATCAAACGTGCTCTGTTTGGCCTTTGACACTGCTACCTTTGCCTTACACTGTGTCTCCCTGTACTCCTGTTCACTCTCTTCGGTTTTCTCAATGTCCCACTTCTTCTTAGCTAATCTCTTCCTTTGTACACACTCCTGCACTTCCTCATTCCACCACCAAGTCTCCTTATCTACTTTCCTTCCAGATGACACACCAAGTATTCTCCTACCTGTCTCCCTGATCACATTAGCTGTAGTTGTCCAGTCATCTGGAAGCACTTCCTGACCACCCAAAGCCTGTTTCAACTCCTCCTTGAAGACAACCTGACACTCTTCCTTTTTCAACTTCCACCACTTTGTCTTCTGCTCTGCCTTTGCCTTCTTCACCTTCCTTACCATCAGCATCATCCTGCACACCACCATCCTATGCTGTTTGGCAACACTCTCACCCGCTACTACTTTGCAGTCACTGACTTCCTTCAAATTACATCGCCTACACAAGATGTAGTCTACCTGTGTGCTCCTACCTCCACTTTTATAAGTCACCCTATGCTCCTCTCTCTTCTGGAAGAAAGTATTCACCACAGCCATTTCCATCCTTTTTGCAAAATCTACCAACATCTGTCCTTCTGCGTTCCTGTCCTGGATACCAAACCTACCCATCACTTCCTCGTCCCCTCTGTTTCCTGCACCAACATGTCCATTGAAGTCTGCCCCAATGACCACTCTTTCATCTCTGGGGGTACTCTGCATCACTTCATCTAACTCCCTCCAGAATCTCTCCTTCTCTTCTCGCTCACATCCTGTCTGTGGGGCATAAGCACTAACAACATTGACCATCACACCTTTAATTTCTAACTTGAGACTCATCACTCTGTCTGACACTCTTTTCACTTCTAGAACATTCCTGGCAAACTCCTCCTTCAAGATGACTCCGACTCCATTTCTCTTCCCATCCACACCGTGATAAAACAGCTTAAACCCTGCTCCTATGCTTCTAGCCTTGCGACCTTTCCACCTGGTCTCCTGAACACACAGTATGTCCACCTTCCTCCTCTGCATCATGTCAGCCAGCTCTCTACCTTTTCCTGCCATAGTTCCAACGTTCAAAGTCCCTACTTTCAGTCCTAGACTCATGCCTTTCCTCTTCTCTCTCTGGCAACGGACACGCCTCCCGCCTCTCCTTCTTCAACGTCTTCGACCAACAGTAGTCCAATTTCCATCAGCACCCTGTTGGTTGACGGCACTGATGGCGGTCGTTGTTAACCCGGGCCTCGACCGATCTGGTATGTGATTCTTTCTTGTGATTCGCATAGTTTATTTGGCATTTGTTTTACGCCGGATGCCCTTCCTGACGCAACCCTCTGCATTTATCCGGGCTTGGGAACGGCGTGAGGGAGAGACACTGGTTTGTGCCCCCCCCCCCCTCACGGCTGCATTGGAGCTGAGCCGCAAAGTAAAGCTCTCAATTTATCAGCTGATCTACATTCCTACCCTCACCTATGGTCACGAGATTTGGGAAGTGAACAAGATCGCACATACTAGTGGCTAAAATGAGCTTCCTTTGCAGGGTGGCAAGGCTCTCCCTTAGAGATAGGGTGAGAAGCTCAGAAATTTGGGAGTAGCTCGGAGTAGAACAGCTGCTCCTCTGCATTGAGAGGAGTCAGCTATCATGGTTTGGGCATCTGATTAGAATGCTTCTCAAATGCTTACCTGGTGCGGTGTTTTGGGCATGTCTAACTGGGACCCCAGGGTCAATTCAGAATATGTTGGAGGCACCATGTCTCTCAGCTGGTCTGGGAATGCCTCAGTGTCCCCCCGGAGAAGCAGGGGAGAGTGGCTGGAGAGAGGGACATCTGGACCTCACTGCCTAGGCTGCTGCCCCTGTGACCTGACCCTGGATTAAGTGGAACAAGATGATGATGATGATGATGATGATGATGATGATGATGATGATGATGATGATGATGGTAGTGATAATGAAGTCAAGACAATTTCTCCATCAGATTTCACAAATCTGATTTTTTTTTTTAACCCTGCAGGAGATCACTCGTGCTCACAAGGGTTGGGCCCTGGATCGCATGGTTCTGTGTAGTGAAGTGACCAAGTCAATGAAGGATGACATCTCAGTACCACCGCATGAAGGTGTCTATGTCTATGGGTTGTTTCTGGATGGAGCCAGCTGGGACCGTAAGAACTGTCGACTCGCTGATTCCAAACCTAAAGTCCTGTTTGAAGTGATGCCTGTCGTCAGGATGTTCGCCGAGAACAATAGTAAGACCCTTATTTGCTTGATATTTCACATCATTATATACAACATTAATTATAATATTCAATAAAAGACAACACAGCACTTTTAAAAGGTTAAAGGTCACAACTACTGGTCTAAAATATGGATTTTAATATCTTTAATAAATAACACAGCTAGAAAAAAAATGTGTTTGCCCTTCTTCCTGGCGGCACAATGACATAGTGGTTAGCATGTTCGCCTCTCAGCAAGGAGACCTGGGGTTGTATTCCCAGCTCGGGTGTTTCTGTGTTTCTGTGTGGAGGAGGCATGTCCTCCCCATGCTTGCGTGGGTTTCCTCCCACAGTCCAAAAACATGCATAGTAGGCTAACTGGCTGTTCAAAATTGCGCCTAGGTGTGAGTGTGAGTGTGAATGATTGTGTGTTACCATGCAATGGCCTGGCGTGCTGTCCATGGTGTACCCCTCCCTCACTTGGATTCGGTTGAGATAGATGCCAGTCTCCCTGCGACCCTAATTAGGATTAAGTTGCTTAGAAAATTAAGAAATTAATTAATTTTCCCACCATAGCAAAGCAATGAAGCAATGCAATAATGCAAATACAGTGGTACCTCAATTTACGAAATTAATCCATTCCGGAAGGGGGTTTGTAACGTGGATTTTTTTGTAAGTTGAGTCGCATTTTACATGTAAAATGTGTGATTCGTTCCAAGGCCCCCAAAACTACCCCTAAACCCTTTAAAAATTATAAAAGCATACCTTTTAATGCCTCCTTCTTCTTCAATATCGTACTGATGGTAGACGGGTTTGGCCATATTCCTTTGTGATCTCACTCAACCGCATGCCACGAGCCCGCTTTTTCTTTTCACTTGCACTGGGAATCACACGCATGCGTTCCTGTGTGTGTGTGTGTGTGTGTGTGTGTGTGTGTGTGTGTGTGTGTGTGTGTGTGTGTGTGTGTGTGTGTGTGTGTGCGTGCATGTGTGTGTGCGCACATGTGTTGACCATGTCTTCTTAGCAGAGTTATAATCTTACAAATGTTTATGCAAGGTTAAAAGCCTGAGCAAAAAAATAAAGTTGCATTGAGCACACTCGAAAAACTCACGAAACAACAGTAACTCTGTCCTTTACACGAAAAGCAGCAGCTCCATAATAGCCAATGGGAGGGAGCTGTGTCATCCCTCCTAGCCAATGGGAGGTCAGTGGGGCGGGATATTGGGAGATAGCCAATGGGAGGGAGCTGCGTCATCCCTCCTAGCCAATGGGAGGCCAGTGGGGTGGGATGTTGAGAGATAGTCAATGGGAGAGGACAGCAAATCGTGCATTGTTTGACTTTTTGAGATGGTGCTTTCGTAACGTGAACTTATTTCGTATCCAGAGACAACAATTTTAGGAAAATGTTTTTCGTGACCTGGATTTTTCGTTTGTTTCGGGCTTTCGTAAGTTGAGGTTCCACTGTAGTTGAAATTACAACCTAAGACAACTAGCACAACCACTAATTAGCTATTTATGTCTAGCGCCTTCCTTCACTAAAACAACACTCACCCCTCACTGCTTTTTATTTAAACATGCCATGTTAAATAATTTTATCTCAAGTAATCTTACTTGCTGAACCATTTGATCAGCTATAAGAGTCAGTTTCAGCTAACACTGGGCAAAGGCACAGTTCACCCCGACAAAGCTTGCAAGTCCATTGCAGGACAATACACACACACACAACATATTCACTCTCAATTGCGAATTTCCCTCTGGGATTAATGAAGTATCTATTTATCTATCACTCACTGCCAGGGATAGTTTTGAAACAGGCAATTTGTTTAAAGCGCATGCCTCTGTACTCATGGGATGAAACTGGAGTACACAGTGGAAACCCTGACAAGCACAAGAAGAACATGCAAACTCCACACAGAACCACCCAAAGCCTGAGACTTGAACCCAGGACCTTCTTGCTGTGAGGCGAATGTGCAGAACACTAAGCGGCTTTATCACTTTACAGGAACTTTATGAAAAAAGACGTTTTTGTGTGAGGTGTCTATGAGTAAAAGTTATTTCTCTGTGATGTGAGGGTGTAGAACTGAGAAAAATAAAGTGCTGCTTCACAGTGGACGGTGGTGAGTCAGTGGAAAAGGCTTTGGGTTACTAATCCAAAAGTAGGGGGTTCAGGCCCCAGTACCCAGCAGCTGCTGTAGGGCCCTTAAACAAGGCTATGTATATGTATACAGATGCTCCCCAACTTATGAACGAGTTAGGTTCCAGATGGCCGTTCGTTAGATGAATTTGTCTGTAAGTCGTTACAGGACATTCATTTGAACGGAACGTATGTTTAAACCTTGTATAAGTAACCTATATGAGTATGTACTGAATACAATCTCTCTCTCTCTCTCTCTCTCTCTCTCTCTCTCTGAGTTATTACATAACTGACCGCGCGGTGTAAGGATGCTCTTGAGCTCAGTCTAATTGAAAGCATCCGCAACTTTTAGGAAAATGCCCAAAACCTCCCATCAAAACTACTTACATTTTTACATATGAGTGTGTGTGCATTGAATATGTATTTATGGATATTATTATATACACATATACATGTACGTATATGTCATGGGGGGGGGGGGTGTTGATCCTACTTTGCAGAATTTGGTGGTCGCGGGGGAATCTCGATCCCAATTAACCGCAGAAATTGAAGGATCCCTGTATGTGTGTGTGTGTGTCTGTGTGTGTGTGTGTGTGTGTGTGTGTGTGTCTGTATGTAAGTTGCTCTGGATAAGGGCCTCTGCCAAATACCATAAAAGGTAATGAACACTAATGTTCTGTCTTGACTCTCAGCTGTGAAGGACCCTCGTCTCTATTCCTGCCCCATTTATAAGAAGCCCGTGAGGACAGATTTGAACTTCATAGCGACTGTGGACTTGAGGACTACTCAGCCTCCGGAATACTGGACCATGCGAGGTGTAGCTGCACTGTGTGATATAAAGTAGTTTGTCTGCTGAACATTTTACTTACAGAAAGCTTCAACATATCAATGCTTCTGTTTTTTATTTTATTTTTTATTTATTTTATTTAGTTTTTTTATTGCCGTGGTATGAGTCATATGCTGTATACTGTATCATTACAGTAGAATATACAACCAATAAAATTTTTTTTTCTTATGTTCTAATTCAGAAGAAACAGTTCCACCATGTGGAGAATAAACTGAAAGATTCCGTGTTAATCACAAGTCCTGGTTCTATTTTGTTTTAATTCTTAAGTTGCTATAAATGGTTAAAAAATGTCAACTCAATTTTAAGAAACCACATGCAGCATTCATTCTTCGATTTATTCAATTTCTAAGCTGCTTAAAGCTCATTGATTAGAGTCACAGGGAATCTGGCGCACATCTCAGCCAACTTTATTTATTATATTTAATTTTTTTATTTGTAAGGTTTGCAAATAAATTACTAATATTAAAACTAAATCTGTATAAGAAAGGGTAACTAAACAGCCAGGGAAGGCCAAGTTATATCATAAAATAATACAAGCTCAGTATACGTGGGCAGTGGTGGCCTGGTGGGAAAGGTGCTGGCGTGCTGATCCTAAGGATGTGGGTTCAAGTGCCACTCTTTACAAGGTTGTCACTGTCCCCCCAGTGCAGCTAACTTTGTTATCAAAGGCTGGCTGTGTCTCTCACTGTCTATGGTGTGAGATTCATGTAAAAGAACCATTGCTGGCTTTCAACAAGAGGAGCTACATAGCCGTCAGCGTGTTTCCACCCTGTGATGGCCTGGCGAGCCGTCCAGGGTGTACTCTGCTCTCGCCCGATGTGGGCTGAGATGGGTGCCTGCCTTCCTGTAACCTCAATTAGGATTAAGGTGTTCAGAAAAGGAATGAATGA
>CM045733.1:11162500-11190000 GCA_024760905.1 Plotosus lineatus
TGACATCAAATTTTAAGAGATAATATATTTTTAAATAAAATAATTAAAATAAAAAAGTCCTAACTTTCAACATGTCAATGTTTTCTTGCGAATAAAATTCATGAGATTTTGCAGATCATTGTACAGTGATCGCTCGCTACTTCGTGTTTCAGTTTCTGCAGCTTCAGTGTATCACGAGCTTTTCAAAAATATTCAAGAATTAAAAAAAATCAGAAAATTAAGGAAACATAGGAAAAAGGATAAGGAATATGATGCATAACAAGGCCAATTATGGAAAAAACCCAAACAAAAACAAAAAAAAAAAAAAAAAACAACAACCCAAAAATGGGGCAGTGGTGGTCGAGTGGTATAGGGCACTGGATCGCTGACTCAAAGGTTGGGGTTCGAGTCCCACTCTCCACAATGTTGTCACTGTTCCCCCGATGCAGCTAACTGGGTTATCAAAGGCCATCCATGTCTGTCACTGTCTATGGTGTGAGGCATGTAAAAGAACCATTGCTGACTTTCGACAAGAGTAGGCTGCAAAGCCGTCGGCGTGTTTCCGCCCTGCGATGGCCTGGCAAGCTGTCCAGGGTGTACTCTGCCCGAACTCTGCGAAGTTGGCTGGGATGGGCGCCAGCCTCCCCGCGACCCTAATTAGGATTAAGCGGGTACAGAAAATGAACTGAAACAACCCAAAACCCCCAACAAAAATACTTTTATGTGAGGTGCACATCTGTGTGCCCACATCTGTATGTGTGTGTATTTATATTTTATTTACATCTTATGCATTATTTTTGAATGTTTAATTGTTATTATAAGCATTAAATATGTATTTCTTGATATTATATACACATATACATGTACGTATAGTTCAGTCGATACGTCAAGTTGATCCTACTTTGCGGAAATCAGCAGTTGCAGGGGGTCTGTCCCCATTAACCGCAGAAAGTGAGGGATCTCTGTATTCGTTTTTTTTCTTACGTTCCACCCAGAGTTCCAACTTTGTTGAACTTTGTGTTGTGCTGTAGTTAGATATATATCTATATGCCGGATGGCTTCACCCTTATTTGATTTTCCATTATAAAGAAAACAAACATTTCTCAATGAACTCAGGCCTGTATGTTCAGAGCAAAGATCAAAAGATGAGATGAATATTATCTACCAATTGAGTTATACTTCCATGCAGCCCATTCTCACAGCAGCATTTAGATCTGGAGCTGTCTGAGAACATGGCAGCAATGCTTAGATCCCTGGGTGGGTAGCCATTACTCTGTGATAAGATTAGGACTTGAAGAGAACATAGAGTAAAGCCTGTTCTTATAATTACATAAACAAAAGGCTTAGTGAAGTTTAAATTCTTATAAAAATCAGATGGTTCAAGTCTAAAACTCAAAACAGCGGACGGATAAAAATCACACTCTCATTGTGTACATGTTTAGTAGTGTTGCTTTGAGTATTCCTTCCTTTGTTATGGTTGGCTGCCTTATCTCCGAGAACATTTTTTGTGTGACCATTGTCTGCCATGCTCCCTCTGTGGATCATCTGCTGAACTGTCTGCCTGATCATTTGATCGCCGCCTGTCTCATGTTTAACAGTTTTTGGATTTGTTTGCCTCAGGGAGCTTCAGTAAACTATTTCAAACTTGCATCAGCTAAACTCTGTGCTGAGTTTTAGAACAAACTAACTATATACGGGTAAAGAGCAGGATTTCATTCACTCATTTGCTGAACCATTTAATCTTACTGGGGTAATAGGGAGGCTGAAGCGGCTGTACTAACCACTACAACGTTCTACCACAATGCCATTCGGAGACACAATAAAAATTGTAAACACTGGTGTCTACTAGGCAGCAGGTAGATTGTACAGTTCGCTTGTTTTGCTCATCTAAAAATCATCTGGATGGGAGATACACACGTGACTTCAAGAGACACAAAAGACTTGAATTCCACTAACATGAGCACGAGGTTAATTTGCCCATGCAGAATCCAGTATTGTGTTTTTACACCAACGTACAAAGTCAAAACTCCATTCAGCTCAAGTGCAGATATGGAGTATTGTCTGTAATGCACTATGCGCTCTGCTTGTCCGAAATTTCTGTGTGCTCAGGGCAAGGGCTATGCTATTTCACCATGCAGCAGGGAGCCACTTTATTTAATACCTATGCCTTCAGGGTGGATCTGTCAAGCACATGAGCCTGGTGTTCTTGTCCTTTATGACATCACCTCTGTCACTTCAGGCTGTGTACGCACTGCTCATAGCTGATCAGTGGCGGAAATTTAATTTCTGTGTAAAAATGTGCTTATTCATGGGCTTGTAAGTATTAATAAAGATAGGATGCTTTGGTCATTACTACCTGCAGAGAGAGAGAGAGAGAGAGAGAGAGAGAGAGAGAGAGATCCTGATGACCATAATTGTAAAATGTTGTAAATTGTTTAGGTTTTTTGGACTTTAATTTTTTTTTTACCTTTAAAATAACAAGTACCATGTTATATAAGGCACGGTAGAGTAGTGGTTAGTGCATCCACCAAATAGCAAGAAGTTCCTGGGTTTGAATCCCAGAGCTCGACTCAGGCATGTCTGTGAGGAGCTTAAATATCATCTCTATGCTTGCATATGTTTCCTCCAGCTACTCTGGTTTACTCCCACAGTCCAAAGACACACATTAGGCTAATTGCCCATAGGTGTAAGTCAGAGTGATTGTGTGTACCCTGTCTTCACACAGAGTTGGCTGTCGTAGTCCCTATCTTCCATACGTATGATTAAGGCGTTCGGCAAATGAATGAATGAAATAGACAAGTGACTTACAAACCGGATTCCAAAAAAGTTGGGACACTATACAAATTGTGAATAAAAACTGAATGCAATGATGTGGAAGTGCCAAATTTCAGTATTTTGTTCCAAAGAGAACATAGATGGCAGGGTCAAAAGTTTAAACTGAGAAAATGTATCATTGTAAGGGAAAAATAAATTTCTTGGTGTCAATAAATCTCTAAAAAGTTGGGACAAGGCCATTTCCACCACTGTGAGGCGTCCCCTCTTCTTCTTACAACAGTCTGCAAACGTCTGGGGACCGAGACACCAAGTTTCTCAAGTTTAGAAATATGAATTCTGTCCCATTCTTTTCTAATACAGGCCTCAAACTGCTCAACTGTTTTGGGCCTTCTTTGTTGCACCTTCCTCTTTATGATGCGCCAAATGTTCTCTATAGGTGAAAGATCTGGACTGCAGGCTGGTCATTTAAATACCTGGATCCTTTTCCTACGCAGCCATGATGTTGTAATTAATGCTGCATGTGGTCTGGCATTATCATGTTGAAAAATGCAAGGTCTTCCTTGAAAGAGGTGATGTCTGGATGGGGGTATATGTTGTTCTAGAACCTGAATATACCTTTCTGCATTGACGGTGCCTTTCCAGATGTGCAAGCTGTCCATGCCACACGCACTCATGCAACTCCATACCATCACAGATGCAGCTTCTGAACTGAGCACTGATAACAACTTGGGTTGTCCTTGTCCTCTTTAGTCCGGATGACATGGTGTCCCAGTTTTCCATAAAGAACTTTGAATCATGATTCATCTGACCACAGAACAGTTTTCCACTTTGCCACACTCCATTTTAAATGACCCTGGCCCAGAGAAAATGCCTGCGCTTCTGGGTCCTGTTTAGAAATGGCTTCTTCTTTGTACTGCAGAGTTTCAGCTGGCAGCGGCAGATGGCACGGTGGATTGTGTTCACCGACGATGGTTTCTGGAAGTATTGCTGAGCCCATTCTGTGATTTCCCTTACAGTAGCATTCCTGTTTGTGGTGCAGTGCCATTTAAGGGGCCGAAGATCACGGGCATCCAGTATGATTTTTTTGGCCTTCACCCTTATGCACAGACTGTTCCAGATTCTCTGAATCTTTGGATGATGTTACGCACTGTAGATGATGATAAATTCAAACTTTTGGCAATTATTTGCTGGGAAACACCTTTCTGATATTGCCCCGCAATCTTTCTGTGCAATATTGGGGAAATTGGTGATCCTCTTTATCCTCTACGTCTTCGCTTCTGAGAGACACTGCCACTCTGAGAAGCTCTTTTTATACCCAGCCATGTTGCCAATGAACCTCACTGGTCTTCCAGCTGTTCGTTATAAGTGCAATTGACTTTTCCAGCCTCTTATTGCTTCTTCTTCTTTTCTTTCGGCTTTTTCTCGTTCTCGAGAGTCGCCACAGCAAATCATCTGATTCGCACATCTGATTTGGCATGGGTTTTTACGTCGGATGCCCCTCTTCTTGCTACCTTTCCCAATTTTTTTGAGATTTGTTGACACCATGAAATTTAAAATCAACATATTGTTTTCTTAAAATGATACATTTTCTCAGTTTAAACTTTTGACCCTGCCGTCTGTGTTCTATTCAGAATAAAATATTGAAATTTGGCATCTCCACATCATTGCATTCAGTTTTTATTCACAATTTGTATAGTGTGCAAACTGTTTTGAAATCTGGCTTGCATTTATATATTTAAAATCATTTGTATTGACCACAGGTCCTGTGATGATCTGGCTAGTTTTCAAGGTGCACCCCACCTTTGCCCAGTGTTGGTTGAGATGGGCTTAGGATTAAGCAGTTTGGCAAAGGGGAGAGAGCATGAGAGCCACATCCAGCAGAAGGTCATTGCGTCTCTGCTTATTTAATAGTAATAATGGACTTTTATTAACCTTGACACAAATACATTGAATATCCTCAATGAGACAAAGACAAACAAAAAAGATAAGTCAGAACTTACTTAGAAGAAAAGAACAGGATGGTAGGCTTCAATTCATAGAATGGCCCCAGTAGTCTCCAGACAAACCATATTGAGCTGGTTTGGTATGAGGTGTATAGAAAGATGTGGACAAAACAAGTGCAACACATTTGTGGGAACAGCAATGAAAGGACTTCAGAACAAGATTTGGTTTTGGGGGAGTAGGCGCTTTGTGGTAAATGTACTGATTTACTGATCTGTAAGTTGGGGTTCAAGTCCCACTATCACATGATTGTCACCGCTGTCCCTCCAGTGCCACTAACTGGGATATTCAAAGGCCTGCCATTTCTCTCACTGACTGTCTGAGGCATGTTAAACAATCATTGATGTCAGTCATATAAAGAGTAGGCCATTGGATTGCTGTCATCGATGTTTCTGTCCTGCAATGGCCTGGCCTGGTCCAGGGTGTACTCTGCCCTCGCTCAGAGTTGGCTGAGATGGTCACCAGCCTCTCTCTGACCTTAATTAGGATGAAGCGGTTCAGAAAATGAATGAACGATTTGATTTCCATTGTCAGTAGAATTCCATGAGTGTGTTCAAGTGTAATACTAGTATCTGCAAGAGGTGGGTCCTTTCATGAGTCCAAAATGTTTATTAAAGTGTGATAAATAATTCTACAGTCTTGTTACTCCAAGTGTTTTTTTTCCTCTATGCTTTGAAAGCTCTATAATTTGGACATGGCTTGTCAATGTTGGTGTGTAAAGGCTCAAGTGCCCTCAAGTGAGACCTAAACCAAACCCGAAGTGAACGTCTTCTTTTCCTTTTGGCTGTTCCCATCAGGGTCACCACAACGAATCATCTGCCTCCATCTCACCCTATCCTCTGCATTTTCTTCTATTACACCAACTACCTTCATGTCCTCCTTCACTACATCCATAAATCTCCTCTTTGGTCTTTCTCTAGACCTTCTGCCTGGTAGTTCAAACCTCAATGGAATGCAGACTGCACTGCCGGCCTCCTCACACAACATCAGTGCCTAAGACTGGTGCAAAATAGTCACAGGAAATTCATCATTCATTCACTCATTGAAGCTCTTTATCCTCACTAGGGTCACAGGGAGGATGAAGCCTACTCAGCTGACTGAAAAGGTGGAATACATCCTGAACAGCTCACCAGCAGACTTTCAACCGTTCCCACTCATTCTCGCATCAAGGGGCAATTAGAGTAATGTGAATTCCTTTGGACGCATTCATTCATTTTCTGAACTGCTTAATCCTAATTAGGGTCACAGAGAGGCTGGCATCCAACTCAGCCGACTCTGCTCGAGAACCGAGTACACCCTGGATAACTCACCAGACCATCGCAGGGCAGAAACACACTCACAATGTAGCTCATCTTGATGAAAGTCAACAATGGTTGTTTTACATGAACATCCCACCATAGACAGTGAGAGACATAGCCGGCCTTTGATAACCCGGTTGGCTGCACTGGGGGGACAGTGACAACCCGTTGAGAGTGGGGCTTCAACCTCCAACCTTGGAATCAGCGATCCAACACCTTTTACCACCAGGTCACCACTGCCCTGGCTTTGGACTATGGGAGAAAAATTAAATGTCCAGAAGAGAACAAGGGGAGAACAACACCCTCCCTGAGCTCAGAACTCAAACCCAGGACCATTTTGATGTGAGGAAACCACTAAAACCTGGTCCACCCCACATGAAGTACAAGTATTATAACCTTCTAAGGCCAAGGTTTGCTTCCTCCACAGAACAATTACATGTTTATCACCTGAGCGACGTGGTGGGGTAGTTTTAGCACGTCTGCCTCACAGCAAGGAGGTTCTGGGTTTGAGCCCTGTGCACAGCAAGGTAGTTTTTCTGTGGTGCGTACATGATCTCGTGTTTGTGTGGATTTTATCTGGGAACTCTGATTTTCCCCCACAGTGCAAGAATGTCGAAAATATTGTGAAAAAAAATGAATGATTTACGTGGGATGTGCAGTTTCTTCACATGAACGAGGCTTGAAATGGACCTTCATGTATCTACCACAGAACGATAAGGCAAAAAGTTCCAATATTTAGTATTTTTAAGGTTTAAATGTATTCAAAGTACAGTTTATCACAGTAACAAAATTACAGGAAACATTTAAATCTACCCATGTTTACATCTACATTACAGGACAAGATCTAACTACAAGTGAAATATAACATGACAGTGAAGTTCTTGCTTTCTTTCAGTATCATTGGACAAAAGGTACTGGCCGGACATAAGCAGCAGTAACATTCCTTCCAAATAATTTAGATATATCGATTAGGTACATTTCCAAAAAGACACTAAGAATTATTTTTTGTTATGTATTTTTAGCAACTTCTATGTCAATATGCAAATGAGGAGGCACAAAAACAAAATGTAAAAACACATATGGTTGGAATGCAGCATACATTCATTGTGTCCATTTCTGAATGCTGTTTATAAACAAGCAATATATTTTAACAGGTATTCCTGGAATTTCACGTAGTTACAATATTTAATTCAGCAAATATTTGAATGTGTGCTATTGTTCACTACTTCCTACAATTTTTTTTTGTATAAAACACGTTCACCAATCTCTTTAATGCAAATCACTGCACTGCTGCTCATTCATGCTCATATCCAATCAGCTAATCATGTGCTAGCATTCAGTACAATGAATCACACACGACCCCGTACAGAGCGTCATAATAAATATCATCTCACTCATTCTCTGAACCGTTCATTTCCTATAACCGCTTAATCCTAATTATGGTCGCAGGGAGGCTGGTGCCCATCCCAGTCAACTCCGAGCAAGGGCAGAGTACACCCTGGACGAATCACCAGGCCATCGCAGGGCAGAGACACACTGACGAATTTGCAGCTACTCTTGTTGAAAGTCAGCAATGGTTCTTTTACATGAACCTCCCACCATAGACAGTGAGAGACATGGCCGGCCTTTGATAACCCAGTTAGCTGCACTGGGGGGGGGGGGGGGGGGGGGGGACAGTGGCAACCTTGTGGAGAGTGGGACTTGAACCCCCAACCTTAGGATCAGTGATCCAGCACCTTTACCACCAGGCCACCACTGCCACATTCTCTGAATCACTTAATCCTATTACAGTGGCTGAAAGGTGGAAGCCTATCTTAGCTGACACTGGGAAAAGGAGTGGTACACCCTAAACAGTTGTCCAGACCATTGCACGGCTAACACACACACACACACACACACACACACACACACACACACACACACACACACACACACCCAAACCCAGGGGTTAATTAGACCAAGGTACATGTCTTTGGACTGTGGTAGGTGTTGGAAGTACCCAGAGGAAACCAATGCTAGCACAGGGAGGACATGCAAACTCCATACAGAAACATAGTAGTCGCACCTTGGACTCGAACCCAGCACCTTCTTGCTGTATGGGAGATGTGTTAATTGTCATATCCTTTTAAACATTGGAACTGGGAAAAAATATGATTTCAGCAATTTTGATTGTAGCTTAGTTCTTGGTGTCCCTCTGTAATGATATTTCATAATATTTCAAGTCTCATTTCCTACACATACATTATCTATCTATCTATCTATCTATCTATCTATCTATCTATGCATGCACAAACATTCCCTACATTTTATAATTTTATAATGAGCAAAACATTTGGAATTGACGTATTCATGAGAAGGGTCAGAGAACGGTTTGAGTTGGAGCATAGTCATGTCATGCCAAAGTTTCAGGGTGAAAAGAAAAGCGTCTCATAATATGTAACATGCTAAATGTTTGGGTGAATAACCTACAACCACCTGAGATCATGTCAGGTTTCACTCATGAGCCATGAGCAGGAATCTGAAGCTACAGAAAGCAGAGTCTCACAGAAACTCAATAAAAATCAGGCAACGTCTTCAACTGTCAACTTTAGGTGAACCTGAGCTGCGATTGTTCAGTCAGATCGTTTTTCCAATTCTCATATTTGATTTGTTCATTTTCCAAACTGCTTAATCCTACTAGGGTCATGGGCAGGCTGGAGACCATCTCTGCTTTCCATTCCACAGCAGGGGAAAAAAAAAACATACCTTGGGGCAATTTCATGTAGTTGTTGAAGTGTGGAAAGAAATGGGACAACATGCAAACTCCACTCAGAAATGCCCCTCGCCAAGCACGGGACGCAAACCTACAACCTTCTTACATTTACAGCATTTGACAGATGCTCTTATCCAGTTTTGTAATTATCACTTCTATTCACCTAAGCAATTGGTGGTTAAGGGCTTTGCTCAAGAGCCCAACATTGTTGACAGTGGGAACTGAACCACTGACCTTTGGATCAGTAGTCCTTCCCCTTAACACGAAGCCACCACTCTCTCTTCTTGTTGTGAAGCAGACATGCTGACCACTATATCACTATACCACCATTACTGTGATGTCTGATGAAATATTAACTGAAGCTTTTGACTAGTATTATAATATATTATATTATATATATATATATATATACACACACACACACACACACACATATAGCGGTACCTCACCTTATGAAATTAATCCGTTCCAGAGCCTTTTTCATAACCTGGATTTTTCAAAAGTAGAACCGCATTTTACATGTAAAACGCGTGATTCATTCCAAAGCCTCCAATACTACCCTTTAAAAATAATAAAAGCATACCTTTTAAGGTACTTACTTTGTGTTGACCGTGTCTTCTTAGCAGAGTTATAATCTTACAAATGTTTATGCAAGGTTAAAAACCAGAGCCAAAAAATAAAGTTGCAATGAGCACACTCAAAAAACTCATGAACAAGCTGCTGCTCAAGGGAGCTGCGTTATCCCTCCTAGCCAATGGGAGGCCAGTGGGGCAGGATGTTGGGAGATAGCCAATGGAAGGCGAGCTCCGTCATCCCTCCTAGCCAATGGGAGGCCAGGGGGCAGGATGTTGGAAGATAGTTAATTGGAGAGCAGCTCAGGCGTTGTTTGAATGTTTGAATGGCGCATTTTAATGCTTGAATGACACATTTGGCACGTTTTATAAGGAGAACTTGTTTCGTATACAGAGACAAAAAATTTTGGAAAATGTTTTTCGTAACCTGGATTTTTCATTTGCTTAAACTATCGAAGGTGAGGTACCAGTGTGTGTGTGTGTGTATATTATATATATATATATATATATATATATATATATATATATATATATATATATATATACATATATATTTGCATTCATATACGGCCATGTGATTGACCTATTGGATAATTGCAATAATTGCATGAATGCCCAGCAAGCAGATGTAAACATTGAAACAAATAGAACCATAGTGGACAAAAATGAAAGAAAACAATCTTCGGCTGTCTGTATCTAGGACTTGGGCCGTGTTGGTAGACTGTGTTTGTTCGTATTGTCTAAGCTTTGTCTATTTTTTTTTCTGAAGCATCCAAATGGTTACATGGTAGCATACACTGGTTAATCTTATGCGAAGAGTCTTGTGTGCCAGACTGGCTGGCCTTCTGGGAGTCCCTCCATGAATCCGACGTGTTCGTAGGTGTACAGGCAGTAGGTAGTTTGCTCAGCAGGGTAGTTCTTCTCTGACTACTGTCGGAGTCGTTACGGATGCTGTACCTGAGCATCCGACAGCAAGGGAAGCAGCGCAGGAAGTCGTACAGGAGATGACCCCCGAACAGCATGTAAATCCAAGGGTTACAGCAGCTGTTCAGACTGGCGAGCAACGCTGATAGGGTCACCGCTGTATTCTCGGAATCTGAAAATAAAGAATATTGATAAGGAAGGATGAAGTCCAAGAAAGGAAATGCATCTGAGATAGAGAAGTCCTGCTCTGTCACAGGAGAAGGTACGTTTGTTTGAAGTGTAGATAATCTGATGATTATCTTTAGATGCCCGATTCTAACTGTATTATAATAATAATCTCTTCAGTGTAAGGGCTTTGATGAAGCAGTGTTTCAAAGAAGGTCCTGGGTTTGAATCCCGGACTCAGCAGTGGTGTTTTGGTGTAGTTTGCATGTTCTCCCTGTGCTTGTGTGGGGTTCCTCTAGGTTCTCTGGTTTCATTCCACATTTCAAAGAAATGCACACTGGATTTACATTTTACTTTTTCAGCATATGGGAGACAACCTAACATTGACTTTCATTTACACAAGGTTTAGGGTTAAGGGGTACTTGAACCCATGTCCTCCAGATCAGTACTCCAGAGCCTTAACACAGACAAAGCAATGGCCATTGATGTGAGTGTGAATGGTTGTGTATGTGTTGACACTGCGATGGAGCTGTTCAGGGTGCACCCTGTCTTTGACCAATGTTGGCTGAGATAGGTTACAGCTTCACTACTCCCCAAGCCGGATTAATCAGTTTGCCAAATAAGTATAATAGAGGGTGACAAAAACAAACAACCAACCCCCCCCCCCCCCCCCCACACACACACACACACCTTCATCAACTTTATTTTCATTTCCGTTTGCAATTCTGCAGGTTTTTATGGGGCCAAAAATAAATCTATCTATCGAGTGCCTGAGTCGTATGACGACCATTGGCGACCCGCCATGAAGAACAACACCCTGGTTATCATTTTCATGGAAGTTTTCTTGGCAGGATTAGTGCAGTGGTTTGCTATTGCCTTCTGCACGATGCAAACCTACGAGCAATTTAGAACGGTCAATTAACCTACTGTGCATGTCTTTGGATTGTGGGAGGAAATCGGAGCACCCGGAGGAAACCCATGTAAGCACGGGGAGAACATGCAAACTCCACACAGGAACACCCAGGCTGGGAATCGAACCCAGGTCTTCTTGCTGTGAGGCGGACATGCCACCACTATGCCACTGTGCCGCCCCAAAAATAAATAAATAAATAAATAAAAATCAATAAATAATAATAATTTCTATGTAAAATTTACTTCTGTCTATCTGCATGCACTTGATTGTCACTTTGAAAGTTTTTAATCAATTAAAAAATTTAAAAACACAAAATGTTAAATAATATTCGAACAGTTATCACCCCGATGAAAAATGTCTACCTTTATACGTAAAGACTGCTGGGCTTTTACACTGAAGCCTATTGGTTCATTAGAGCTTATGCTGTTACATGCAGACTTCGGAGGTCAGCTCCTCCTGGATGGGTCGCTCGTCCATCGCAGGTTGCCTTCCTTTATTATTTTACTGGGGCTCATTTATACAGCTGACAGATGTGCACTTAAGACCTTAACACACTGGGCATCAAACTAGGATTCGAACCCTTGTCCTCTCCATCATGACCCTTTCCACCACACCACCAGCACACTGGGCATCTAACCGGGATTTGAACCCACACCCTCTCCATCATGACCATTTCCACCACGCCACTCGCACACTGGGCATCTAAACTGGATTTGAACCCACACCCTCTCCATCATGACCATTTCCACCATGCCACTCGCACACTGGGCATCTAACCGGGATTTGAACCCACACATCCTCTCCATCATGACCCTTTCCACCACACCACTCGCACACTGGGCATCTAACCGAGATTTGAACCCACATTCTGTCCATCATGACCCTTTCCACCACACCACTAGCACACTGGACATCTAACCGGAATTTGAGCCCATGTCCTCTCCATCATGACCCTTTCCATCACACTACTAGCACACTGGGTATCGAACCGAGATTTGAACCCACACCCTCTCCATCATGACCCTTTCCACCACACTACTAGCACACTGGGCATCTAACTGAGATTTAAACCCACACCCTTCGACATCATGACCCTTTCCACCACACCACTCGCACACTGGGCATCTAACTGAGATTTAAACCCACACCCTTCTACATCATGACCCTTTCCACCACACCACTCACACACTGGGCATCTAACTGGGATTTGAACCCACGCCCTCTCCATCATGTCCCTTTCCACCACACTACTAGCACACTGGGTATCTAACCGGAATTTGAACCTACGCCCTCTCCACCATGACCCTTTCCACCACACCACTCACACACTGGGTATCTAACTCGGATTTGAACTCACACCCTCTCCATCATGACCCTTTCCACCACACTACTAGCACACTGGACATCTAACCGGAATTTGAACCCACGCCCTCTCCATCATGACCCTTTCCACCACACCACTCGCACACTGGGCATCTAACCGGGATTTGAACCCACACCCTCTCCATCATGACCCTTTCCACCACACTACTAGCACACTGGGCATCTAACCGGTATTTGAACCCACGCCCTCTCCATCATGACCCTTTCCACCACACCACTCGCACACTGGGCATCTAACTGAGATTTAAACCCACACCCTTCTACATCATGACCCTTTCCACCACACCACTCACACACTGGGCATCTAACTGGGATTTGAGCCCATGTCCTCTCCATCATGATCCTTTCCATCACACCACTAGTCGCCTACCTTCGCATGCTTTCGACAGTCCGCACTGTAAATCGGGTGAAGCCAAGACGCGCGCGTTTTCTTGACGCACTTGGACACTCACCGTCCCAGGAGAAATTCTTGTCCCACACGGACCACATCTGCACCGTAAAGAACGGAGCCCAGCACACGATGTAAGCCAGCACGATGATGAAGGTCATTTTGACGGTCCGGAGTTTGGCTCGAGAGATTGTGCTCACGCTGCTCACGGACGCCTGACCGATCAGCGCGTTGTGCGCCGCTCCGCTCCTCGTCTTGCCCTTGACATTCTTCCAGATGCTGCGACAGATAAATCCATAACAGGTGACCAGAACGGTGACCGGGACGAGGAAGATACCCACTGTGATCCAGGTGATGTAGGCGCGCACGCCCCACGGCTTAATGAAATGTCCCCAGCAGTCGTAGACCTTCGACCCTTTTTCAATCTCGCTGAGGGAGAATATGAAATACTGCGGGGTGCTGAGAACCACACTGCCCAGCCACGTGCACACGATCATGACGCGCGCGCGGCGCGTGGCTCCCTGTAAGCTCCGCAACGGGTGGCAAATGGCGATGTAGCGGTCCACCGTGAGCATCACCAGCATGTAGGTGGACGCGTACATACCGAGGACCTGGAGGTGCTTCACCACGCGGCACAGGAAGTCGGGTCCGGAGAAACGGAAGGTGATCTCCCAGCAGAGCTGCGGCAGGACCTGGAAGAATGCAACCACCAGGTCGGCGAGGCTCAGGTGCTTGATGAACAGGTGCACCCGCGAGCTCTTCTTGGCTGCGTTACGCACGGCCAGCAGCACGCTCAAATTGCCCGCCACCGCCGCCAAGAACGTCAGACTCAGCACCGTGATCTCCAGCTTGGCCACTTCCTCATTTCGGCCAAACGGATCACCGGTGCGGTTCACTACCAGGCTCCCGTTTCTAGCCTCGTACGCGTCCGTGGCGTTAAAGCACAGGGTCCAGTTGCTGCGTGTGCCGTTCCCGTCTGGCACAAGTTCTGGCGCGGAAGCACAGAGCCCTGGTTCGGCGTGCGCCATCCGGTCACTCGTGCGTAATGATTCACCGTGAGGAGAAAACAAGGGCTTTTTCCAACCGTCCCCTGCGCCCTGGACGCGCGCAAAACGCACAGTCAACACACAGGCGCGCCAGCACAGACCACATTCCTCGCTTTGCCAAGTCCACAGTGTTCAGACACAGATCACAATTCCTAAAGCCCGCCCTCAGCAGGTCTCCGTTTAAGTGGGAGGAGCTTACAGTTCCGCCCTTCCTGCCCCTCCCCAAATATCCAGGCGCTGATCATAGCCGAAACTCCAAAGGGAAATTCTTTAGAAATAATGATTTAGATTTAACATTTTGCACGGGGGGGATTTATTTATCACAATTTGATTATCTTTTACATTAAAAAAATATTTTATCCTTCAGTGTGTTTATCATGAAGATTAATAAATTGTCCACTTCTCGTTTATTTCACGTTCAGTGAAAGAACTTTGTCCTGAAGTGAGGAGTTTGCATTTTCTCTGGGCATGCACGGGTTTCCTCTGCGTGGTCTAGTTTTCTTCCCCTGTCCAAAAAAAAAAAAAACGTGCACACACACACACACACACACACACACACACACACACACACAGAGAGAGGGGGGAGCGAGAGAGGGGAGAAAGAGAGGGGGAAGAGAGAGAGAGAGAGAGAGAAAGAGAGAGGGAGAAAGAGAGACAGAGAGGGAGGAGAGAGGGGAGGGGGAGGGGAAGAGAAGAGAGAGAGAGAGGGGAGAAAGAGGGAGGAGGGGAGAGAGGGGGAGAAAAGAGAGAGAGAGAGAGGGGAGAAAGAGGGGAGAGGAGAGAGAGGGGAGAAAGAGAGGGGAGAGGAGAGAGAGCGAGAGAGGGGAGAAAGAGAGAGAGAGGCAGAGAGGAAGGAGAAAGAGGGAGAGAGGGGAGAGAAGAGGAGAGAGAAGAGAGACAGAGAGAGGGGGGGAAGAGAGAGAGAGAGAGAGAGAGTGTGTTCAAGGTGTACCTACCTTTGCATGAAGATGGATAGGAGGGCTCTGCGACGCTAATAAAGACTAATGCGATTTAGAAAATGGAATAAAAATATAGATAAATAAACAAATTATTGGATAGATCACAGATAAATCAAATAAGCAAACAAATTGATGATTGTAGATTCTTTTAAGAATAATTAAATTTTCATTTCACTTTCTTGCCTGCAAGGCAAATTTATCTTCTGCATTTAACCCATCCAAAGTGAACTCTCTCTCTCTCTCTCTCTCTCTCTCTCCCTCTCTCGCCCCATCTCTCTCTCTCTCTCTCTCTCTCTCTCTCTCTCTCTCCCATCTCTCTCTCTCTCTCTCTCTCTCTCTCTCTCTCTCTCCCCATCTCTCTCTCTCTCTCTCTCACACACACACACACACACACACACACACACACACACACACACACACACACACACACACACACACACAGGGACAGTGGGTACCAGTGTGTGCTCACCTGGACCTGGAGAGCAGTTGGACGTTAGGTGCCTTGCTCAAGTCATCATCATGCGCTTCAGCCATGAAGAAGGAGAGGGACCCGCCACATATTTTTCTTTTCGGGAAAACCTACTTCTTTTACTATTATGCCATGACTTCCCCACAACTCAACTTACTATTATGCATGATCAAACAAAATGTACAAATAAATCAATTCATTTGTATCCTCAAACTAAACAAGAATGAATAAAATTTACAAATAAAAAAGCCGCATATTTAAATGAACAACATTATTTTTATTTGAAAACTGCACCAAAACAGCAGCACAGTGGTGTAGTGGTGAGCATGTCTGCCTCACAACAAAAAGGCCTGGGTTCGATTCCCAGCCTGAGTGTTTCTATGTGGAGTTTGCATGTTCTCCTGTGCTTGCATGGGTTTCCCCTGGTACTCAGGTTTCCTCCCACAGTACAAAAACATGCACAGTAGGTTCATTGGCTGTTCCACATCACCCATAGGAGTGAGTGTGAGTGTGAGTATGGTAGGAGTGAGTGTGAGTATGGTAGGAGTGAGTGTGTGTATGGTAGGAGTGAGTGTGTGTATGGGCATTGCATTGTGTTATATGAGTTGTGTAAGTGTTGGCTCTACGATGACCTGGTGAGCTGTTCAGGGTGTACACTGCCCTCACCTAGAGTTGGCTAAGATGAGTGCCAGCTTCACTATGACCCTACGTCATGGACTACGTCGTGCAAGGATCGTAGCGGAAAGGTGCGGAACGCAGTCTATGGAAGAGCTTCGGCATTTTTACACGGAAAACGGATGCAAATCCTACGGAAAAGTGGAAATTCTGTAAGCACCCAGACTAGTGGAGGGAAGAAGGCAACTTACTTCCTTAATAGACATGCTCCAAGCAAAGTCTAGCCATGGCCCATAATGGTTACATAAGACTCTAATGAACTGTATTTGTCTTGGGGGATGGGTTTGGGAAAAAAATACGACATGGATTTTCTGTAGGAATTCCTGAGGGCGTAATAGGGTGGAACCAGACGGTGGAATCAGAGAAACGTTTCAATTCAGATATTAGAAGTGTGTAACTCTTCTTTTTACGACTGTGTTCCACTACTTCACCCCAAACATCACATCAGCTCCCTCACTCGATGTACTATTATGAAAAGTTGTGCAATTTCATACTACAGTGGCATGTTTCATAAACCTGCCTGAGCAAGTGAGCAGAAAAACAACAGTTTAACTCGAAGTCTCTCAGGAACTCTGCACTCCTCTAACACCATGCATGGTTTTTTTTACTTGAAGCACATTTATTGAAAAATAAGCTTTCAGATATAAATAAAAAACATAAATTTTGCATTTAGAAGAACATTTCCTTGACATGTATATCCGAGTGGTGCATAACAAGGGGCGTGACTATTAACCTGGAGATTGTGAGTTCAAATGTGGTTGAATGCCACAGATGTTCCTGGCTGGGGTCCATGGGAGCTAAGCCGAGCTCTCATTGGAGGGAGTGATGGCATACACTCACTTCCCTGTCACTCACAGCAATCGTCAGCCAATCAGTTGAGTCCATGAGCTCACCCATACAGGAGGGAGGATAGTGCTTTCCCTCTGAGTGTGTTACACCGCCCCCCAAATACACATAGTGCCGCAGTTCGAAAAGACGTGGGTTGCTAGTACTGTATGTCATGGAGAGGCATGTGCATGCTTTCGCCCCTCCCTAGTCATGTGGTAGGAAAATAAAAAATACTTGATGGGTGGGAATTGGATATGACTAAATTAGAGAGAAAATGGGGGAAACATTTTTAAAATGTATACTGTATTTTCTGTTTAGCCCTCCATTATACTGTATATATTTTAGTATATATATATATATATATATATATATATATATATATATATATATATATATATATATAATATATATATATAATATTATATAATATATATTATATATTATATATATATATAATATATACACATATCTACATATACACGGGGCTCCATCTGAAGTGCAGTGAGGTGGATGTGCCATCCAACGCACCACTGTGCTATACACACATACACACACACACACACACACACACACACACACACACACACACGCGCGCGCATACACACACACACACACACACACACACACATACAAACACACAAAAACACACACAGCCATAAGCCTAAGCAATGAGGTCCAGGCATTTCTCTTCCCAGCCACTTCCTTTAGCTCTTCTGGGGGACACAGGCATTCTCAGACTGGCTGAGAGACATAATTGCTCCAGCATGTCCTGGGCCAACTCGGGGTCTTTTATGAGTTGGACATGCCCAAAACACCACACCAGGGAAGCATTCTAACCAGAGGCCCAAGCTACCTCAACTGGCTCCTCTCAACGCAGAGGAGCAGTGGTTCTACTCTGAGCTCTCCCTGGATGGCTGAACTTCTCACCCTATCTCTAAGGGAGAGCCCCACCACCCTGTGAAGGAAGCTTATTTCAGCTTCCTGTATCAGCGATCTTGTTCTTTTGGTCATTACCCAAAGCTCATGACCATAGGTGAGGGTTGGAACGTATATCAACTGGTAAATTGAGAGCCTTGTTTTGCGGCCCAGTTCCCTCTTCACCACAAAGAACCAGTACAAGCTTCGCTTTACAGCAGAGGCTGCAGCGATCTGCCAGTCGATCTCCCGCTCCATCCTTCCTTCACTTGTGAACAAGACCCTGAGATATTTGAACTCCTTCACTTGGGACAAGACCTGATTCCAGACACAGAGGGTGCATACCACCTTTTTCCAGCTGAGAACCATGGCCTCAGACCTTCCCATCCTAGCTGTTTCACACTTAGCTGCAAATAGCTCCATTGACAGCTGGAGGTCCTGGATTGATGAAGCCAAAAGAACATCTTCCACAAAAAGCACAGACAAGATCCTTTGGCTGCCATACCAGAACCTGTCAATGCAATGACTGCACCTAGAAATTCTCTTCATATATATTATGAACAGAATTGCTGACAAAGGACAGTCTTGACAGAATCCAACCCTCACTTCGATCAGTTGTTACCATTGCGCAACAAGCTCTGGCTCTGGTGATATAGAAACTGAATGGCCCGTAACAATGGGTTCGGAACACCACACTCATGGAGTACGCTTCACAAATTAGCCTGAGGGACACAGTCAAATACCTTCTCTAAATCCATAAAACACATGTGGAGAAATTGGACAAACTCCCATGTCCCCTTGAGGATCCTGTAGAGTGTATAGAGTTGGTCAAGAGTGCAAAGGACAGGACAAAAAACACATTGTTCCTCCTGAATCCAGGGATCCTCCTCTCCAGTACCCCTGCATAGACTTTCCCAGGTCGGCTGAGGAGTGTGATTCCATGATAATTGGAACACATTTTCTGGTCCCCCTTTTGAAAAAGGGGGACTACCACCCTGGTTTGCCAATCAAGAGGTACGGCCCCAGATAACTACAAGATGTTGGAGAGAGAGATGTCAGCCAAGACAGTCCTACAGCATCCAGAACCCTGATATATTCAGGGCGTATCTCATACACCCCCGGAACCTGACCACTCAGGAGCTTCTTGACTACCTCTGCAACCTCAGCTCCAGTGATGGGTGGACCCCCACCTGAACAATCAGGATCTTCCTCCTCCATGGAAATCGTGTTGTTGGGATTGAGGATGCCATCAAAGTACTCCTTCCACTTCACGACAACATCCCCAGTCGAGGTGAGTAGTCCCTGCTTCCACTGTAAACAGTATTTGTGGAAAACTGCTCCCCCCTCTTGAAACATTAGATGGTGGTCCAAAATCTTTTTGAGGCTAACCGCTATAGTTGCTGTCCAGGCCCTCACCAAAGTCCTACCACGCCCGAGACTTTGCATCAGCAACAGCTCACTCATTCGGCAGAACGTTTGGCCTGCCGGTACCTGTCTGCTGCCTCGGGAGTCCCACAGGCCAAGAAGATCCAATAGGTCACCTTTTTTAGCTGGATGTCCCCCTTCACTGCAGATGTCCACCACCGGGTTCGGGGATTACTGCCATGACAGGCATCGATGATGTTCTGGCCATAGGTATGGGCTGCCACCTCAACAGTGGAGGCACGAAACATGGCCCATTCAGATTCTATGTCCCCTGCTTTATTTCAGGATGTGGTTGTCACTTTGCTGGAAGTGGGCATTAAAGGCCGCTCTGACAGGAGACTGCCAAACATTCCCAGGTGACCCGAACTACACATTTAGGCCTGCCAGGTCTGGAGAGTGGCCTCCCATCAAAGCCAGCTCACCACCAGGTGGTGATTGGTTGATAGCCTAGCTGCTCTCTTCAACCAAGTGTCCAGAACACGTGGTTGCAAGTCCGGTGATACAACTACAAAGTCTCTCATATGGTGTCATGTTACCAAGTGCACTTACGGACATCCTCCGGTACGAACATGGTGTTCCGTGTGGAGCATGATGTGTTTGCCCTGGATGACCCTACCGGGGACATAATGCCCCGAAAACATATCTCTAGGATCATTAGGACATGAAAGCCCCTCCGTCACGATAAGGTGGCGATTCAAGGAGGAGCCTCACATGTTTAATAACTCTTCTTTAGTCTTTTTAATAATTTCCATTATGGATAAAAATCACATTGATGAGCATTGCGAAGAAGAAATCAATGCATCCATACACAGGAGTGTCTGTAAATATAGCACTTGATGAATAATAATATGTGACAAACCAATGAAGGTTCATTAGAGGATATGAATACCCCCCACCCAACTGATTAGAACTGGTTGAGCAAAGCAAGTTCTTCAATATTGAATTGAAGGAATAGTTTGGGGTTTCTATGAACCTTGTTCTACTTTGTTTCTACTTGTTTCTACTTGTTCTATACATGACATATTTGATGTCCAAATTTATGTACAGTCATAGCTCACCTTACGAAATTAATCCGTTCCAGAAGTGGTTTCGTAACCTGATTTTTTCATAAGTTGAGTAGCATTTTACATGTAAAAGACCTGATTTGTTCCAAGGCCTCCAATACTATCCCCTAAACCCTTTAAAAATTATAAAAGTATACCTATTAAGGCCTCCTTCTGCTTCAATATTGTACCGATGGTAGATGGGTTTCAGCCATATTCCTTTGCGATATCACTCAACCGCATGCCACGAGCCCGCTTCTACTTTTCACAAACACCGGGAATCACTTTCTTGAGGCCCACGATGAATGACAAAAAGTAAAGTTGCAATGAGCACACTTGAAAAACTCACGAGACAACAGTAACTATGGGTCGAAGGCACATGAAAAGCATCATGGGTATTATGGAGATGCAGCTCCATAATAGCCAATGGGAGGGAACTGCATCTCTGTGAAGAACAATGGGTCAAAGGCACACAAAAAGCATCATGGGTATTATGGAGATGCAGCTCCCTCCTAGCCAATGGAATGGGGCGGGGTGTTGCGAGATAGCCAATGGGAGAGCAACTCGTGCATTGTTTGAATTTTTGAGATGGCGCGTTTCGTAACATGAATTTTTTTTTCTGTATCCAGAGACAGAAACTTTAGGTAAATTCGTTTCGTAACTTAGGTTTTTCGTTTGTTGGTCTTTCATTTGTTGGGTCTTTCCTAAGGTGAGGTACCACGGTACTTGCTTTAACCAACAATATAAAGCAAACACATAATAAACAAGCAATTATCACAAGATTAATATGTTTTTTTTCTTTTTTTTGGAATTGTTCCAGCATCTTCTCAGACCCAAACTCACTTGTCTAACCATGGCTGCCCTCTGGATGTCTTCTGGACACAGTAGTCCAGTTTCCTCCTACAGTCCAAACACAAGCTAATAAGCTAATTGGCTGTTTCAAATTGCCCTTTGTGTGTGTTTGCTCTAAGGTCTAATGATCTGCTCACAGCATACCCTGCCTTCGTCCGGTGCTGGTTGAAGTTGTCCCTCGGCCCTGACAACTCTAGGATGCTTGACAAATGAATGAGTGATGACCTTGTGGGGACTGGGGCTTAAGTATAAGATCTTTAGTTGTAAAGTTTTGGACCTTAGAACAAAACTATCAAAAGTTTGGCTTACAGTTTCATATATAAACTGTATATATACAGGGATCCCTCGCTACTTCGTGCTTCAATTTATGCGGCGTCAGTGCATCGCGCTTTTTTGTAAATATTCATCGAAATAAAAAAAAAGAAAATTAAGGAAGAAAAGGGGAAAAGGTTAAGGAAAATGCCACAAAAACAAGTCCAATTATGCAAAAAAAAAAAACAAAACAAAACAAAAAATCCCTAAACAAACACAAAACAAAAAACAACCCCAAAACCTCCCATCAAAACTACTTACATTTTTATGAGATGCGTATCTGTATGTTTATGTATTTATATTTTACTTACATTTTATGCATTATTTTTTCATGTTTAATTGTTCTTATAAGCATTTATAGCATTGAATATGTATTTATTGATATTACTTACATATATACATGTAGTATATATCAGCCGGGGAGGGGGGTTGATCCTAGTTCGCAGATTTCAGTTATCGCGGGGGATCTCGGTCCCAATTAACACCAATTAACAGCGGAAAGTGGAAAGTGAGGGATCCCTGTATATACTAGTATATATATATATATATATATATATATATATATATATATATATATATATATATGTGTGCTATATTTTGGTATAACACTGTCTCTCTCTCTCTCTGTGTGTGTGTGTGTGTGTGTGTGTGTGTGTGTGTGTGTGTGTGTGTGTGTGTGTGCGTGTGTAACTGTGTGTGTGTGAGCAATCATCCTTTCATTTGTGCTCAAATAAATAAAAGTCTAACTTGGTGTTCTCGTTAAGAGAAAACATAATTACACCAGGACTGTGGAAAGTACACACTACACAGTCCCTCATACACACACTGCAGCCTCACCTCAAGCTAAAACATGAATGTACTGAACAGAAGTGTTGCAAAGAAGCGTGGGGACTGGAGCACAGAAGAAGAATTTCAAGAAGAAAGTGGAGAAAATATGTTTTATTGGGAGAACAAGATAGATACATAGATAGATAGATAGATAGAGAGAGAGAGAGAGAGAGAGAGAGAGAGAGAGAGAGGGAGAGATAGAGAGAGCAAGAGAGAGAGAGAGAGAGAGAGAGAGAGAGAGAGAGAGAGAGAGAGAGAGAGAGAGAGAGAGAGAGAGAGAGAGAGAGAGAGAGAGAGAGAGAGACAGAGAGAGCGAATTAAAGGAAAGGCAATAAGTGTCCCTTGTAATAAGTGAGTGATCATGTAACAGTAAGCTGGTCATTATCACAAAATAAACCTTGACATGGAGATAAAGACCCCACCCAATGCACAGAGGAGGAGGTGGCTTGTATCACCCTGAAGGGTGTAGGGCAGATTATTCTGCTTATTATTTCGCAATTACAAAATATTGATTTAAAAATGGTTGTGTCATTTCGGGTTGTGTAACAGTAAGAAACAAGAACTATCAGATCATTGAATAGCACGAGGCAGCAGAGTGGCACGATTGTAGCTGAGGACTCAAAACCAGGACCTTCTTGCCATGAGGTGAACGTGCAAACTATGTCATCATGCCGCCCTATTCTGAGGGACACTTTATATGACTATGATAATGTTACACACAGTTTACAAACAGTGCTGATGTGAAGCTTTAATGTGCAATTATATAGTTTATAACATGCGGCGACATCGTGGCTCAGTGGTTAAGCACCTCCAACTCACAGCACAAAGGCTTAGGTTCAATTCCTGGGCAAAGGCGTTGCTGGATGGAGTTTGCATGTTCTCCCTGTACTTCCATGGGTTTCCTCTGGGCACTCCGGTTTCCTCCGACACTCCAAAAACATGCACAGTAGGCTAACTGGCCCTTTCAAATCACCCCTATGTGCGATCGTGGGTGTGCGTAAATGTATGTGCATAAGCCCCACAATGGACTGGAAATCTGTTCACCATCGGCTGAGATGGGCACCGGTCTCCCTGTGACCCTAATTAGGATGGCTATGGAAATGAATGAATGAATACCATGAGTATTCATATAATAAACATAAGTGTATTTTGAGGGACGAATAAGTGGCACAGTGGCGTAGTGGTTAGCACGTCCGTCTCACAGCAAGACGGCCTGGGTTCGATCCACATCCTGGCTTTTCTATGTGGAGTTTGCATGTTCTCCTCATGTTTGCATGGATTTCCTCCAGGTACTCTGGTTTCCTCCCAAAGTCCAAAAACATGCACAGAAGGCTAATTGGCTGTTCGAAATCTCCCCAAGGTGTGAGTGGCTGTATAATTGTTGGGCTTGCGATGGCCTGGTGAGCTGTCCAGGGTGTACCCTACCCTTGCCCAGAGTTGGCTGAGATGGGTGCCAACCTCCCTGTGACCCTAATTAGGTTTAATCAGCTTAAAAAATGAATGACTGGATGAATGAGTAAAAAATAGGAGTGGCCCTGTGTTCCAAACTTCTCTGCACATTTTATTAGCCAATATATATTCACCAGGCTGCAGGATGAATAATTTAATGATTCAGAAAGTGTCTTTATCATCAGAGGCATCAAGGGAAGGAAATTTATTTCGTTAACATTTACGGTGAATGCTTTAATGAAAGCGCAGGACAGATGACAGGTCCAAGCCTATGAGATGAATGAGTTCATTATCGTCTATATGCAGAACATGATTGTTAATGAATGCTCATACTGTTTAGATCATCATAGCTTTTTAATACGTGATGAAACAAAACAACAAACACAAACACCGATATCGGACGCGAATCTTAAGGACAGACATTTCTTATCACAGGGCTGAATTTTTCCGGACTCCTCTGAAGTCTGTCAGAGTAAATGCCACCGAGGGAGGGTGGTGTACTTCCAATCACCAGCTCTGCCGCCCTCACCACCCGCTGCAAGGCCTTCCTGTCACCACACCGTACAGCAGTACGTCAGGAAGCTGTCTGTGGCGGAGCGGTAAAAGTTCCTCAGTAGGGGTCAGGGTAGGTGGGCTTGTCGGAGATTTCTGAGGAAGTACAGCCTTTTGTTGTGCTTTCCCCAGATGGAAACCCATGTTTGTAGGTACCGCCTCTCCGTCAATGTAGGGGGCAGAGTGCTCAGTTTGTTTCGATCTCCTGAAGTGTATTATCATCGCCATGGTTTTCAGTGCGTTTATTTCCAGATTGTTGTTGTAGCGCCCTCGCTGCAGATTGTGGACGTCCTTCCTGTAGGCTGACTTGTTCTTATCTGCCAAGCTTTGTTTTCCTTTTTGCAAACCACATGGAAGTGCATCGAGCCAATCAGATTGCGATCTTCGAGTGGCTTACGGCCAGAAATGCCTGCTTTATATAAAACCTGCGTTAAATGAATAAGTTGAAAAACATAAATATTTTGCCAGACATCAGCGTGTTTTCTTCATTTATGATACAGCAGTTTCCCAACAGTTCAAATGTTGTCTTCTTCTTCTTTTTCTTTCGGCTGTTCCCTTCAGGGGTCGCCACAGCGAATGATCTGCCTCCATCTCGCCCTGTCCTCTGCATCTTCTACTCTTACTCCAACAACCTTCATGTCCTCCTTCACCACATCCATAAATCTCTTCTTTGGTCTTCCTCTAGACTTCTGCCTGGTAGTTCCAACCTCAGCATCCTACTTCCAATATACTCACTATCCCTCCTCTGTACATGTCCAAACCATCTCAATCTAGCCTCTCTGACTTTGTCTCCAAAACCTCTTACATGTGCTGTCCCTCTTATTTTGATATTTTTGAAAATCTGCTTACGGTAGCGGTGTAGCGCAGTGGTGTCGAACTTACTCCGTTCTGCTTTACAGCACAATGCTTCCGGCTTTGAGTCTCGGGCTTTGGCAAGTTCATTTTCGTATGGAGTTTGTGTGTCCTCACGGTGCTTTTGTGGGTTTTCCAGTTTCCTTCAGTCCTAAGACATGCACAGTAGGCTAATTGGCTGTTCCAGATTTCCCCCAGGTTTTGGTGTGAGTGTCAATACTTGTACTTGTTTGTATCGGAATTGCGATGAGTTTACCCTGCATTAACTAGTCTCTAGCCTCCCTGTAAGAACTCTCTCTGTAGAAGCTCTCATGTAAACCTGCACGATCTGGATTCCTGTATCTCAACGTCTTAGAGTACTCCGGGAACAGAAGACAACAAACCACACGAGTGAAATCAATCTGGTTTATTCATCTGCTGCTCAGAGGGTGTTCCTGAGCACAAGCTTTTTATGCAGTTTCTTTGTTTTTGCAAGTAGATAATCACAGAGTCATATGTCCTTGTCCTTGGTCAAAGTACATTCGTCATAACATAGGGTGGGGGTGTGTGTGTGTGTGTATGTGTGTATGTGTGTATGTGTGAGTGTATGTGTGTGTGGATAGCACCATATCATGTTAGTTACGTAACTGTTTGCATTCGTACGTAGGTATGTGGTGATAAAAGAGGGACAGCCTTGAACATCCAGTTAGGTCTGGTTGATGTTTTACACAAAACTTAGGACATCGGGGTACAACAGGATAATGAGAACTTCTTGCTTCATGATTCAATAAACATGTACGTAGTAGGTCGGAGATATATTCTAACACTCCCCATGGCCTGAAGAGAATAAGGCTGTTCACAAATGAATGAGTGAATGATTATTGTGGGGGTCCCACACGGGCCTTATTGCACAGCATCATACTTAAGAAATGATTGGTTTGATTATGGATGGGTTTTACATCTGTCTAGCCTCTGTTTGTATATTGTGATGCTGATTGGCTATTATACATCAAGATGCTGATTGGCTGTTCACTCTTTGGCAGGAACCTGCTGACATCTGGGGATGTACACTACACCAGTTATGTCTGTATGTATGTCATTCATTCATTTTCTGTAACCGATTAATCCTAATTAGGGTCGTGGGGAGGCTGGCGCCCATCCCAGCTGACTCTGGGTGGGGGCAGAGTACACCCTGGACAGCTTGCCAGGCCATCGCAGGGCAGAAACATTCTGACGGCTATGCAGCTACTCGGGTCGAAAATTAGCAATGTTTTTATTTTACATGAACCTCACACCATAACCCAGTTAGCTGCACTGGGGGGGACAGTGACAACCCGGTGAGAGTGGAGTTTGCACCCCCAACCTTAGGATCAGTGATCCAGCACCTTTACCACCAGGCCACAGTCATTGAAATTGATAGAATATTTATGACCCACTCTAGCATAATGTAAATTAAGTCGCCAGGTCCTGTTTTGAACAAGAGTCAAAGTAAGTTGAAAATGGCATTCCTGGACGAAAATCTGCTTTTGCGATTGCTCAGATCTTTTCCTTATTATTCGTATTCACTATCAAAACATTCTTACAGATTACTAACAGAATCCCAGAACGATTCCCTCGATTATAGAACTCTAAACCAATCAGAAACCTCAAAACATAACACCTGGAAATATTGATTCTTGATGTTCAATATTGAGATAATTTTAGTTATTGTACGACATGCACGATCTGAGAGCAGAGACCAAGTGGAGGAAAATCTAGAGAGGTGGAGGTATGCCCTGGAAAGGAGGGGATTGAAGGTTAGTCTTAGTAAGACAGAATACATGTGTGTGAACGACAAGGACCCAAGAGGAACTTTGAGGTTACAGGGGGCAGAGATAAAGAAGGTGGAGGATTTGAAGTACTTAGGCTCAACAATCCAGAGCATTGGAGAGTGTGGAAAAGAGGTGAAGAAGCGTGTGCAGGCAGGTTGGAATGGATGGAGAAAAGTGTCCGGTGTGATGTGTGATAGGAGAGTATCGGCAAGAATGAAGGGAAAAGTGTACAAGACGGTGATGAGGCCAGCGATGTTGTATGGTTTAGAGACAGTGGCCCTGGGGAAAAGACAGGAGGCAGAGTTGGAGGTAGCAGAGATGAAAATGTCGAGGTTCTCTTTGGGAGTAACGAGGA
>CM045733.1:11195000-11235000 GCA_024760905.1 Plotosus lineatus
GGAAAGATCACCAGGCCATTACAAGGCCCCACACAAATCACACAAAGATTCACAATCACTCACATCTAGAGGTTGATTTGGATCAGCCAATCCATATACTGTGCATGTTTTTGGACTTTGGAAGTAAGCCTGAGTACACAGAGGAAACCCACACAAGCACGAGGAAAACATGCAAACTTCCCCCAGAAACAGCCCGGGCCTGAGCATCGAACCCAGGCCTTCTTGCTGTGTGGCGGCCGTGCTTACCACTACACCACCTCACCCAGATTCATTCGTACTATATTTCTCTTGGTGCCCTAACAATGTTTTTCAAGCAGACTGCATGTTGCACTCTCCAGAAATAAACTGGCAACATTTGTGCATTGAATTTCTTTATGTTTATATTTCTAATAATTAAAGGGTGGGGTGGAGCAAATGACTCCAAACGTGCGTCCAAAACATGACCGAGAGGCAAAGAATCCAGAACCAACTCCGGCAGTTCCCCCACCCCGAAAATGGACAAAACACCACTTCATTAATGTCTCACTGTGCGGTCCTCAAATAGTACTCTATTATTTTATAAAGGTATTTATTACCAACCATAAATTAAAGTGCATGGTATATCGGAAGGAGATAAAAATAAATTGAGATGGTTTGGACCTGTACAGAGGAGGGATAGTGAATATATTGGTAGTAGGATGCTGAGGTTGGAACTACCAGGCAGAAGGCCTAGAGGAAGACCAAAGAGAAGATTTATGGATGTGGTGAAGGAGGACATGAAGGTAAGAGAGTGTAAGAGAAGAAGATGCAGAGGATAGGATGAGATGGAGGCAGATGATTCGCTGTGGCGACCCCTGAAGGGAACAGCCGAAAGAAAAAGAAGAAGAAAACTCATCGCTCAAGGTTCTCAACGTGCTCATACACAGGAGAACACAGCTAACACACAACTGCCTTTCTTTCACACTCGCTGAATTCCATGTTAATTTAATATAATGCTATTTCATTCATTTATTTTAATTTTCTCAACCGCCTAATCCTAATTAGCGTCGTGGGGAGACTGGCGCCCATCTCAGCTGACTCTGGACAGTTCACCAGGCCATCGCAGGGCAGAAACACACTGACGGCTATGCAGCTACTCCTGACGACAGTCAGCAATGGTTCTTTTACATGAAGCTCCCACCACGGACAGTGATACCCCCATTTCATTGGAGCACGGCAGACTTATGGAAGCAAACATGTTGTCATCCGCAAACGTTCCGCAATTATTCCCTCATCTTCCATGTCATTCCGTGTGATTCCATAGTTATTCGTCAAGTCTTCCTCCACTTCCGTATGCTTCCAGCAAGCCAAAGTATTCCGTTCAAAATATGCCTTTGAACATATTCAAAAGTACGTTTACAGAAAAAAAAATTCATGAGTGTTCCATGGGGTCACTTAAGCGTATTCTGGCGTACCTATTCCGCACATGCAGTGAACATTTAGAGAGTGGAAGAATTTCCACTTTTCCATAGGATTTTCACCCTTTTTCCATGTAAGAATGCCGAAGCTCTTCCGTAGACTGCGTTCCGTGCCTTTCCGCTACACGATCCTTGCATGCCGTAGTCCACTGAAATGGGGGTATAAGAGACACGGCCGGCCTTTGATAACCCAGTTAGCGGCACTGGGGGGGGGGGGGGCAGCCATCGGCAGTGGGGCTTGAACCCTACCACCTTATTACCAGGTTTCAAAGTGAAGACTGATTTCATATTTTAAGAAGAAAAAAGAAAAACTTTTCAATGAGGATACTCTGAGTCCAGATGTGCATCCCATTACACTCAGGTCAGAAGATTTTATTCTGTGTCCTTGAGTGAAGATTGTAGTTAAAGCAATCATCTTGTTTTAGTCGAGAGAGTTGTGATCAAATGTAGACCTGTGTTCGAGGCATAGGTGTGCCTGTACTTAATGTTCCTGGGTGATGGCAATGAACAGCTACTCTGATGAGTGATGAGATTTTTTTTCTCAAGTGGTGAGATTTTATTGCTTTTTGATCTCTCCGTCATTCTTACCACATCTAAAACAGCTGAAAGACATCAAACTGGAAGTGTTCCCATTTCTGATTCAAGCTTTTGAATAAACAGCATAGTAACGCAACAGCATTAAGGGCCTGGGTTCAGCGACGGTGTTCCTATGTGGGGTCGGTATGTTCTCCCCGTGCTTGCATGGGTTTCCTCCAGTTTTCTCCCACAATCCAAGTTTTCAAATATTATTTTCATATATACAGGTAACAGTTTGGGGCAGTGATGGCCTGGTGGTAGGATGCAGGATTACTGATCCCACGGTTGAGATTCGAGCCAAGGTTGGGGCGGCTGTGATCAGACAGGATCCGCTGGGCTTTCCTCTTACAGCGCTGTTTGTCAGGGCGCTGAATGTTTGGCACTTCAGTCCTGGTGATGTTTTGTATTGATCCGACCACCTGCTGTATAGCTTTGCGGTCCAGCACATTACCGCTGCTTGACCGGGTAGTGAGGTAATCAGGTAGAATACTCTTGATGGTGCATCAGAAAAAGTTGATGAGTGTTCTGGAGTCGATGCCAAACCTCGTCAGCCACCAAAGAAAGAAGAGCCGTCATCTCGCTGTTTTTGTGATCACACCCACATGAGGTGACCAGCTCACATCCTCATGATATTAATACCTAGTAACCTGTAGAACCTGATTTTCCACCTCTGTCCCCTCAATGTGGAGAGGGGTGTGACCCTCCCACGATGAAGACTTCTTGGTCTTGCTGATGTTAAGCAACAGGTTGTTGTCCCTGCACTATGATGTCAGGGCTCTCACCTCAGCTTTATAAGCAGACTCATTTCCATCTGTAATGCATTCTGTCAGTGTCCCTCAGGTTAGCAAGCTGATTAGCAGTACCATAACAATAATAATAATAATAATAATAATAATAATAATAAATAACTAAAATTAAGAAATCCTGTCATATTATGTGTTACCTTACCATTCAGGATTAAATCTGGTGTCAGAAATTCTACCAGACTAGCCTATGCTAGCTAGCCACCTAGCATGACTTGTAAAGACTATGAGCACATGAATAGAAGTAAAAATCATACATTCTGACCGGTATATGGAGACATATGCTCGATGCATATCTTCTTCTTTTCTTTTCAGCTTTTTCCCGTTCTCGAGAGTCACCATAGCGAATCATCTGATTCGCACATTTTGATTTAGCATGGGTTTTTACATCGGATGCCCTTCCTGTCACAACCCTTTTAGCAAGGGACAGAAACACGCTGACAACTTTGCAGCTACTCTTTATGAAAGTCAGCAATGGTTCTTTTACATGCCTCTCACCATATACAGTAGTGAGAGACATGGCCCGCCTTTGATAACCCAGTTAGCTGCACTGGGGGGACAGTGACAACCTTGTGGGGACTCAAACCCCCAACCTTAGGATCAGTGATCCTGCACCCTATCCACTAGACCATCATTGGCCCAATATGCTCGATGCATATAAATGTATAAATATATACAAGCCACTGCAGAATTATTATTACTTTATTGAGTTTTTAATACTTATTGATTTAGGAATGTAAACACTCTTGTTTTATCTCATTACGTACTTACAACTTTTCTTCAAGTTTCATATAAAAATATAGACTTTGGCCACTTAACAACAAAACATTACTGGTTAAAAATAACAGAAATTATGCAGCTTTTATAGATGTTGAATAAAGCCTAGCAACCAAGATCAGATTTAATTGTAATGAACACAAAACTAATGTTTGAACTAAAGATAAGTTCAGAATTTAACATTTAGTCAAATAGCTCTGACATTTTAATCACAGCCTTTCTGCGTCATGGCACCAGTCTTACACATTGCTTCAGGGTGACTTCATGCACCTCCCAGAAAAAACATTCAATCAGTTTGGCTTTGTTTGATGGCTTGTTGCCATCCACCTTCATCTTGTTTATATTCCAAAGTTTTGTTTTGGGGTTTATTGCCGGAGCTCCCAAAAGTTACCCATCATCCATTAAATTTTATAAAGGGTGTGAGAAACTGTGACTTTTAGGCCTCTGCAGGTTTAAGAGCAGTGCTTCTTATATGGTGAGGTGTGTCCACCTTGAGGGCGCAGTGAGATGTCAGTAGGAGCGCTTCTGACCCTGAGGAACATACTTTTTTGCCATACTGTACTAGAATTAAGTGTAATTGCACATCTACCACAATATTTGGCAGTGGCGCTCTTATTGTCGCGCTATAGTGTAGGGGTTTTCACACCAAGCAAATGATATGAAGTCCAGTAAACCTTCCCCCCAGAAACAATATGGAAAAATTTCTAACAGGGACAAAGAGAAAGGTAGAGAGAGAGAGAGAGACGGAGATATCGAGACAAATGAAAGTCAACCGAAAGCCAAGACGAGGAAATATGACAAAGCCTGTGCAGCACTCGGCTTCAGTGTGACTTTAATGTTAATAAAAAATACAATGTTATGCAGAGGTGTTCTAATAACAGTTTTATAGACAAATATAGGGATCCTTGCTACTTGGTGCTTCAATTCATGCGGCTTTAGTGCATCACGGTTTAAAAAAAATATATATATTAATCGAATTAAAAAATAAGGAAATTAAAGAAGAATAGGGGAAAAAGTTAAGGAAAATGCCCCCAAAACAAGGCCAATTATGCAAAAAAAAAAAAAAAAAAACTTAAACCAACACAAAACAAAATACAACCCAAAATCTCTCATCATAACTACTTACATTGTTGTATCTGTGTGTGCACGCGTATCCGCGCATGTGTGCGCGCATGCGCAAGTATGTATGTCGTCTTCTTCTCATGCAATACCATCTGTTTGTGTGTGTATTTATATTTTATTTACATCTTATGTTGTTTTTGAATGTTTAATTGTTATAAGCATTTATCGCATTGAATATGTATTTATTGATATTTATATACACATATACATGTACATAACTGCCCAGTGTTGTCCCCACTGCCTGCTTCTTGACTTTGTTCTTTCCATTGGGGACCTGACACTTACTTAATAACCCCACCAGGGAATTTTATATGTTTATCAATTTATTTTTGGTGAAAAATATAATTTTTTTTAACTTATCTGGAATGATGAATAAATGCTTTTTAATCCAATGAAATGTAAGATACCGCCAGCACTGGCTTTCCATCAAAACCGGACCTATTGTAAGAGGACATTGATGACCACAAGAGTGATTTAAAAAAAAAAAAAAAATTTCCTCATTACATTTTTTTTTATTAAGTAACCCTCTAATCAGTATCTAATTAAATAAAATGAGGTGGCTTGTTTTCAATTTCCACTGCAGACCCTGGAACAAAATGGCTACAAAATACAGAGATGTGGATTTAAGAAAAAATAAAGTGGTCTCTTAATTTTTCCCTCGACTTGGATATATAACTTGTTTTCGAAAGCACTATTCATATATTTCAGGCACCTGTGAAAAAAATTAGAGCTTCTCCAACTCTTAAATACCAATTCCTCCTTGTAAACAATGAGTACACTATGAGAAAGAGAGCGAGTGCAGCTCTCTTCAATGAAATCAGTTTCTCTGGCGATTAGTTCATGGCAGGGGCGTCAAAACCTGGAGAATGTCTCCTGCAGATTGTACATCCAACAGCACTGGAATTAAATTCTGTCAGAGAAAAGAGCCCCTGAAGATAGGTAGGGCCATTGTGTTGGAGTTTAATAACAGCATTTAGAAGAACTGGATCGTTCTGTTTCAAAGTAGTAAGGAGTTTGTAGCAAAATTTGCTATAATCTGCTGACTGCTATTCATAACAAATTGCATTTCAACACCACTTTGACACAATCGCAAGCGAGCGCCAAGTGATTATTTTTATTTTCTCTTTCTGACGCATCTGTTTGCTTTACTTGAAGGTTGGCATCATTCAACATGCTATTAGCAAAGCTAAAACAATGGTATCACAGGGATCCCTCGCTACTTCGCGCTTCAATTCATGTGGCTTCAGTGCATCGATTTTTTTTTTTAATATTCATCGAATTAAAAAATAAGGAAATTTAGGAAGAATAGGGGGAAAAGTTAAGAAAAAATGCAGCAAAACAAGGCCAATTATTTCAAAAAACCTCAAAACAAACAAAAACAAAAAACAACAACCAAAATCCCCCGAACAGAACTACTTACATTTTTATTTGAGGTGCGCATGCATATCTGTGTGCGCGCGAGAACAGATATGTGTGCACACACTCAGATGCGCACCTCACATAAAAATGTATGTGTATGTGTGTGTGTGTGTGTATTTATATTTCATTTGCATCTTATGCATAATTTTTGAATATTTAATTGTTATTATAAGCACTTATAGCATTGAATATATATTTATTGATATTATATATACATATACATCTACGTATATGTCAGTCAGGGGGGGGTCGATCCTACTTCATGGAATTCGGCGGTAATGGGGGGATCTGGGTCTCAATTAACCTCTGAAAGTGAGGGATCCCTGTATTTACGTATGAAACATTTCATATGAATTTTTAGATCAATATTATTCTTACATTTACAGCATTTGGCAGATGCTCTTATCTAGAGCGCCTTACAATTATCATTTTTTAACAACTGAGCAATTGAGGGTAAAGGTCCTTGTTCAGGGGCCCAACAGTGGTGGTGGGGGGGGGGGTGTTGAACCACTGACCTTTGAATCAGTAACCCATCGTCTTATCCACGAAGCCAGTGGTCCCCAACCTTTTTATCACTGTGGACGAGTCAACGCTCGACAATTTTACTGGTCATCAGTAAGATCGGGGGAGGGTCATAGGTTGTTTATAATATAAACAATCACCTGTTGCGATGAACCCGTAACTCTGATGAGGATCTTGGTATTTTCTTTTACATGCAGCTTTCTTTTTGCAGACAGTGTGTGACCTTTCTGCTGTCTCATCATTGTCTTGTTTACCCTTTTCAAAAAAACTGTGAACTCTGTTTCTGGCTTATTTGCCAGGGCTAGCTTGCATTGCTGATGCAGGATAAATACACGCCAAAAAGTCATGCGCGGAATTTAGGTGAGGGCGGAAGTGGTTGTCTTTCAAAATAAAACACACCCAGCAGCAAAACGTATTTTTATATATTTTTAAATCATGATTATTGATTCTTTGCAGCCTGGTATAAAATGATCCACGGCCCGGTACCGGTCCGGGGCCCGATGGTTGGGGACCCCTGCACTAAGCGACCACTTGATGGGGATTGATTAAGTTCTACATACAGTAATGATTCAGAACAGACAAATAATCAATACCTACATTACATTCATCATTTACATCATTTACAAAACACAGAACTTTTTTTTTTTTTTTTTTGTTTTTTTGTTTCGGTTTCTCTAGAACAGGAGAAGCTACAGATTCCACGAAAAATAGGACAAAAATACTTAATACAACCTTAAACCTGACTGTTCATTCATTTCCTGAACCACTTAATCCTAATTAGGGTCACAAGGAGGTTTGCACCCATCTCAGCTTACTCTGGGCGAGGGCAGAGTACACCCTGGACAGCACTCCAGGCCATCACAAGGCAAAGGCATGCTGACGGTGTTGCAGCCTACTCTTTATGAAAGTCCGACTGTTCACTTTTTCATTTTCTAGGTTGTTTAATCCTAATTCAGGCCAAGGGACGACTGGTGAACATCTCTGCCGATTCTGGGAGAGGGAAGAATACACCCTGAAGAGCTCACTAGGCCATAGCAGGTCCAACACACATACAACCACTCGCACTCATACAGTAGGATTTGATTCCACGAATTAGCCATGTGTGCATGCTTTTGGACTATGGGAGGAAACCCGAGCATTCAGAAGAAACCCACACAAGCGCTGGGAAAATATACCAAAAAAATAAATAAACACACAAAATTGTACCCAGGCCTTTTTTCCTGATCACTGCACCACTGTGTCACCTTAAATTTGGCTATCTATACATAAATGGACCACTCAGTCACACATTTGCCTATCTCAGCCAACACTCTCACACACAACCATTCACTTTCACATCCACACATAGGAGCAATTTGTGGATATGACAGCTGATGCCACTCAAGCACAGTGAGAGCATGAGAACTCCACACAGAAATTCCAGATCATGGGATTCAAACCCAGAACCTTTTTGCTGTAAAAGAGTTACAGTAACCACTACCCTAACAATTAGGCCACTCTGTCATGAAGTATTAATCTCATGTAAATTATTGATGCACCATATCATGTTATTTAAAAAAAGTAAATGATGCTTATTCAGGAAGCCTTAGTGTAAAGCATTGTTGTTCGTTTGATGTTATACGTTATGCTGTGTACTACTGTATATATGACAGTATAAGAGTCGAGACCTCATAGACTTCTGATGCAGTGTATCTGGGATTTGTCAGTGGCAAACAGCATTAAAGCAGAAAACAAAAAGAACACAGTCCTTCAAATAAACAAGTCTGGGATTCCTTCCAGTAAAATCACACATGCACTCAGTCCACTTGTATAATCTAAGGTGAACCAAATTGGAGTGAGATACTCTCCAGGACAGGACTAATGGGATCTGAGCCACTTGCTCAAGAGCACACTGCTTACAGCTCTTTGGACTTTGGACCTGAACATACCTGGTGATCACTTTATTACTGCAAGTCGCCAAGTTGCTGCTGTTAGCAATCACTTGCAACCAGCTTGTGGGCATTGCTAGCATTATTATTAGGAAGTGAACTACAAATATTTTGGCAAGTGGTGCATTTATTTAAAAAAAATGAACATCTACAAGTACCTGTGTCTTCTTCTTTTCCTTTCAGCTGTTCCATTCAGGGGTCGCCACAGCAAATCATCTGCCTCCATCTCACCCTATCCTCTGTATCGCCTTCTCTTACACCAATGACCTTCATGTCCTCCTTCACCACATCCATAAATCTTCTCTTTGGTCTTCCTCTAGGCCTTCTGCCTGGTAGTTCCAACCTCAGCATCCTACTACCAATATACTCACTATCCCTCCTCTGTACATGTCCAAACCATCTCAATCTAGCCTCTCTGACTTTGTCTCCAAAACCTCTTACATGTACTGTCCCTCTGATGTACTCATTCCTGATCCTATCCATCCTCGTTACTCCCAAAGAGAACCTCAACATTTTCATCTCTGCTACCTCCAGCTCCGCCTCCTGTCTTTTCCTCAGTGCCACTGTTTCTAAACCATACAACATCGTTGGCCTCATCACCATCTTGTACGCTTTTCCTTTCATTCTTGCTGATACCTTTCTATCACACATCACACCAGACACTTTTCTCCAACCATTCCAACCTGCCTGCACACGCTCCTTCACCTCTTTTCCACACTCTCCATTGCTCTGGACTGTTGAGCTGAAGTACTTAAAAATCCTCCACCTTCCTTATCTCTGCCCCCTGTAACTGTTATACCTGGGGTGTATGTGTTGGACAAAGAGATGCAGGAGACCAAAAGAAAGTTCAAAACAGTTTATTTAAGCACTAGGAAACGTAAATCACGGGAATACTAAGTCGATGGAACTGGTCGAGCACGAAGCAAGAACCAGGGGTCAAAGAGAAAGCCGAGGAGCAGAATCACGGGGAAAACAATCTTCTGACAGTGGAGGGGAGTGTGCTGCTCCCATTTATAGCTGACTGCTTGCTGATTGGGACCAGGTGCGCTCTGCTGGAACTAGCCTGCCGGCAACCGCCACACCCCTTGCCAGCACCTGCAATGACTAGAGAAGAGAATTAATGCCATCAGCCGGCACAGACCATAACAGTAACCTCACCGTTCTTCTTGGGTCCTTGTCATTCACACACATGTATTCTGTCTTACTGAGGCTAACCTTCATTCCTCTTCTTTCCAGGGCATACCTCCACCTCTCTAGATTTTCTTCCACTTGTTTTCTGCTCTCACTACAGATCACAATGTAATTTGCAAACATCATATTCCATGGGGAGTCTTGTCTAACCTCGTCTGCAGGCCTGTCCATCACCATAGCAAACAAGAAAGGGCTCAGAGCTGACCCTTGATGCAGTCCCACCTCCACCTTGAACTCTTCTGTCATGCCGACAGCACACCTTACCACTGTCTTACATCTCTCATACATGTCCTGCACCACTCTAACATACTTCTCTGCCACTCCAGACTTCCTTGTTCCTATTATATATACCTGTGTATAACATTGATATATTCTTTCATTCACTGAATGACTTAATCCTACTGAATCCTACCGTTACTGACAGGGGACACCCTAAACAGCTTGAAAGCCCATCACAGAGCAACACACAACCATACACACCCACACCTAAGGGAAACTCAGAGCAGCCAGTTAGCCTAATGTGCACGTATATAGACTGTGGGAGGAAACCGGAGTATCTGGAGGAAACCCATGCAAGAACAGGGACAACACACAAACTAAGAAATAAATCCTTATTATAATTATGGAATACAAAAAAATGAAGCAAACTGAATACAAAGAATAACTTTATTAACTATTTTTAGTCTTTAAACAAAAAGCTTTAAAGTGCATCAATCTGCCTGAAATAAAAAAGTATCCTTATTTAAACTGTAAACATTTTTTGACCAACAATTGGAACCATTTGATACTGAAAAATAAATTAAATAAAATCAATCAATAATAAATTCAAATTGATCAGCAATATTAAGTCAGAGCAGAATATATAAAACACTTTAACCTACGAAACAAAAATGAATAAAACTATAATTATTATTATCAAAATTATTAAGTCCAGATTAATGGCTATAATGAGCACATTTGCAGTGCACAGCTTTTCGAAGCCGGGTTTAAAGCCCGAGACTGAACTCTCATCTCCTGCTCAATGCTGAACTGGGACCTGGACTTATTTTCGCAGCAGTGTCGTCATCCAGCATGACAGGGCCCAGGTGTGCTGCAGGTAGGATCAGTTCCTCTGCTCTGCTGTGGGGTTTTCTGCACTGAGCAGTTTGGTACTCCACCTTATCTGATGCTAACAGTGCTTGCTGGTTTGCTGGAATATCATTCACAAAGCTGGTTGGGACGGTTGTTGGCAATACTCGGCATGCTTTCACTGAAAAAACTCACGCGGCTCATCACGTAATCGGGGTGTGATGTCTTTAAGTGAAGCCTGAATTTATTTGGATTCATGCTGTCCGCTGCCAATGTTTTCAGACACAGTAAACACAGCAGGCTTTCCTCGTTTCTCACCACAGCTCAGTGAAGCCGAGTTCTACATCTGCTTCATCATACCTCCTCAGCTTTCGTTTCTCTCACTGTCTAGTCTCTCTCCACCTCTCTTTCCATCCCTGTTAAAAATTTCCATGGTGGGTTTATTAACTTCACTTCTTATTTTACCTCTGGGCACACTCTGACAGTGAGGAAGCCACTGCCACCTGCTGTAGTGGATGTAGAATTACACTTTATCCTAATACTGCAAAAAAAAAAGCATGTTCCTTGTGGTCACACGTGCCCCCCCCCTGGCATCGCACCACACCCCTACAGGGGGGCACGCACCCCACTATTTTAAAACCACTGCTCTAGACTGAATTTGATCATTAAAAATGGCTTGAATTTGCCATTCACTTGAATAAACCTCTCCAGTCATGAGGACGTTCTCAGTGATCTATCATAATGCATCATGTTTTTATATTTCCTTCTCTCTAAATGGATGTGGATGGATTGTAAAGCACAGGAAAGCCAGCAACAGCTGCAATCGGTTTCTTTTCCACTTGAACTAAAATGCTGGAAGAACTGAAGCTCAAGAAAGCATTTCATGGTGTAATAATATAACAGCCGCATGGCAGTGGTGGTCTAGTGGATAGGGCGCAGGATTGCTGATCCTAACGTTGGGGGTTCGAGTCCCCACAGGGCTGTCACTGTCCCCCCAGTGCAGCTAACTGGGTTATCAAAGGTTGGCCATGTCTCTCGCTGTCTATGGTGAGAGGCATGTAAAAGAACCATTGCTGACTTTTGTAAAAGTGTAGGCTGCAAAGCCGTTAGCGTGTTTCTGGGGATAAGTAGCAAATGTTCCTGCGTCCCGGTTAATCTTCTCCGGAAGAGACCAATTGCTATACTACCCTACGGGGATAAGATATGATGATGATAAAATCCACATACAGCATCAATCCAAAACAGTTGCTCGGTTGTTTTAGCCACTAATCCTCAGCGACTGTTTTAGCCAAGCAACTTTTGTACGAAGTTTCTCATTGTATTCTGTTCATCATTACAAATAAATGACTTCCGGTCACTTTATCTCTTGCTGTTATTGTTAGTTAATGCAGAGTGAAGGCAGGATATTGTGATTGGAGTCTTGGGGCTGGAATCACAATATGGGCTTTATACTGCGTGATAAAGTTTAATCTTTGCAGAGCAAAATGAGCCAAACTCATTGGGGGGTGGGGGGTGGGAAGAGAAATAACGTGCTATAGGCTATAATAACATACTGTATATATTGCAGGAAAACATTTGTTATTATTAGGTCTGGTAATATAAAAAGCTGAATAAGATATTTTTTGTTTTGTTTTGTAATGAAAAAGAAATTCCACAGAAGAAACCACAGGATGCTGCCCTGAAACCGCAGCTTGAAACCTGGCACAAGACAAAACATTTCGTTCGTTCCAAAAAGCAGTGGCTAGTTAAGACATAGAGGGTGTCTGCTGAGGGGCAAAGATCATTGCACCTGTATTTCATTTGCATGGACACTGATGATGGTGTGATCATTTAAACGGTTCACAAACAATACATGCACACACACACACACACACACACACATACACACACACACACACACACACACACACACACACACACACACACACACACACACACGCACGCACGAGCAATAGCCATAAAAATCAAGTAGACATTGTAATTTTCATGAAATAAAATAATGATACATATAAATTTAATTACACAGTAGCACAGATTTGGGCCCGGTGTTCCCCAGGTAGGGCTATAACACAGGTGATTAAATCTGGTGATGTCATGCAGAGGTAAAGCAACAAAATGGTAATGTAAAGTTCATTGGGCTTTTTGCACCTGAGCCATAGCAGCTCATCAGGCCGGTGCTTATCCCCGGTTTCCGTAGCTGGAAGCGACTAGGAGTTCAACTACTCCGAGATGGGACGCTAATCCATCGCCGGTTACCTTCCCAGTATATTTTTACTGGTACCCATTTATACTGCTGGGTGAACAGAGGCACACTTGTGGTTGAGACCTTGCCCAGGGGTCTTAGCACAGAGGGGTTCTCAATGGGATTTGAACACACAACCTCCTTATCATGAGCGCAGCACCCTAACCACTATGCCACCGGCCCCACGAAGTAACAAAATGGCCCTACCGTAATTGCCTGAGTGTCTCTCTTTCTGAATGAGAAAACATGTATATCGGCATGTTTCCTGAGTTAGTAAACCTATAAAAGGATAGAAGACCGAATCATGAATATATGTGACGCACTCCACCGAATGTAGGCACTTGTCGCAAGTGATGTATGGTGCTTATTTGGACTTCCAATCTTTCACGTGAGCAAGTGTGCGTTGAATACTTGTTTAGTACTCAACCTTCACTTGCTCACTTGAAAGATCGGAAGTCCAAATAAGCCGTGCTTTGTCTCACAAACACCATATGTCACTTGCGACAAGCCCTTGGTGGAATTCAGTGGAACGCCTCACATATATACAGGACCCTCTTTGAACTCAAAATGGGGTAAAGCGTACACGTATAGACATCAAACAGACCTTTTATTGCACACGAACATGTTTACCAGAGACTGTACATTCTGTTATTCACACTTTGACCCACATTTCAATGGCAAATGAAAACAAAAGTTAAAGATAATTAAATTAAATTATTATTCACACACATGAAAAGTTATTCAATACTATTTTTATTCATCATGTTTTAAAACATGTTTAAACAAATGAGGGAAATCTGATAACCAATAATTGACATGCTCTAAACGGTGGCTGTTATTGGCTACACAATCCTGGAGGTGAATCCTGAAGGCTGCCAAAGCTCACACTTCCTGGGGGGAATTCACTTCAGTTTGATACGAGGTCTGGTCCAGGGCGGTCTTGGACTGCTTGCTTGTTTGTATAATGTGTATGAATGAATTGGCTTGTTTTTAAGAAGAGCACAGAGCGAATTACATAATAATGTAAACAGAATATAAACAGTGCATTCATTGAATTGAATACACAAATCAAGCCAGAAATAAATGTACACTTTAGATTATATTGCATTTACATTAATGAGATTTGGCAGATTTGACTCTCTAACACGGTGACTTACATTTGCCATCTTTTATACAACTGAGCAATGAAGGATTGGCAAGGGCCCAACAATGGCAGCCTGGTGATTTCAGGACTCAATCACCCAATGTTTGGATCTATAACCCAGAGCCTTAATAATTGAGCCACCATTGCAACACCATGGCACCATTTCTTAACTGGTTTACAAAAACAAGGATTTCAGGGTTACGGGCTCCCCTTCAAGGCCTCACAGTGCCAGTTTGGTGGTATTGAGGCTTAAACCAGTGACCTTTCAGTACCTTATTATTGCAAAATAAACCCTGACAGAGTGACCAGGGCCATGGTGGTAGCCCCATACATCATTCACCATATTACACAGCTACGTACTAAAGAACTCTAAACTCTATGAGAATGGCTGGTTATAGTACTTAAATAACATATTTATCTTCGGCATGCTTATGTAATGAGGCCTCAAACTTATTTATCTTTTTTTTTTTGAAAGTATGTTATCTGCATATAGAAGGCACTTTTCTGATAGCAAAGACATTACCAATGTTGTTTATATCCTTGTATTTTTAATTTTCTTGTATGTAGTATATATGCTGCATATAAAATGTGAATAAGTGCAAATCAACAATCAAGTCGTACAGTGATCCCTCGCTCCTTCATGCTTCAGTTTCTGTGGCTTCAGTGCATCGCGTTTTTTTCAAAATATTTATTGAAAAATAAAATAATAAGGAATTTAAAGGAAAATAGGAAAAAGGTTGAGGAAAATGCTGTAAAATAAAGCAAATTATTAAAAAAAAAAAAACCCAAACAAACAAAACAAAAACCAACCCAGACCCCCCAAAAAAAAAAAAAAAAAAAGAAAAAAAAAAGCTACTTACATTTTTATGTTTTGCATCTGGTATTTGTACCCAATGTCTTCAAGCCTCTGAATACATCAATATGAAAACGGTCAAGATACTAAAATTATTCAAATCAACTGTTTGAAACATCATTAAGAAGTATGAACACAGAGGTGATTTGGTAAGACCAGGCAACCTTACTCACAGATTCATTAGCTGAACTGTCCAATTCTACTAAGGTTGAGGAAAGGCCTATCTCAGCCATCACTGGGTGACTGGATGCACACCTTGAACATCAGACCATTGCAGAGCAACACACACAATGATTCATGCACACATTCATACCTAGAATCTATGTGGAACAGCCAGTTAGCCTAAAATAGCACTTGTCTCTGGACTATGGGAGGAAACCGGAGTACCCAAAGGAAACCCATGTAAGCACAAATCCCAAAATGGAAATCGAACCCAGGACCTTCTTGCAGTGAGGCCACTATACCCACCAGCAAATCTCAGGAAATTACTGGAAATAAACATTTTGTGATATTTTTATGGGAAAAAAAAAACAAAACAAAACACCACAGAGATACCTGAAAGAAACATCTGTGCAAATTCTGCTTCCCTTAAATGGGAGGGTATTGTGTAAAAGGTCCATAATCCAAACACTGTTTAAACAATAAATAAACAGCTGCCCCCATTTTATCTCTTGGGTTGGTTGTGACCAGGCCTTGTACCTTTAAATTAAAGCAGATAATAACTGTGTGCTCACTATCAGTGTCCAAGGTTACACAGCTAAAACACCAATTACGGCATCCCCTCACTTTCAGCGGTTAATGGGGACCGAGACCTCCGCAACCACCAATTTTCGTGAAGTAGGATCGACCCCCCCCCCCCCCCCCTGACTGACATATACGTACATGTATATGTGTATATGATATCAATACAGTGGTCCCTCACTACTTCCTGCTTCAGTTTCTGTGGCTTTAGTACATCGCAGGTTTTTTCCAAAATACAGGGGGATCCCTCACTACTTCGAGCTTCAATTCATGCAGCTTCAGTGCATCGCGGTAAAAAAAAAAAAAAAAAAAAAAAAAAAAAAAAAAAAAAAAAAATATATATATATATATATATATATATATATATATATATATATATATATATATTTAAAAAAATAAGGAAATTAAGATAGAATAGGGGGAAAGTCAAGGAAAATGTCACAAAAACAAGGCCAATTATGCAAAATAAATAAATAAATAAAAATAACAACCCTAAACTAACACAAAACAAAAAACAACCCATCAAAACTGGATACACTGTTCTGCGCAGCCACGCCCCCTCTGCCGGAGCCTAGTATTAAGTGTACTTCAGGATTCACGATAATGTTTAATCATATTTCATACCTATATTTATGATCTATCTTTCTGTAGATTTTATTCCATTTCTATTTCTACTTGCTCTTCAATTTCATTTCACTTTCACTTACACTTTCGACCTTGGACAGTTTTGTTGGTGTCTATCTCCGGATGTTTGCAAAACAAATGTTGGTGAGTTGGAGAGTGTCTGTATTTATATTTTATTTACATCTTATGTTATTTTTTCAATGTTTAATTGTTATTATAGGCATGTATAGCATTGGATATGTATTTATTGATATTATATACTTCACACTACTTGATATATATTTCATGAGCTGTATGCCAAAGTCATCAGTATTAAAACAATAAAAGACCTGAAATATTTCAGTTGGTGTGCATTGAATCTAAAATATATGAAAGTTTAATTTTTATCAGTACATTACAGAAAATAATGAACTTTATCACAATATGCTAATTTTTTGAGAAGGACTAGTACATATACATGTATGTATACGTCAGTCGGGGGTGGGGCGGTGATCCTACTTCACGGATTCGGATGGTTGCGTGGGGATCTCGGTCCCAATTAACCGCGGAAAGTGAGGGATCCCTGTGTTCATCAAAAAATTAAAAATAAGGTAATTAAGGAAGAATATTAGGAGAAATTAAGGAAAGTGCCCCAAAACAAGGCCAATTATGAAAACAACCCATAAAACGACTTACACTTTTATGTGAGGTGCACATCTGTGCGAGTGTGTATTTATATTTTATTTACAGCTTATGCATTATTTTTTGAACATTTAATTGTTATTATAAGCATTTATAGCATCGAATATGCATTTATTAATATTAGCGTAGGCCTCCGTCAGTCCCGAAGGACTATGGCTGCGCTCTGGCTGGTATCCCGACTGGTGATACTCCCCAGTGCACAGAGCCTGGGTAGGGAGTAATGAGGGACAGGCTGTTACCCAAGCAGCAAGTCCCCCCCCTGTCTCGGCGCCACCGGAAGGATCCAATGGAAAGGCAAGTGCCGATACGACTGGGTTCCAGTGCCGCTGCAGGAGAGAAACTACGGTCAATTTAGAACGGCCAATTAACCTACAGTGCACGTCTTTGGATTGCGGGGGAAACCGGAGCACCCGGAGGATATATAATATAAATTTTATATTATATTAATATAATATTAATATTATATACACATATACATGTACGTATATGTCAGTCAGGGGGGTCGATACTACTTCATGGAATTCGGTGGTCTCAGGGGTCGATCCCAATTAACCGCGGAAAGTGAGGGATCCCTGTGTCTACATATTCAATGCTATAAATGCTTTAATAACAATTAAACATTCCAAAAAAAAAAATACATAAGATGTAAATAAAATCTAAATACACACACATACAGATGCGCCCCTCACATAAAAATGTAAGTAGTTTTGTTGGGGGATTTTGGGTTGTTTTTTATGTTTCTTTGTTTGGGGTTTTTTGTTTTTGTTTTTTTTTTTTTTGTTTTGTTTTCTTTTTTTTTTTTTTTTTGCAGAATTGGCCTTGTTTTGTGGCATTTTCCTTATGTTTCCCTCTTTTCCTTAATTTCCTTATTTTTAATTTTTTGATGAATATTTTTGAAAAACCTGTGATGCACTGAAGCCGCAGAGACTGAAGCACGAAGTAGCGAGAGATCACTGCATGATGTAATCCAAATGTAATCCAAGCTCATCGTGGCACTGCACACTGTCATAGGATGACACTGAATGACAATGCAAATCTTAGTTTCATGTTAAGACATTTTAATATGAAAAATGTACTACTACTTATTATTATTATTATTATTATTATTATTATTATTATTATTGGTGCTGTGTTAAATTTGAGTTTTTTTTTTTTTTTTTTTTTTGTTTTTTTTTACCAGTAATTATAACATTTACAAAGAGAGGAACATTCAATCACTCATTTGCCATGTCACTTAAACTACTATACTTGCAGGGAGGCTGTTGCTGGCAAAGGTGGTATACACTGAGAACAGCTCACCAGACCATTGCAGGGTAAGATATAAAGTCATTCATACTCTCATTCTCACCTAGGGGTGATTTGGAAAAGCCAATTAGCCCAATCTTGGACTGTGGAAGGAAACAGAAGTACCCAGAGGAAACCAACACAGAAACAGGGAGAACATGCAAACTATAGATAGAACTCATATGGGGCTTGAACCCAGGCCATTCTAGGTGTGAGGTGTATGCTCTAACCACCACACCACCATGCTATCCATTGGATTCATTCTTGAAGCAATTTGTCATGAGAATTAACTTCCAAAATCACACTAATGGATTATCACTTAAAATGCAGAATAAATTGGCGCTCTTCAGCAAATACAAAATGTCACATGAAAGGTCCTGGTGTCTGAGCTGCATTAATTATCGCAAATCAGTTCTATATAATAATAGGAATTGTTTTTATTAGTGTTAGAAATTCAATCGACAAAACATGAATGACAAATTATTTGGAGCAGTCTGACATGTCATAGAACTTCAGATCAAATCACTTTGATTAGTGCTCGCAGTTAAAGACGACGGAAGCCTGTTGGAGTCAATGTGAAATGTCACACAAAAGGTCCTGGGCTTGAAGTTGCATTATTCATTTAGGCATGGTGAATGAAGAAGTTAATATCATTAGAAAATATGCTTCAATCCATCCAACCATTGCACAGGTCTACAGCCAAAATACTTCTCAAATCATAATAGTCAAACTTTCCGAATTTTTGGCTGCTAGACTTAAACTGATGTTGTTGATTGCCTGTAGTTTTTGAGATTTTTTAAATTCAGAAGGGAAAGTACTTCCTCTGCATCTAACCCATCCAATGTGAGCTCACATGAGAGTAAACAGTGAGCACATACACGTGGAGCTTGGGGCTGCCACACAGATTAGTGGTGCCCAGTGAGCAGTTGGGCACCACTAATCTGTGGTGGTGGTGGTGCCCAGTGAGCAGTTGGGGATTAGGTGCCTTGCTCACGGGCACTTCAACCATTTATGTGGTGGAAGGGAAGGTGCTGTATCTTTTAGTCCCAAAGCCACTTCTCTAACCTTTAGGCAGACAACTCCATATTTGTTTTCTCCCCCATGTGCAGCTAACTGGGTTATTTACTAACCGTCCAAAGTACGTGCGGCTGCGCGGCTGTAAGTCAAAGGTGGTAGCCTGCAGCACGGGGGCACCGCAGGGCACTGTCCTCTCACCCTTCCTTTTCAACATTTATACCTCGGACTTCATATATTGCACAGACAGCTACCACCTCCAGAAGTTCTCGGACGACTCCGCCATCGTGGGCCGTGTGTCAGAGGGGAACGAGCTGGAGTATCGGTCGGTCATCGTTGACTTCGTGGACTGGTGTGAGCGCAACCACCTGTGCTTGAACACTAGGAAGACGAAGGAGATGGTGGTCGACTTCAGGAGAAGCACTCGAACATACACACACACACACACACTTACTAGTGAACATCCAGGGACAGGACATTGAGACAGTGGACAGTTTCAAGTACCTGGGTGTTCACCTTAACAATAAACTGGACTGGTCCCACAACACCAACGCCCTGTACAAGAAGGGCCAGAGTCGCCTCCACCTTCTGAGGAGACTTAGGTCCTTCGGAGTATGCAGACCTCTGCTCAGGACTTTTTATGACTCTGTGGTAGCCTCTGCAATCCTCTACGCTGCCATCTGCTGGGCCCCGGGCAGCACAGAGCGGGACAGAAAGAGGCGGAACAAGCTGGTCAGGAGGGCCAGCTCCGTCCTCGGCTGCCCACTGGACTCTGTGGAGGAGGTGAGTGAGAGGAGGATGGTAGCAAAGCTCACATGCATCCTGGTCAACAGCTCTCACCCACTGCACCAGACTGTAGAGAAGCCGAGTAGCTCCTTCAGTGGACGACTGAGACATCCTCAGTGCAGGAAGGAGCGCTACCGCAGGTCGTTCATTCCCACCGCTGTCAGACTGTACAACGCCACTTTGTAACTGTCTGTGAAAATACCGGTTATGTGCAATAAAAACCCCGTGCACTTTAATCAACCACATCTACCCCACTGACTGTGAACCATATCAACCCATCTACTCTGCCCTCAGATACATATACACTTGAATATATGCCAGTCTACAAAGTTGCTCCATTCTTTTTCTTTTTTATTGTATATTAATTTATACTATTTATGTATCTATTTATTTATTTAGTTATATAATATATATGTATGTATGTATGTATATGTATTATTGTATTGTATATGTATCTATTTTTGCACCCCCTACTGATGGTACCCCAAGAGCCTGTAACAGTGAATTTCTCCATTGTGAGATTAATAAAGCTGTATCTTATCTTATCTTATCTGAGTTAATGTGAACAAAGTTTACAGGCTAGTTTGTAAAAGAAAAAAAAAATATTGGCAAATAACACAGAACCATACAACTCAAGTTTTTATTTGTATGTTTTCCATTAATGGACAACTCTAAACTTTTTATATGACACTAGGAGAACATGCAAACACCACACAAAGACACCCGAGCTCAGGAAGCGAACACCAGACCTCAGTATTCTACTGAATTTCGACACTAAGCAGCTCCACCATTGAGTTTAGTTTAGTAAGATGGCAGCATTGTTCAAGCAAAATTATATTAAATAAAAAAGTAGAGGAAATACAACCTGAAAAAAGACAGACAGAGAAGTATTTGTTTCTTCTGGGCTTGGATCGCATCTTTCGGGAGTCTGAGGCATGAGTCAAAATTGCTAATGTGAAGAGCCAGCGTGAAAAAAACCATAACCACTTCAAATGACCTTCTTCATTGCTATGAAGTAATCATGAACTCTGAAGCAATACAAAGCATCTGTTGTTATCCTGGAATCGTGTCACTGCTTATACGTAACAGCACCTACACTGTGAAATGCTCCAAAGGCCTCAGGCAGGCTAGTGTTAATGTGATTAACAAACAAGCCCTAACAGGACATCGCTAATGTGAGGCTGGTTATGTTCAAAAGTCTGATCTCACCACCTGGATAGGTCTGCAGTCAAGCTTCCCAAAGTGACATGGACAGGGGGTTATTGAAATGCATTAGGGTGCTTGCAAATGTGTTTGTGTAATTAATAATCAGGTTACTGTGAACATGGCTGGGTTCAAGGATTAGAGGATTATGGGAGTTTCGGAGTTGCAGCCAGTGGTATAACGCTCATCGTGAAGATCATCGGAATTCAAAATAACTGAAATGAAAGATAATTTTCCCGTGAAAGGCCTTTTCAACTGAAAGCTGGATGATTTACCTGGACATGAGTAAAAAAAAAAAAAAAAAAGTTTCTTTAGTAATGTTAATACTTTGCAGTATACTGGCGACCTGTTCAGGGTGTACTCGCCTCTCACCCGAAGTCAGCTCCAGTTTTTCAACCCGGATGAATAAGTAGTACAGGCAATAGATGAATTTGTTGATTCATTCATCCACTGAACAATCTAATTATAGAGGATTTTAGTTGACTCTGAGTGAAGGCAGGGTACACCCTGAACAAATCGCCAGCCCATCGCGGAGCCCGCACACACATTTACACCACCCTTTCATTTTGGAACAGCCTATTACCCATATGGGGATGTCTTTCGACTATGGAATGGAACCAGAGCACTAGAAGAAACTCACATTGATTTGGGGAGGACATGTAAACGCCACACAGAAACGCCCCTGCTAAGTGCTCAGCTCAAACCCGGGACCTTCTTGTTGTGGGGTGGATGTGCTAACTGTGCCTCTGAAGATAGATAATAATGTAAATATTTGGTGTTTTTATCTGAGGCACATTGTTTATCTGCTTAACTCTCCAGCCTGGGCGTTCACCTTAACAATAAACTGGACTGGTCCCACAACACCAACGCCCTGTACAAGAAGGGCCAGAGTCGCCTCCACCTTCTGAGGAGACTCAGGTCCTTCGGAGTATGCAGACCTCTGCTCAGGACATTTTATGACTCTGTGGTAGCCTCTGCAATCCTCTACGCTGCCATCTGCTGGGCCCCGGGCAGCACAAAGCGGGACAGAAAAAGACTGAACAAGCTGGTCAGGAGGGCCAGCTCTGTCCTCGGCTGCCCACTGGACTCTGTGGAGGAGGTGAGTGAGAGGAGGATGGTAGCAAAGCTCACATCCATCCTGTTCAACAGCTCTCACCCACTGCACCAGACTGTAGAGAAGCTGAGTAGCTCCTTCAGTGGACGACTGAGACATCCTCAGTGCAGGAAGGAGCGCTACCGCAGGTCGTTGATTCCCACCGCTGTCAGACTGTACAACGTCACTTTGTAACTGTCTGTGAAAATACCGGTTATGTGCAATAAAAACCCCGCGCACTTTAATCAACCACATCTACCCCACTGACTGTGAAACATATCAACCCATCTACTCTGCACTCAGATACATTACACTTTAATATAGGCCAGTCTACAAAGTCGTTCCCTTCTTTTCTTTTATTGTTTATTAATTTATACTATTTATGTATCTATTTATTTATTTACTTATATAATATATATGTATGTGTGTATGTATGTATGTATATGTATCTATTTTTGCACCCCCTACTGATGGTACCTCAAGAGCCTGTAACAGTGAATTTCTCCATTGTGAGATTAATAAAGCTGTATCTTATCTTATCTTATCTTCAACCATAGATATATATATATATATATATATATATATATATATATATATATATATATTTATATAAGCGATTGTTTTTGTCTGCTATATCAGGTAGTTATCAACCAGTAAGTTGTCAATCCATACGCCCACAATTATTGTGTGGTGCTCATTTATAGGATTTCTATAATAGATTTTCATTTGGGGTCCATGTGGACCCCAGCCTTATGGTCTACGGGCTGTAATATGCTCTGGCCCCACCCCAATACTGAGTGGTGATGTAACTTACAGCAGGCTATGGTCGCTGAACTGTTGGATGCCCAATTGGTGTTCTGAAAAACGATGTGGGCTTTATAGATAATTGGAGTACTTTTGAGGGTAAACCTGGCCTGATAGGAGGGGATCAGTGTCCAGACCATTCTGGAAAGTGCTGCTCTTGTTTCTTGCAGCATAATACATAGTCTAAGAAAAGGATTAATCAATCACTGACTATCCAGAATCAAGGCCAGAGAGCAGACAAACAGGCTAATCCGGGCGTCTGCTAGCTGTGCAGAGTCGTCACTCAAGGTCAAATTCAATGCTATTGAGACTGTGTCTGCTTTCTGAATGAAATAAAAATGTAAAAACTCTTAGAATCTGTTTTAATAATATAATTAACAAAAAAATTAAATCATACTGACTCTACATCCGGCACCTTTGATCTAAATATCGGGTTGTCAAATGTTAGCTCTCTTACATATAAAGTGCTTATTGTGAATGAAATCATTACTGGTCAGGAGTTTAGTGTCATGTGTTTAACAGACTCATGGATTAAACCCAATTAATCTTCTTTTTCTTTTGGGTGTTTCCTTCAGGGGTTGCCACAGCAAATCATCTGCCTCCATCTTAACCTGTCCTCTGCATCTTCTCTTACGCCAACTACCTTCATGTCCTCCTTTACCACATCCAATAATCTTCTCTTTGGTCTTCCTTTAGGCCTTCTGCCTGGTAGTTCCAACCTCATCATCCTACTACCAATATACTCACTATCCCTCCTCTGTACATGTCCAAACCATCTCAATCTAGCCTCTCTAACTTTGTCTCCAAAACCTCTTACATGTGCTGTCCCTCTGTTCTACTCATTTCTGATACTATCCATCCTCGTTACTCCCAGAGCCTCAACATTTTCATCTCTGCTACCTCCAGCTCTGCCTTCTGTCTTTTCCTCAGCGCCACTGTTTCTAAACCATACAACATCGCTGGCCTCATCACCATATTGTATACTTTTCCTTTCATTCTTGCCGATAATCTCCTATCACACATCACACCGGACACTTTTCTTCAACCATTCCAACCTGCCTGCACACGCTTCTTCACCTCTTTTCCACACTCTCCATTTCTCTGGATTGTTGAGCCTTAAAATCCTCCACCTTCTTTATCTCTGCTCCCTGTAACCTCACCGTTCCTCTTGGGTCCTTGTCATTCACACACATGTATTCTGTTTTACTGAGGCTAACCTTCATTCCTCTCCTTTCCAGGGCATACCTCCACCTCTCTAGATTTTCCTGCACTTGTTCTCTGCTCTCACTACAGATCACTATGTTATCTGCAAACATCATAGTCCATGGAGATTCTTGTCTAACCTCGTCTGTCAGCCTGTCCATCGCCATAGAAAACAAGAAAGGGCTGAGAGCTGACCCTTGATGCAGTCCCACCTCCACCTTGAACTCTTCTTTCATTCCAACAGTACACCTCACCACTGTCTTACATCTCTCATACATGTCCTGCAGCACTCTAATGCACATCATCTACACAAGATGTAGTCTACCTGTGTGCTCCTACCTCCACTTTTATAAGTCACCCAATGCTCCTCTCTCTCTTCTGGAAGAAAGTATTCACCACAGGCATTTCCATCCTTTTTGCAAAATCTATCAGTATCTGTCCTTCGGTGTTCCTGTCCTGGATACCAAACATGCCCATCACTTCCTCGTCCACTCTGTTGCCTGCACAACATATCCATTAAAGTTTGCACCAATGACCACTCTTTCACCTCTGGGGGTACTCTACATAACTTCATCTAACTCACTCCAGAATCTCTCCTTCTCTTCTAGCTCACATCCTGCCTGTGGGGCATAAGCATTAACAGCATTGAACATCACGCCTTCAATTTCTAACTGGAGACTCATCACTCTGTCTGATACTCTTTTCACTTCTAGAACATTCCTGACCAACCACACCTTCAAGATGACTGCTCCTCCATTTCTCTTCCCATCCACACCACGATAAATCAACTTAAGCCCTACTCCCATGGCTGTCCAGTTCCCATCCAGTCGGGGGTAAATCAAAATTTAATAGGATTCACTCATGAAAGTGGCCACACACTCAACTTAATACTAACTTTTGGATTAAATATTGAAAATATAGTTGTAGTTCCACATTCAGAAACTATTTCAGAGTATTAACTTATCTTGCTTCCACTGCCTCTTAGCTCTAATATATACACTTCACCATGTTATCGTATGAAGTGACACTTTTACATCAACTACTGCATTCATTAATAATTTTCCAAAATTATCAACTGTGATTGGATCACCATCAGACCTCGCAGAACTTGATCAAGCCACTGAGTGCTTTGAGTCAAATTTACACCATACGCTGAATAATGTAGCTCATCACAAAAGAAAACCAATCAGAGAGAATAAATTAGCCAACTGGAATAATCATGAAACACGCACACTAAAACAGAGCAAACAGAAATTAGAATGAAAAAGGCGGCAAATTAAATTACTGGTTTTCCAATTAGAATGACAGGAGAGTCTCCTCAATTACAGAGAAGCTCTTAGTGCTGCTGGAGCAGAATATTTCTCAAATCTAGAAAATAACAAAAATAATCCAAAATACTTGCTTAATATTGTTGCAGAGTTAATGAGGAACAAGACCATGAACAAAATGCGAAAACCACCAATTTATAGCAGTGACGATTTTAAAAAGTTAAAATTGAAAATATCAGGAAAAAAAGGTATTCCCTAAATTTAAAGACAGTTATGTCAAGAAATAAAACAGTAAATAATATAATGCCGGTAGATCCGTAACTTGAGTAGTTTAGCCTCATTCAAAAGACAGCTCTAGTCTCATTAATTTCTTTATCAGTCATCAACCTGTTCGCTTGATCCTACATGTTTCTCTAAATAAATATTATCAGAACTGATCGACCCATGTAATAAATTATTCTCTTAGCACTGGTTATGAACCAAAATGCTTTAAACTTGTAGTTATCAAACCTCTCATTAAAAAACCTGATCTCGACCGACATCAGCTGACCAACTACAGACCGATATCAAACCTCACTTTTAAATCTAAGATCTTTGAAAAAGCTGTAGCACAACAGTGATGTTCATGACTTTATAGGAATAACGTTCATGAAATGTATCACTCAGGTTATTTGTGACCGCATTGACTTTATATAGGAATATTTCTATATAAATGATATTTAGACAACCCTTGTCTGTTACATCTTGTAAAATGCATGTTACCTTTCATTTCTTTGCATTTTTCCCCTTTGCACCAAAAATGAGAAAAAAAATCATAAAAAGTAAAGTTACTTTGCATAAAATACATATTACAATGTGGTAGGATAATTTAGATATGGTAATAGAAATAATAATTATATGGCTGAACTATCTGAAACATGTAACTGTCAAAATGAAGAACTATTAATACCATCTGAAGCTGTCATGTCAAAAACCTCATAGATCTTCCTGGGGTCGTAATGGACCCCCGCACAAGTTTGGATTATACTCGCCACATGGATTGGCTGATCCTTACAAAATTTTATAAACAAATGTACGACAAATAGATTGACAAATTCTTGGTAGGAAACTTTTTTCAGATTAAAATTAGAAAAATGGATCCCAAATATATATGCCCGGGGTCATATATGACCCCAATGGGTCACTTGAAGGTGGCCTGCAACCACATCTGTGTCTCCCTGCTTATGTTACTTGACCACAGTGCAGCCTTTGACACTATTGATCACACAATTCTCATTGACAGATTAGAAAATGTTGGAGTTAAGGGAACCACGCTTTCCTCGTTTAAATATTATTTAACTGACAGTTATCAGTTTGTAGATGTGCATGGTGATTTCTCTGTAAGTTCTAATGTTAAGTTTGGTGCTCCACAAGGTTGTATCCTAGGCCCATTGCTTTTCTTTCCATACATGCTCCCTTTGGGTAATATCATTCGTGATCATGACATGTACTTTCATTGTTATGATGATGATACACAGTTATATATTTCATCAAAGCCTAATCAGAGACATCAGCTTAATAAAGTTAATAAATGTGTAAAGGTCATTAGACACTGGATGCTGATTAACTTCCTCTTATTATACTCCGATAAAACAGGGGTACTTGTACTCAGATCTCAGGCAGCTAGAAATAAGGTTTCTGATTATGTAATACGTTTTGATGATGTTTCAGTCTCACCATGTTTAGCAGTAAAGGACCTTGGAGTGATTACTGATGCTGGCTTTTGAAGCCTATGTAGATAATATTACTTTTTTCTCAGAAATATTGCTAAAATAAGAAATATGATGTCACCGCATGAGGCGGCAAAACATGTTCTTGCTATTGTTACCTCGAAATGAGATTATTGTAATGTGTTACTGTCTGGTTGTTACATAGGTACATAATCAAGCCCCAGTTAGTCCAGATTGCAGCAACGAGAGTCCTTACTGGAACCAGAAGACACACGTATATCACTCTGACCTTATTTACACTGCACAGGCTCCCAATTAAATTTTGAATTGAATATAATGTACTACTTTTAACGTATAAAGCACTTAATGGTCTTGAGGGAGGACTGTTAATCGGACCTGGGGTCTCAGGCATAGAGTTCTGCTAATCTGTGATATTGGGATGCTGTCACTTTCTCACTCTACCTGCTCACCCAGGTCCGATTAACTTTAACTTAAATTAACACATTGGGGTGGCTGACAGCCCTATGTCACAACGTGACATGTCTGCCTTCCTTCTGGTTTTCACTCTATTAGTTATGCTTTCATAGCCAGTCATGCTGGTATCCCTGCTTACACTCAGCAATAATATATTTTTTCTATTTCCATTATACCATTATGCATATACCCAACAACTCCCCTCTCTCCCTCTCTATCCCCTCTCTGTTTTTATTGAGGTATACATTCTAGTTCTTGGATGCCGGTGATCTTGATCCCTCTGCTTCCTGTGGTCTGTTCTGGTGTGCTGAAGCTGACTTGAGTTCTCATGTTGGAAGCCCCTCCCTTCTTGCTGATGAAGATCTAAGTGGACCCAGATGTGCACTAACAGACTGTGAACATGACTTTTCACTGCTGGTGATATGGACTCTTTCCCACAATTATTTAAGACTTACAGTTGTATAACCAACTGGACTACATTTTGGAGTGTAATGAATTTCTCTCTCTCTCTCACACACACACACACACACACACACACACACACACACACACACACACACACACACACACACACACACACACACACACACACACTAATATATATTAGATCCCCACCCGACCATTGAAATCCGTGAAGAAGGATCACCCCCCCAATCCCCCATGACTGACAAAAATGAATATATAAACAAATAATAATAATAACTGACAAAAATGAATATATAAACTGAATAACATGCAAATGAGTGAGTGTTATGATTACATATCGGGATGCTGCAAACTTGAAGACTTTTCTCAGGCTGCCCAATGTTTCCCGAGAAACACGCTTCAATTCACGATTATACATATATATATATATATGTGTGTGTGTGTGTATATGTGTATATAGTGTCAATAAATGCATATTCAATGCTATAAATGCTTATAATTACAATTAAACATGAAAAATAACATAAGATGTAAATAAATATAAATACACACATACATATGGTATCGCATGAGAAGAAGATGACACAAATACATACCTGTGCAGATGTGCGTGCCCACACAGATGCAACAATGTAAGTAGTTTTGATGGGAGATGTTGGGTTGTTTTTGGTTTTGTGTTTGTTTAGGTTTTTTTTTTTTTGCATAATTGGCCTTGTTTTTATGGCATTTTACTTAACTTTTCCCCCTATTCTTTCTTAATGTCATTATTTTTTAGTTCAATAAATATTTACTTATTTATTTAAAAAAAATGCAATACAGACGCTCGCTGACTTACGTTTTTAATTGGTTCCAGACGGCCCAACGTAAGTTGAAAGTGAACATAAGTTGTTACAGTGACATATGACATGTGACGTATGACGCTCATACTGTACTATACATCGATAAATACCATTACTGTATCTCATAAAACAACCCTAAATCAATTAGTATAAACATAACATTGTAAAATAATATCAAATATATCAAATAATATCAACATTAATTTCAAATAAGTCACTAATTTATTCCGAGGCACTTTACATGAAGCTCAATCTACATGAAACGGTCAATCAAGGCTAACAATATGTGAAGTGTTCAATACCGAAAGTTGTGTACTTGCGAAAGTAGTGTACTTGTGGTGGGTTATACAGACTTCCGGTCTTTCAAGTGCACAAGGGTGCCGTTGAACTTGTTTAGAACACGGCCTGCACTGATGTGAATCCCAGCAAAGTGGAGAGTTCTTTCTTTTGTGTAAGTACGTAAACTTTATTCAAGAGATGCATACAAAGAAGAAGTACAAATCCTAATGAATATTAATATAAAAATAAGTATACACTCTTAGGATTCTGCTAAAAGATAAAAAAAATCATAATAAAGATTGTGCCGATCTGAGCAGATAGTTAATTCATCTCTGTGTATGAGACTTGCACCCATGCTAGTAGGCTTATACTTCTGACCAACCATATTTGCTTAGGGTTACAAAAGTCTGCAAAACAGTGTAAACACAAAGATCACAGAGACGACGTCTTAACACAAGGGTAACACGCTATATAACTGATAACACACAAAAATCTCTATAAACCACAAAATATAAATTTGTGTTTTTTTTTTATTTCTTATCTACACGTTCAAACGTATCATACAAGCAAATTTTAAAGGCAGTTGTGTACTGAATATGTATACAAAGTCCATAAACTAATGATGTGCTCCCTGTGGATCCCAAGTGTACACATAAATCAGTCTTGCCACGTGTTAAGATACATTCCGCTAAATGTAAAAATGAGGCGTTATCCACGCATACAAAAATATTTTTGTACATAATTAAAAACAAACGATCAACCAAGCAAACATGGCTTTGTTCGTGAGATTTCAGCTTTCATGCTCATGTGTAATTCATTTCGGGTCATTCACTGAAGGCCTCCAGTGAGGGAATTGCACCAGCTGCTCCCTAGGCATTACAAACAATTGATGGCCATTTTCTGATCATGAACTTAATGAGCATAGTCACTTTTTCATAATAATGTTTCAGTAACACACAAAAATAAATAAATAAACAAATAAATTTAAAAAATGCAAAATGACAGCAGCTACGCTATTGTGGCTGGTAAAAATAAATCTTTTGCAAAACTCATTTCAGGGTAAAGTTTCTCAGAAACCTGTATAGTACAATTCTCAGGCGCTTGATCAGGGCAGTGGTGATTTAGTGGTTAAAGTGATGGGTTACTGATCTGAAGGTCAGGGGTTCAAATCCTGCTATCACTATTGTTCAACCCTTAAGTAAGGCCCATAACCCTCAATTGTTTGCTTGTATTTATAAAAAAGATACATAATATAATATAAGTTGCTCTGGATAAGACTGTCTTCAAAATTCTGTAAATAAACAAATAAATTGATGCATTGATGAGAAAAACAAAGATTTTAGCTTCAGCCTGTGCTGTGTGACGTTACCACCATCGATTGCCATCAGAATCTGCACTGCCATCTGCTTTGTTCACATGAGACAACAACAAGTTTTTTTCATGTTTCTATTCACTTGTGCATAACAAAGACAGAAATCCATGTGAAAGGATCAATGTATGTGAAATTTAAAAAAAAAAAAAAAAAAAAAAAAAAAAAATCCAAAGATCGCATGACACACAAGAGTGGCATAGTGCGCATTCTTTTCTATTTCGTTATAAAAGACAGAGCAGAACATAAAACGCGAAATCATGATATGAAGGATGTATTAATCATTCCAGATGTGGGAAAACTCCATAAGGGCATGATCCACCTGTTACTGTTTAAAATACCTCATTCAAGGGTTCTTGAGGGATCAATTAGTTGAGAAGGTTTTCAGTTCAATTCCCAGCAACACCACAGACCTCTGACATAATTCCAGTGTATGAGAGCACAATTAACAGTGAACTCACTCTGTGATAAGGGATTAAGCACCCCTCCTTGTAGTTTTCTGAATGATGCCAGTTAGTCAAAAGCATCTGGTCGTTTGTGTATGCAGAACTGGGCGATTAACATAAGTGCCCCGAGGTGTACACTGAATTGAGAAGAGTTGCATTTATAAAGGATGCAGAAGCTGGTTTTCGTTCGGAAACACTGAGTTTGGAGACTACTGCATAAATCGCATTACTACATTTATTAATATGCTTAATAGTTCTGCTCAGACACAAAGACAAGTGTCCCTTTTTACCAAACCCAGGTAGAACAGTGGTGTAAGGGTCCTGCGTTCAAGTCCTGGGTTCGGGAAGAGTGTTTCTGTGTGGAGTTTGCATGCTTTCATAGTGCTTGTGTGGGTTTCGGTTGGGGGTTCGAGTCCCACTCTCCACAAGGTTGTCACTGTCCCCCCAGTGCAGCTAACTTGGTTATCAAAGGCGGGCCATGTCTCTCACTGTCTATGGTGAGAGGTTCATGTAAAAGAACCATTGCTGACTTTCGTAAAGAGTAGCTGCAAAGCCGTCAGTGTGTTTCTGTCCCTTGCTAAAGGGTTGTGTCAGGAAGGGCATCCGACATAAAAACCTATGCCAAATCAAACGTGCGAATCATTCGCTGTGGCAACCCCTGAGAAAGGGGAAAAGCTGAAAGGAAATCTCATCTCAGAGTAATTGAAACTGAAGCACACCTCTTTGGAAATTTCTGTAGCAAAAAAGAAAAAAAGAAATTACAAGAAACATAAGCACTCAGACAGCGCAAACCTCCACCAAGCAAGTGACAGAAAGTTCCCAGTTCCGTGTGCTGTACACTACATTATTACATTATACTACATTTCCAAGAAAGATCATCTTACCTCAAAAAAACAACAACAACGAAAAAAAAAACTTTATGCAATTCCTGAGTGCGGAATTTTTTTTTTTTCAATATTCAACAGAAACTTTTTTGTTCAAAGCCCTACCTCCGCTTGCAATGTCATAAAAATTCACACATGACTTTTTGCATAATCTTATTAACAAACTTACAATCAAAAAATTTGCAAACAAATACACAAACCTAACCCAAAGCATAACCTTGGCAAGCGAAATTACACCAAGCAGAAGAAAAGGAAAATCAGCCGCACTCAATTTTTTAAATAGAAGATTATAGCGGCACAAACAATAGCTATGCAAATCTCTACTTATCCATCACATGCACATTTACTTCATCTGATGGTTTTCTGTCTCTTATCTTTACATCTCTGGTGTGTATTGCTCTCAATCTCTTCTTCAACCAAAGAAATTATCTCATTACAAGTCTGTCTAATTAGCCTGAAGAGTCATAAAAATCAAACAAGCCTACACTGACAGAATGGAAGCGATGGATTATAAACACAATTATAAAACTTCAGCACTAGCGGTTGAAAAAAATCAGTTTGACGTCAGTCATGTACGTAGTTATACTTTATTTAATGAGTTTTATTGAAATTTGCAGGTGGTCTCATCATGCATTCACTTCGTTTATTCGTTCATTTATTTGTTTTATCCTCATAATGTGTGAGTCAGATGATTCGCTGCGGTGACTCCCGAGAAAGGGAAAAAGCCAAAAGGGCAAAAGAAAAGGGTTGTGGGCTGGAAGGATCTTATCTCAGCCAACATGAGCTAATCAGTCCATCGAATGGCAAAACACACCATCATTTACACTCACACTCAAACCTTGGGCCAAATTGAGACCAACTGGCCTCTTTTGACTATGAGAGGAAACCGGAGGTCCCAGAAAAAACAAGCAAGCACAGGGAGAACATACAAACTCCCCTCAGAAATCATAAGACAAGTCCACATGGTGACTTATTTTATTATTTTTGTTGTGAGTCAGATGCCACCATGTCACTCTGGCCACAGAATTCTATCCCATAATACTTTTACAAATTGAGGAACTGGAACAAATAAAATTTAACATCCCCCACCACCACCACCACCACCACCACCCGCACCACCACCACCACCACCACCACCCGCACCACCCCATAAAGCTTCAAGTTCGAGGTTAATGAACCAACTGTATACTAATATGATGGCTGTTTTTTTTTTTTTTTTTTACCTGATTGGCATCAGCAGAAGGAGGTGCTGAGCAGTGTTTGGTCCATTAGTGGAAGATGCTTACAGTTCATTGGAAAAGAGGTGGGATTTCAGCTCACTACAAGACGGAGTATATAAACTCACCCTACTCAGCAAGGTCCCCACTGTGGATGAGCCTGTGCACCATAGTTCCTTATGAACTAATATGTGTTTTTGTATGTAGCATCAGTTTGGAAACCTCATCCTCAGCATGCACACAACCTATGTAAACGAGTAAGCAAATAGTTTCAGAAAGACATTGGGGCTTACCGTATACGATCTGATAAGCGCCCAGGGCGCTAAAAAATTGGAATGGGTGGGCGCTTATTAAAATGATTACCAGCGGAGTGGAACAGTAAATGTTTATTGCTATCGAGGTGGAAAACATGAATAATAACAGAACAATATAAGAGTTGTACTGGTATTTGTATTATTCATTTTGTGGTATCAACCAAATTACTTACATGAAAGCTGAAAATAAACAGAAAACAGCATCATTAAAAAAAGACTTCCTTCACTTACTTTTCCATCCCGGTGCTGTTCCTTTAAACATTTCCTTTAAACATTTTCCCAAGTAAACTGAGCCAAACAATACGAATGTCAACTTTAGCACATAACAAGTTGAACCAATCAACACTAACATAAACAAAAGCACATGGCCAGGAGCATCTTTAAATTTAAATTTAAGAAGTTAGTGAGCAAGAGAATCAGGTGAAAAATACTCGTCATCACTTTCTGATAGGTTCATATCTGGCTCTTTGCTCCATTCATTCCGAGTATCCCATAGTTTTGCTGTAGCAGTTTCTAATGGTTCATCGGTTGTTGGACATTTACCAAGAGAACACAGCAAAATATGTTCCTGTTTTTGGAGGAGCAATCGAATGTGTTGTTACTGATGAACATTATAGACATTCCCCAGTGGCAGAGGGTCTTGAAATACTGTGTAAACTCACTTTTATAGGCAGTGAACACCTCATCATACCATTACAGAGACCGGTCGAATGAAATTGGTAAGTTTGATCTACCATTTTGCTCCCGGTACACATGGGCGCTTGTAAGATCAGAAACACTGGGGGGGGGGGGGGGGGGGGGGCTTATTGGAGCAGGGCACTTATTATGTCAAATGTGGTAATTCTGTTTTATTTCCACCGTATTTCATGTTTATTTAATATCTCTGAGAAGAAAATGGATTCCTTTAAACAGTGCTGAAAGTGGTGTAAAGTCATTTTTTCCAGTTCAGTTAAATCCTCTCAGATGTTGCGTTCTCTTTTCCCCATAAATGTATTAGCTCTCAACAGATCAAGCGCCATAAAAGTTCCCCAGATAACGCGCCTTCATTTTCAATTTTGAGATTTCTTTGTCTGAGACCAGCCAGAGTCTGGGATTAAATCTTTCCACGGTTATGTTTTACATAATAATAAATCTGACTTATTGTAGTTGACAGGTTCATGGGTTTACCTCGCAAGTTAAATAACAACATCTTGGGAGAATATTAAAACCTTAGAGGCACAGTCAGCTGTTAAAAATTCCTGGTTCTGCCAAAAAGCTTTTATCGTAGCAGATTAAGTGAATGCTAACGACTTGATGACAGATAGGGGCACATTTGAGAGAACTTAGACTGAGTAGGTTGTGTGATTGCTACACTTGAGGGACTTTATGGTGTACATTTTGTGGTTTTGGACTGTAGGAGGAAATCAGATCATCCGGAGAAAACTAAAAACGAACATGAAAGCTTGGGGAGCTTTGTCCCATGTGGCTGAGATAGACACAGGCTGCCCAGGGCCCAAGTAGAAGGATTAAGATGTGATGTGCATGTGACTTGTTTGTGTGTGTGTGTGTGTGTGTGTGTGTGTGTGTAAGGTCCTGTGTTTGAGATCCATGCACAGCATTTCCGTGTCGAGTTTAAACAGAAGTGCAGTGCATAGATTGCCAACCCAGAACCTTCCCACTGTGAGGTGGACAAAGGTAAAGATATACATGTTAGGCTAATTGGCTGTGTGAGTGAGAACGGTTGTGTGGTCTTGTGAGCTGTTTAGGGTGTATTCTGCTTTGTCCCGTGTTGGCTGAGATAGACACAGGCTCCCCAGGGCCCAAGTAGAAGGATTAAGATGTGACGTGCATGTGCATGTGCATGTGTGTGTGTGTGTGTGTGTGTATTAAAGCTGTTTTATGACCAACACTGTATTTTTTTTCTTTTTTTTTCTTCCATCACTTCACAATGAGTGGGACGTGGAAGATTAAAAGATGCGCTCAAACTATGTAATGGTTTCATTTTTCAAAATAAAAGTTAACAGTGTTTTATTGTGAAGGATGTTTATATTTTTCCATCGACCACACCCTTGGGAATATCCCTGCATTTTGAACCTTGACATTGGCTCAGAGCTTCAGGCACTTCCATGTTCTGTTGCGATGCCTCTGACTTCAACCATGTGCAGTCAGTCGCACTTTTAAATACACAGCCGCCGAAATTAAAACGCTTCTGCTCACTTCCAATTCCAGCTGTAACCTTGTGTGTATTTCCACTGCAGATTTGGGAGAAGTGTAATCTGATCAAAGCCAACACATGAATATGTAGGGGGTAGCTCCGCTTTATCAGGGTGTTCTGCTTGAGAAATCATTATTATTTGTTCAGAAAGGAAGCCTGATACACCATAATGATGAGAGAAGCCTATCAGCAAAACCCTGAACTCTGCAGCTGCATCCGTTAAAAAAAAAAAAAGAAACTCAAAGTGTGCCAGGTGAGAAATCATTCTGTCATCATGTGACTCTATATCTATATCCTGAATTCTGGCTCATGTAGCAACAATTAAATTGCTATCTATCTATATATTTTCTTAGCCGCTGATTTATAATTAGGGCGGCTGTGAGGCAAGTATCTATCTAACCACTGTGCCACCGTACCACCATTCAATTAATATTCATTCATTCATTCATTCATCCATTTTCTGAACCGCTCAATCGATAGGCTGGCACCCATCTCAGTCAACTCCGGGTGAGAGCAGAGTAAACCCTGGACAGTGCGCCAGGCCATCGCAGGACAGAAACACGTTGACGGCTTTGCAGCTCCTCTTGTCGAAAGTCAGCAATGGTTCCTTTACATGATCTTCACACCATAGACAGTGAGAGACATGGCCGGCCTTTGATAACCCAGTTAGCTGCACTGGGGGTTAAATTATTATTATCAATATTATTATTATTATTATTATTATTATTATTATTATAATATTACACGTCTCCCCAGTGACACTCTCTAGCTCATCTCTGACGCCTCCTCCAAGGCATTTCCAGGTCAGATGTGATATTCAGTCGGCCCCCAATTTACGAAATCAATCGGTTCCAGAGCCCTTTTCGTGTGGCGGGAATTTCGTAAGTAGGGGTCACATCTTACATGTTAAACGCCTAATTCATTCCAAGGCTCCAATCCTTGGACTGGATAAACCCCATAAACCCTTTAAAAGTGATAAAAGTACACCAATTTTGTATGGAACATGTGTTAAAAGTAAAAGAAAATTATTTATTAAACCATTTTATTAACATATTTATTGATTAAGCCATTATTAAACATTTTTATTAATGCACACACACACACACACACACACACACACACACACACACACACACACACACACACACTCTCTCTCTCTCTCTCTCTCTCTCTCTCTCTCGCTCTCTCTCTCTCTCTCTCTCTCTCTCTCTATATATATATATATATATATATATATATTATATATATATATATATATCCTTCTCTCGCGCCTGCTGCGGGCCACGCCCACAAGACGTGGAATTCAAAGCGCATTCCCTGCTTGACAAACGCAACTTTAATTTGATTCCTTGAGGGATCGGGATGCCAGATGAGCTCAAATGCACCCACATTTATTAAACATTTACTGAATTAAACAACTTAAAAAACTAAACTAAAAACTAAAGAGTGAATCTTTATCTCTATCTAGGAGACCAGCGGGGCGGGATGTTGAGAGACAGCCAATGAGAGAGCAACTCCCGCGTCCTGTGAAATTTTGATTGGCACATTTGAATTTTGAATTTCTTTTCGTAAGAGGGGGTTGTTTCGTATTTCGGGGACGGAAGCTCAGGAAAATGTTTTTCGTAATCCGGGGATTTCATACAAAGGGGTCTTCGTAAATTGGGGGCCGACTGTACAGTAATATCCTTCCAGTGACAGCTGGGTCTGCCCCAGGGTGTCCTCACTGTGTGTGTGTGTGTGTGTGTGTGTGTGTGTGTGTGTGTGTGTGTGTGTGTGTGTGTGTGTGTGTGTGTGTGTGTGTGTGTGTGTGTGTGTGCGCGCACACCTCTAAAGAGAAGAGAGAAGGAAGTGTTCTATTCAGATGCCTGAAGAACCTCCACTGACTCCTTCTGATGTAAAGTTATAAATATTATCATAAATTATAAGATCATAAATATTATATTCATCATCACCACCATTATTATTAGTAGTAGTAGTAGGAAGAGGAGGAGGAGTAGGAGAAGTAATAAGAATATCAGCAGTAGTAATAGTAACAGTAGTGGTAGTAGTAGGAGGACGAGCAGGAGTAGGAGTAATAGTAACAGGAGTAATAGTAGTAGTACTAGTGGTAGTATATGTTCTGTCAATCTTCTGATTTTGGCATTTGCTCCAGCTGCACATCTGTCTGTCTCCGTGAGTTATATTGTGTGTTTTTGGTTTCAGTTTCTTTATTAAAACTATTATTTTTTTTTAATTATTGCTGCCAATCATCACGCAAGTCATCAATGTGTAACAGTCAATCAGTATCAACTGAGCAATGCGGAGCTCTGGAATGAACTAACAAAAGCAGCATCATCATCATCATCTTCTTTTTCTTCTTCCTCCTCTTTTTGCTCTTCTTCCGCTTAATCCAGGGTCAGGTTGCGGAGGCATCAGCCCAAGCACTGAGGTCCAGCTGCCCCTCTGACCAGACACCTTCTTCGGCTCATCTGTGTTGGACACCGGCGTTCCCACACCAGCCTAGAGACAATCCCTCCAGCATGTTTTGAGTTCAAGCTCAGGGTCTCCTCCAGGCTGAACATACATGAAGCACCACACAAGGTAGGCATCTTGGAGGCATTCTAATCATGACTGAGCAGCCTCCCCTGGCTCTTCTCTCGGTAGAGGAGCAGAGATTGTACTCCGAGCTCCTCCCGGTACAGCCGAGTTTTCAACTCTATCCCAAAGGGAGAGCCCAGACACCCTCAAAGGAAGCATCAGCTCGGGCACCTGTATCCACAGTCTTGTTCCTTTAGTGCAGGGGTCTCCAATCTTATCCACAAAGGGCCGGTGTGGGTGCAGGTTTTCACTTCAACCAAACAGTAGCCACACCTTCCACCTGTTTCTACCAATCACTGATCATTAAAAATAAAGGCAAAAAGAAACTAGATTGGACATTACTGTTTCAATTCTGAAGTGGAGCCATCTTGGTGAGATCACCTTGGTTTAAGTCTTTGATGATCAGTGATTGGTGGAAACAGCTGGAAGGTGTGGCTACTGTTTGGTTGACGTGAAAACCTGCACCCACACCAGCCCTTTGTGGATAAGATTGGAGACCCCTGCTTTAGTGACTATGAAAACCCCAGGACCATAGATGAGGATAGAAATGTAGATTAATAGTTAAAATGAGAGCTTTGACTTCAGTTCAGCTCCTCCTTCACTGCGACGAGTGAACTTTACGTATCTAAAAAATGTGTCATGTCAAAAAACTAATACTCAGATACAGCAGTGATGTTCCAATCACCATTCAGCACAAGTTACACATCGCCATGCATCACAAGATCTTTAAACACGGGCTGTAATTACAAAACCTTTTTATTCTGTTATGAGCCATTTGAAATGAGTATTATTATTTCTTGGGCAATGGCAGTGTTCTAATCGAGACTTGGTCTAGGTTTATATTAGTACAGTATGGGAAAAGGACAGGAACAAGAAACATGAGACCCAAATTAATGCCAAATATTTTGAGTCATTTGTATTCATTTATTCATTCATTTATTCATTGATTTCCTTAGCTGCTTAATCCTAAAGTCATGGGGAGACTGGTGACCAGTTGACCTGACTCTGGGGGAGGGCAGTGTACACCCTGAACAGTTCACGAGGCTATTGCAGGGTCAATACACATACAACCATTCACATGAACATTGATCTGGTACCACCAGTTAGCCTACTGTGCAGGTTTGTGTACTGTGGGAGGAAACCAGAGCACTTGGAGGGGAGGAGAGCTACGCAAGCACAGCAAGAACATGCAAATTCCACACAGAAGCGCCCCGAACCCAGAAAATGAATCCAGGACCTTCTTGTTGTGAAGTGGATGTTGTAACTATTGTGCCACCATGTCGACCTCATTTACAATACAGGGATCTCTCGCTACTTTGCACTTCAATTCATGCGGCTTCAGTGCAGTGCGTTTTTTTTTTTTTTTTTTTTTTAATATTCATCGAATTAAAAAATAAGGAAATTAAGGAAGAATAGGAGATAAGTGAAGGAAAATGCCACAAAACAAGGCCAAGTATGCAAAAAAAAAAAACCCCAAACAAACAAAAACA
>CM045733.1:11240000-11270000 GCA_024760905.1 Plotosus lineatus
CCAAAAGTACAGAACAGCCTCGACAACCACATGAACGGGAACTGCAGCCTGCTGCAGTCCAGGAAACAATAGAACACCGTCTCTCTAAGGGAACAGAACCGACACCTTTCATCAACAACCGGATTTAAAATGTTCACAAAACTATTAACTGCGACAGCACCATGTAAAATTCTCCACTGTGAGTCGCCAACCCTTTTTGTCAACGGTGGTTTGTACAGCGCTCTCCATGAGGGGTCCACTTCTGGTTTCAAACCCAGGTGGACCCTCCATGGTGTGTCAGTCCGACCCCTTAGTTTCTCTTTATTTAGTACTTTTACCATCAGTCTGTACATTGTTTTACCTGAGGTATTACACAATTTTATAGGCCATGACACACTATGTTCTAAAAACAAACCAGAGCAGTCCTTAAAATTCGGCACGAGGTTGTCGACAGGAAAGGGGTACGTGTCTCCGGGGGGTAAAACGCTGTCGGTTCCGGAGACGATGCTGGAGTGTTCGTTTGGGGAGAGCTGGTCCTTCCAGAGCCTCAGCATGCTTTCTAGTCGTCTCACCGAAGAAACCCCGAGCAGTGGCATCCTCTAGCTGCGGACCACACAGGTCAAGCACGTGACCCAGTGTGGTGACATGTGTCGCTTTCTCTAGAATGTTTTTCCAATTTTTATTTACATTATTACCATCGCCAAGGCAGTTCCCAGGTACTTGATCCCACCCTTTTTCCAGGTGAGACTGCCCAGCAGGACGAGACCTCATGGCTCGTCCCCCACCCACAGAGCATAACTTTTTCCGCAGTTTACCTTGGCCTTACCTTGGAGGGAATACTTTGAGGACCTTCTCAATCCCACCAACACGCCCTCCGTGGAAGAGGAAGACCCTGGGGGTTCGGGTGAGGGTCAGCCCATCACTGGAGTGGAGGTCACTGAGGTTGTCAAAAAGCTCCTCGGTGGTCGAGCTCCGGGGTTGGACGAGATCCGCCCGGAATATCTCAGGGCTCTGGATGTTGTAGGACTGTTTTGGTTGACACGTCTCTGCAACATCGCGTGGTCATCGGGGGCTGTACCTCTGGATTGGCAAACTGGGGTGGTGGTCCCACTTTAAGAAGGGGACCGGAGGGTGTGTTCCAATTATCGGGGAATTACACTCCTCAGCCTACCTGGGAAAGTCTATGCAGCTAGAGAGGAGGATCCGACCGATAGTCGAACCTCGGATTCAGGAGGAACAATGTGGTTTTCGTCCTGGCCGCAGCACTCTTGACCAACTCTATACGCTCCACAGGATTCTGGAGGGGGCATGGGAGTTTGCCCAATCTGTCCACATGTGCTTTGTGGATTTGGAGAAGGCTTTCGACCGTGTCCCTCGAAAGATCTTGTGGGGCGTGCTCCGAGAATACGGCGTTCCGGATCCGTTGCTACGAGCGATTCGGTCGCTGTATCACCGGAGCCAGAGTTTGGTCCGTATTGGTAACAGCAGGTCGGATTCGTTTCCAGTGGGAGTTGGAGTCCGCCAAGGCTGTCCTTTGTCACCGATTCTGTTCATAATTTTTATGGACAGAATTTCTAGGCGCAGTCGAGGCGATGTGGAGTTCTGGTTTGGTGGCCATCGGATATCGTCTCTGCTTTTTGCGGATGATGTTGTCCTTTTGGCTTCATCAAGTTGGGCCCTCCAGCTCTCATTGGAGCGATTCGCAGCTGAGTGCGAAGCAGCCGGGATGAAGATCAGTACCTCCAAGTCCGAGGCCATGGTTCGCAGTCGGACAATGGTGGAATGCACCCTCCGGGTCGGGAATGAGGTCCTGCCCCAAGTGGAGGAGTTTAAGTATCTTGGGGTCTTGTTTACGAGTGAGGGAAGGATGGAACGAGAGATCGACAGACGGATCGCTGCAGCCTCTGCTGTTAAGCGGTGCCTGTACCGGTCCGTTGTGGTGAAAAAGGAGCTGAGCCACAAGGCGAAGCTCTCAATTTACCAGTTGATCTACGTTCCAACCCTCACCTATGGTCACGAGCTTTGGGTAATGACCGAAAGAACAAGATCACGGATACAAGCGGCTGAAATGAGCTTTCTTCGCCGGGTGGCGGGGTTCTCCCTTAGAGATAGGGTGAGAAGCTCCGCCATCCGGGGAGAGCTCAGAGTAGATCCGCTGCTCCTCCGCATTGAGAGGGGCCAGTTGAGGTGGCTCGGGCATCTGGTCAGAATGCCCCCCGGACGCCTCCCTGGTGTGGTGTTTCGGGCATGTCCAACCGGGAAGAGACCCCAGGGTCGACCTAGAACACGCTGGAGGGACTATGTCTCTCGGCTTGTCTGGGACCGCCTCGGTGTCCCCCCGGGAGAGTTGGAGGAAGTGGCTCGGGAGAGGGATGTCTGGACCTTTTTGCTAAGGTTGCTGCCCCCGCGACCCGACCCTGGACTAAGCGGAAGACGATGATGATGATGATGACCTTGGCTGATGAAATGGCACTAAAATCTTTGACAGTCTTGGTTAAAAAATTAACTTCTCTCTGGTTATTGACAGCAATTATAAGATTGTCCGCATATGCGGACAGTTTAAAAGTCGAAACGCAGTTCTGGACATTAAAACCAGAGAGACCCGTTCTGAGTCCGTGCAGGAGAGGCTCTATTGCAAAGGACTACAGCATGCCCTACAGGGGGCAACCCACCTGATACCCCTCTGCACTTTAAAAGGAGCTGCCAAACCACCGTTAATTTTTAATATACTCACAATGTCTCCATACAAGGTCCGAATCCAGGCAATGAGACCAGGGCTGAACCCAAAACCCTATAGCTTATGCCATAGGTATGCATGCTCAACCCGATCAAATGCCTTTTCTTGGTCAAGCAAAATGAGACCATGTTTCATTCCCACTGAATTGGAGAGGTGCAAAATGTCCCGAATTAAAAAGACATTGTCTGTTATCAGCCTGTCCAGTACACAGTAGGTGTGGTCTACATGAATGACCCGCTCCATCACTTTCCTCAACCTGTTCGGCAGGACTTTGGAAAGGAGTTTGTAGTCGGTACAGAGGAGGGACACTGGTCGCCAGTTTTTGAGTTCTTGCAGATCCCCCTTCTTTGGGCAGGAGGGTGAGGACTGCTCTCCTGCAACTCAGAAGTAGCCAGCCTTTCAGCAGACTGTGCCTGAGAACGGCCAGCAGGTCCTCACCGATCACCGCCCAGAACGCTTTATAGAAGTTGGCCGGCAGGCCGTCTATACTCGGGGCTGTCCCTGGTTTGAGGCTCTGCAGTGCCACCAACAATTTGTTTGGGGAGATGTCAGCCTCCAGATGCCTGTTGGCATTTGCTGACACCTGTGGCAGACCAGTGAGGAAAAAAAATCCAACAAGTCCGGTTTCTCAGAATTTTCACACTGATATAGTTCATCATAGAAACCTGCTGTGTACCTGCGTATGTCTGCAGTGTCCTGGATCTCCAGAATGCAGACAGTGTATCAGCCTCCTCTGCCCATTTTTCCTTTCCAGCCTAAAGAAAAAGTGAGAGGGAGCATCCATCAGAGCAACATTTTGAAACTTACTGCGTACCACAGCCCCTAGTAGGTACGCCTAGCAAGTCAGCTAACATACGTTTTTTGGCTTTGAAGACTTCAAAATGTCTTTTTTCTCCTGTGGAGTCTGCCAGAGTTTGCAGCTCCACCATTTCCCTCTCCAAATCCTTAATGGATCTGACCAAGTTCCTGGAGACATTGCGAGTATGTTTTTATTGTCTTTCCCGATGTCCCACCACTGCTGCAAAGAACTAAAACCACTCTTTGTTTGTCTAAAACTTTTCCAAAAAACATTAAAAGCTTTCTTAAAACCGTGCTCAGATAGGAGTGCTGTGTTGAAGCGCCAGTACGCACTTCCACATCTGATGTTATTGATTAGAACACAGCACTCAACCAAAGAATGGTCTGAGAAACCCACCTGCGCAATCGAGCAGTTCTTAAGAACATTAAAATGGTGTATAAAACAATAGAACCTGTCGAGCCTGGCCATGGACAGTAGTCCATCCCTTGAGTGGACTGGGGTGTACTGTTGCTATTGCCATAAATATTTCTCCAGACATCTGAATGTTCGTGTGTCTTGACAAGTTTTCTTAACATCCTTTGCGAGGCAGTGTGTGGCTCGGGGTGGTTCCGATCTAAAATATTATTTTCGGTACAGTTAAAATCCCCCCCTATAAACAGGTACTCATCCTGACCGCACCTCTGGATCACATCATCCAGGACGCTTAGAAACAGGAGTCCCTCTGTGCCTGTGGTTGGAGCATAAACATTTAAAAACAAAACCTTAATTTTTTCCAGCTCTGTTGTAACTTTTAAAATATGGCCCGCCATCACATCTTCAGTGTGTACAGAAACCGAGTCAAAATCTCGGGAGAATAATACTCCAACTCCCCCACTATTGGCACTTTTGTGACTAAAAAACACCTGTCCGTTCCATTCCCTCTTCCAGTCACCTTCATTGTCTATGGTGCTGTGTGTCTCCTGAATAAAAACAACATTTAATTTCTTTACATGAATCAAACTAAAAACCGAGGCTCTTTTTAAGTCCTGTCTCGCTCCGTTTATATTGAGTGTGACGATTTTAATAGTCTCCATGTTGAAAGTAAAAGAGGGGTGAGACTGAACCGTGAGGGGTAAAAGCAGGTTGAGTAAAAAAAAAAAAAAAGACATGAAAGAAGGAACATTCGTCCTCCTCAGTGAGTTGTTTTTTACACTTTGAAACCAGTTTCGTCAGTCTAATCTATAAATCCCCTGTTCGGTGAAATCGGGCTGTCCGGGCTTGCCTCGCTTTCTTAAATGGAGATTGACAGAGTCGAGAAATAGTCTGAGGTCCAGAAAAAAGTTTTCAGCTTTAATTCTAGCCCCTATATTGTCATGTAGGAACTTTTGTATTTTTTCCACTGTGTATGCCGTGTCTGTGTCTATTTTTTTCTGTGTTCTCATCCTCACTCTCAGACAAGCCCTTGGACAGACAGGTTTCCCCTTTTGAGACTTTTTTATTTTGTTCGAAATGCTGTTTTCTTTGTTTGTGAACTTTCTTTTAACTACCATTTTTAACTCGTCAACTATTAATTCTTCATCCTCCTCACCAAATTCCTCCAGAATTGACTCTGCCACCCGAGCTGCGACCTGCCCCACGCTTTCCTTCTGTGTCCCCAACTCCATCTGATCAACACCATGTGAGTCTTCTACACACCCATTACCCTCCACCTGTGAGTTATTTACCTGTGCGACCACCGTGGTGTCTGTGCTGGCCTGCACACCGTCTGTCTGTGTCTCCATGCTGTGAGAAACCATTTTCCTAGTTTCTGAAACAATTGTTTTTGCTGTCTCGTGCAACTTTGAAGGGCTTTTCAACAGTTTGGTTTTCGGTTTCCCCAGTGCCGCCGCTGACACGGGCTTGGGCTTGGGCTCAGGTGCCCGCCGGGGACTCAGGCACAGGCACGGGCTCGGGCGCCGTCGTGGGCCCGGGCATGGCCGCTGCGGCCAGTGCCACTCCCTGCTCCATCGGAGCACGGGAGGCGGCAGCCGACCACTTTGCTTTAATTCCCCGACGTGACATGAATGATGTAGTCAAAATTGTCAACTTTAAATTTCAAAGCCAAGTTCAGCTCCTCAGGGCTTTTAAGAATCATCATCGTTTTGCTGTCTGAAGGAAATGACATATTTCAGGTGCGGGGACTTACAATATAAAGAGATCATTCGAATCGGTGACAAAATCTGGCCGTATCGGGACAACTCCAGCTCCAGAACCTCATTGCGTACAAACAGCAGCACATTCGAAATAGTAACGCGTTTGGCGGGATTAACCAGAGAGAGAACGGGAGTGAAACTTCCCTGAAGCACAACCGCGCTCTCGACAACTTGGATTACTTTCTCCACGCTGTCCAAAAACATCACCACTGTGCTGTTCTTCCTGGACTCTGATCTCACGCTTTCAAAACCAACTAGTTCCCCAACAGCCAGAACACAGTCCTCCACTCCGCATCCGACTGTCGGTACTATTTTAATGGCGTGCCGGCATCGGCTTCTCCAGCCCAGCGCCAGTCGACATTTTCCCCAGTGTGCTGAGCACAAGTGCTAACCTCTACCTGTGTCACCACCACACCCACCACAGAAAAACTAAAGAGGAAAAATAAACAAAACTGAAATAAAAGAGAAAATAGAAAAATTCGCTCTGAAAAGAGAAAAAGTCGCTCTCTGCACACACGCACGCTCCCAGCACACTCACACACACACTCCCAGCATGAGAGAGAGAGAGAGAGAAAGTGAGTGTTTATGAGAGACAGAGAGAGAGAGAGAGAGAGAGAGAGAGAGAAAGTGTGTGTTTATGAGAGACAGAGAGAGAGAGAGAGAGAGAGAGAAAGTGTGTGTTTATGAGAGACAGAGAGAGAGAGAGAGAGAGAGAGAGAGCGAAAGAGAGAGAGAGAGAGAGAGAGAGAGAGAGAGAGAGAGTAAACAGAAGGCACACACTGGATTGCTGGCCCCTTTAAGACGTCTTCCTTGTTCTATAGAAAACTAAATCATGGATGAATCATCCTGTCTGGGGCCATTTCTATCTTCTCCCTCAGATACACGCAGAAAAACATCCGAGATGTTTTATTGTAGCTCCCTGTGTTTGTGTCACAGATGGTTTTTTTTTATCCTTTAACACTTCAGATAAGTGCAAAGGTCCAAATGTTTCATCGAGAAGTCTGTGAACTATTGTCTTTAGGCATGAGAAGCCTGCACACACACACAGACACACATACACACACACACACACACACATACACACACACACACACACACACACACACACACACACACACACACACACACACACATATACACATGTAACACACACACAGTCATATACACACACATACACACGTAACACACACACAGAGCCACATATGCACACATACACACGTAACACAGGCACACACACACACGCACACACACACACACACACACACACACACACACACACACACACACACACACACACACACGTAACACACACACACAGTTACATACACACATACACATGTAAGTCACACACACACAGCCACATACACACATAACACACACATACACACACACATATACACATGTAACACACACACAGTCACATACACACACATACACACACGTAACACACACACAGAGCCACATATGCACACATACACACGTAACACAGGCACACACACACACACACACACACACACACACACACACACACACACACACACACACACGTAACACACACACACACAGTTACATACACACATACACACACACAAACACACACACAGTCACATACGTACGTAACAGACACAGACATACATACACACACACACACACACACACACACACACACACACACACACACACACACACACACACACACACACACGTCTGTAAACACACACAGAAGTACTCATTCAGTATATTCAATAAGAATATTTAAAGGTGAACTATATATGATTTACTGGGAGAAATGGAATACATAGCCACTTGTTGTTGGTCACCCGTGGCTAAGTATTGTCGCGGGCTGCCCTTCTGGAACAGCGCAGCCTGTGATGGTACGAGCCAATATGTGAATTACAGTGTCTGTCACACAGGCCGCACTTGTGAGTTTTTCTTTTTAGTGTAACTGTAACTATGATTCTTGTTATTTTGGAAGCTTAGAATGAGCACTGCTATGGCCTGCCGAGCCGTTCTGGGTGTACTCTGCCCTCGCTCAGAGTCAGCTGAGATGGACGCCAGCCTTCCCGCCAGATCCTCAGCACATGATTTTATTTATCAAACTGTTTAATTCAATTCGGGTCATGTGGAGACTATCTCAGTCAACACTAGGCTAATTCACGGCGCACCCTGAACAGTTCAACAGACCACCACAGGGCAATACACAGATACAGGTAACCATTCATCCGCTCACACTCACACTCACACTTAAATGAATATTTGACTGGAAATTAGCTCTGTGCATGTCTTTGAATTGTGGAAGGAAACCAGAATACCCAGAGGAAAGCCATGCAGGCATTTTTACACTGGATGTACCAGAAAAATTTGCTGGTGGGTCACACTGTTACAAATGACAAACAACATCATCGTTAGACATATTGTTGACATGCTGTTTGGATGCGAATTCTATATATCGTATTTTTCGAACTATAAGACGCACTTAAAAGCCTTTAATCCTCAAAAAAATTGATGGTGCGCTTTATAATCTGGTGCGAATTATGTATGGATGAAGCCACGAGACTCCATCTCACTGATAACGTCAAAACCCAAGTGAAGCAAACGAATTCAGAACTTGCCATCATTTCAGGTGGATTAACCAAAGAACTCCAACCTAGATATCAACGTCAACAGGTCGTAAGTTTCAGGGATCCGGGCTTTGTGTCCAAATACTGGCATTACGGCTATCGTAGTCAGGTGTCTGAGTGCCGGTGAGTGGTTTTTCCACCTAATCTCCATCTCTATCCTCAGGACACTCAACTGGCTTGATGAGAGTCTCACATTCACCACGAGGATAAAGCACTGCTACAGATCTTCTCCTGAGGCTTCAAATTAACCTTCTTGAATTTAAAGTTATGCTAATACACTATTCTTAAAAGAAATTACTTCTGTTCTGTAATGAACACAATACTCACACTGCGAATGGGCGCGACAATGTTTGTTATTGGGATGACGTCTCTATAAGGTGACGTGGCTGAAAGAAGTTTTGGTCACGATCGGGAAAACTTGTAGTCTCTGTCTCTGTTGCTCTGACTTTATGCGCGTGAGGGAATAACAGATAATAAAATATTATAATATAATATATTAAGAAATAGAGGGATCTGGGCTTTATGTCCAACTACCAGCATTACTGTTGTCATAGTCAGGTTACGCTGAGTATGTGGTTTTTCCACCTAATCTCCATCATGTTTGTTATTGTGTTGATGTCTCTTTAAGGGGGCGTGGCTGAGAGAAGGGTAGGTCATGACCCAGGAAGACTTCTAATCTCCGTATTTCTTGATTTGATTCCATGTGTCAGGGAATAATAGATAATAAAATATTATAATATAATATAATAATAAAAAATAGAGGGATTCGGGCTTTGTGTCCAACTCGCGCAACTGTTAAACTCAGACACTGAAGATGAAGAATTTGATGGATTTGTGGAATAAGAATGAACTAGAAAAGTGAGTGTATTGTTTTATACTGTTATAACTGAATAATGTTGAGAGTTATTATGAGAATTGAATCAAGTTTGACTAGTCTCAGTTTTGTTTTCCTCGGTCCGCCTTATAATCTGGTGCGCCTTATGTATGGGCGGGGACAGATCAATCGGCGTTCATTGATACTGCGTATTATGGCCCGGCAAATACGGTATAAACAAGCCCATATTTTCTTTTCCATCTTTTTGATCATAATTCTGCCCCATGTAGGTACAATGCCGCAGTGCGTAGCACGTCCGCCTCACAGCAAGAAGGCCCGGATTCGATTTCGATGTGTGGAGTTTGCATGCTCTCCATGTGCTTGTGTGGGTTTCTTCCAGGTACTCTGGTTTACTCCCACAGTCCACAAACATGCATGGTAGGTTTACAGGTTGTTCCAAATCACCCCTAGGTATGAGTGTGAATGTGAATGGTTGTGTGAGTGCTGGCCCTGCGATGGCATGATGAGCTGTCCAGAGTGTACCCTGCCCTCACCCAGAGTCGGCTGAGATAGGCTCCATCCTCCCTAAAACCTTCATTAGGTTTAAGCGACTTAGAAAATAATTGAACAAATTATGCCCCATTATTGAGCTTTAAACTGCTTTGGTAAGGCCACTCCCTCTTCAAACAGACAAATACCATCAGGTTGTCAAATTATTTTCCTTAAATCTGTTCATAGCTCTAAAAGTTTCATTACACGTGTAATAGGGACACATCACTTGGACATGAGATGTAAATTTGTTGACAGATTAGCCGCGGCTTCAGGAACAACAGCTGCCGGGTTTAACACATCAGTCAGCAGTGCACAGCTATAAAGTCATTATGGAGTTTATTGGTATGTGTTCACTGATAAACTCGCGGCTTTCGCACAGATTTCATTAGCTGGATGGTTGGATGTGTGTAGAAAGGCACTAAGCAAGGAAAGAAAAAGTAAGGACTGTTAAGATAATTCAGTAAATGTAACGAACAGAGGTTTCTGTGAGTCGAGTGTATCTACGCCTTTCCTACCCGACAGTAAAGTAACATTTTAATAGCTAATTTCTGATCTTTTTTTTTTGTTCCCTTATCAGCATGGAGAAAACTAACTTTGAATTAGACACTGCAGATGAGAAACATGACACAGACAATGTGCCGAGCTTAATAAATAAATGGAGATGGCTGATACTAGAACTTGTAGAACAACCATCCAGCAGGATCTCTGGATAGCTCACTCACTCATTTACTGACCCCGTTAATCCTACTAGTGTTGTGTGGAGGCTGGAGGCTATCTCAATTGACACTGCTTCATCTTGAGCAGCTCACCAGACTGCTACAGGTCAACATTTACACTCACATCCACACCTCGGGACAATCTGAATCAACCACTTGCATGCAGCCGAACATGCATGACTTTGGATGGTGAGAAGAAACCTGAGGAAACACCTATAGGGCACAGCAAGGAAGAGCATGCACACTTCACATAGAAAAGCCCGATCTCAGGACTCGAACTCAGGACCTTCTTGCTATGTTACAGACGTGCTAACCACTACGCCAACGTTAAAACATCTGCAAGGTTCAAATTAGAGACATTATCTGATGTCTATGCTTCTGCAGTGACTGGTTTGTCTGCACTGAGTAATGTCCCCATTTCACTGGAGCACGGCAGATTTACGGAAGCAAAAATGTTGTCATCCACAAACGTTCCGCAATTATTCCCTCATCTCCTGTGTCATTCCATGTGATTCCGTAGTTATTCCTCAAGTTTTCCTCCACTTCCGCATGCTTCCGGCAGGCCAAACTATTCCTGAACATACTTTTAAACATGTTGAAAAGCACATTCACAGAAAAAAATTCCATGAGTGTTCCATGGGGTCACTTTGGCGTACTTTGGCATACCTGTTCCGCACATGCTGTGAACGTTGCTGTAAGAATTTCCACTTTTCCTTAGGATTTTCAATCATTTTCCATGTAAAACTGCTGAAGCTCTTCTGTAGACTGCGTTCCGCACCTTTCCACTACACAAGCCTTGCATGCCGTAGTCCAGTGAAATGGGGGTATAAGAATTTCCACATTTCCATAGGATTTGCACCTGTTTTCCATGTAAAAATGCCAAAGCTCTTCCATAGACTGCGTTCCGCGCCTTTTCGCCACGATCATTGCATGCCGTGCTCCAGTGAAACGGGCGTATTAACACTCAGTGTAAATATTCATAATATGCAAGCTAGAAGAGCAGAGGTGTCTCAGTACTTATGGCTCTAGGTTAGCAATCAGGGTTCCCGCTCCAGTACCACCAAGCTATCACTGCTAGGCCCTTGAAGGCCCTTAAACCTCAATCGCTAAGTTGTATGAAATGATAACTGTAAGTCGCCCTGGATAAAGGTGTCTGCCAAAATGCTATAAATGTATAATGTCGGTTTTGCTTCAGTTTGAGCTGCTGGCATGGGAAATAAATCAGAACTAATAATCCAGATGTGCAGTAAATAGTATAAAAACATTGTGTTTAAAGATCCTGCAATCATAAAAATAAACAATGATATTTTATGCTAGGTGGAAATATAAATTCAGTATTAAATATTAATAATGGATTCTTTTTTAAATAAGCCGTTGTTGTCAGCCCTAACTCACAGTGTTTTACAACTTTTTATGTATTAAAAGAGCATGAATGAATATTTGATAGGACGTATTATAGGATTCTAACCAGAAGAAAACATAATAACTGTAGGCAGCCTGTGGAATGTAACTTTATTAATCAGAACTCTGATACAACTCCTCTTAACAAACATTTATGTAAATTTTGTGTATTTACTGTAGTGGTTGTGCTGCTGAAATAATGATGACGCTCAAATCAATTTAATTCAGTTTAATTTGTATATTGCTTTTTACAGTTGGTATTGTCACAAAGCAGATTTACATAACAACATGAAATTTGATAAAGCATGTCCTATCAACTCTATTCAACGCCAATGAACAAGCCTGTGGCAAAGGTGGTGGCCAGGAAAAAAATCCCTGTCAACAAACGAAAGAAACCTCTAAAGGAGCCAGACTCAAAAGGGGAAACACATCCTCATTTAGTTGAAAACAGAATAAAAATACAGTACAAACCATGCAGCAAAACCTTCACTATAGTTTAAAATGAAGTGGAGTAATTTATCTTATAACTGTAGTGGAAATTGTAGTCCTAAATCATTTCAGTCAAAGAGTTTATATCACCAGCAGTGAAAAGTCATCTTGACATTTTCTGAGAGTTTCTGAGTGTATATTAGGGTCCATATAAATGATCGTCAGCAGGAGTGAAGGCCTCCAAAGATGGCAACCAGTAGAAGCACATCAGAAAGGATCAAGGGATTCAGAGCGCAGACGGACCGGGGTCACCGGTACCTTAAAAGTAGCATATGTACCTCAACAAAAATAGTATTGTAATGGTTAAAGAAGAGACTATATCAGTGCTGAGTGCAAGCAGAAACTCCGGCATAGCGGACTATGACATCATAACTAAAAAGAGAACCAAAAGGAAGACAAACATGAGGGCACCCTGTAACATCAGGCGGTCAACCACATCTTTGTCGACATACCTGGGTGAACAAGTAAGAGAGGGCTATCAAACATCAAAGTTTACCAGAACTCTCTATGCCAGAGGACTCCCAGATCTGCACTCATACCCAATAGAAGGTTGTCAAAAAATGCTTGATTGAACAAGTAGGTTCTCAGTTTAGTCCTAAACACAGACTGGGTCTGAATCCTGGACATTACCTGATGATGATGGTGATGATAGTGTAACCCATATAAATACATGGTTACTAATTTTATTGGTAAAAAACCCCCTAATTTCCAACGCTCCCTGAAAGCACTATAGTTTCCTAGTCCCCTTGAACGCATCATAAGCACATGCTGCATGCACCGAGCTAAGCACAGCAGAGCGTGCTGAGGAGCAGGACACACACAGAGCACTCGAAAAGCTACACAAGTGAGTCAAACGATCCAAAGTGTGTTTAAGTGAACTTTTAACAAGTTTAACTAAGTTTATGTACTTTTCAGAGCCTTGTATGTGTTTTGTTCTCTCTCAATCGAACCGGGTGGAGAGTGTTTGTTTTCTTGGAAACTCCGGTGAGTCATTACAACATGAAGCTAGCTTAAAAACCTATGCTAACTTTACACATGGTGACTTTTAAAACTGTGTGCACTATTTTTTGTCTCTAAAGAGCTAAAACCAGTCGGAGTACACAACAAAGATTGTGCTGTGCACAAAATGAGCCTTACATTTTATTTTTCTAAATGTTTTTGTTGAAGCACTTTTGCTAATGCACTAAAGTAGTGCAGATATAAGCACTTTTGTTTTGTATTACATTCCATTCAGTGCCTTTAATGCACTTTTGTCATTTCATTTATGTGTCATTTCATAGAAATAAGTTGTTATGCTACATAGCAATACATTTTGAATTAATGGAAATAAAACCAGTGTTAAAACAGCAATGTAAAAGATTTTGAACATTTTGAGATCTCATTTTATTTAGAAATTACTGTTAAGAAATATTTTATTCATTGTGTCTGTACTGCATGTGCAGACTGGATTTTTAGTGGACCTGGATCTGATCTTGAAGCTGGTTTCGGACACGGATGGCGAGCTAAACCCAGTGAGAACTCTTGGCGGATCCAGAAGCAGTGTGGCCAGCTGTTCTCTGGATGCGAGAGTGGATCTACAGACCCAACCACTTCAAATCACAGGATCCCAGATAAGAACAAATAAAAACACCTTTATCCCAAACGGATCACAATCCTGGAAAAGACTCCCGAATTCACACAAATCGAACCTTAGAGACTCTAAGCTTATTTTATTTTTATTTTTATTTTGTAAAGAGCGTTCTACAACATTGTTTGCACTGTTTCTTGTGCTATTGTAAATTGTAATAAATCCGCCGGCTGTTCAACTTTAAATCTCCACAATTCATTCTACTCCTCTAGAACCTAGCATATAATCTAGCACAGCTATATCAAGCTGGTGTTACAATAGCAACCCTGCAATAGAACTGTAACTCTGCCTCTCACTCAGAGACAGCTTGGATGGGCTCTAATTCTCCTGGTGGAAACCAATGCAAGAACAGGAGCAGTTCTGTCAGTCACTCTGGATAAGGGCATCAGCTAAATGCTGTAAATGAAATGTAATGTAATTCATGTAAACACACAAAGAAACCTGAGCTCCTGACTCAAACCCACGACCTTCATCCTGTGAGGTGGACGTGCTAAACATCTGCTACTGAACCACCCTTGGATGGATGTGATTATTATTATTATTATTATTATTATTATTATTATTATTATTTCAGTTCATTTTCTGTAACCGCTTAACCCTAATTAGAGTCGTGGGGAGGCTGTCGCCTAACACAGTCAACTTCGGGCGAGGTCAGAGTACACCTTGGACAGCTCACCAGGCCATTGCAGGGTGGAAACACGCTGATGGCTTTGCAGCCTACTCTTGTCGAAAGTCAGCAATGGTTCTTTTACATGAACCTCTCACCATAGACAGTGAGAGACATGGCCGGTCTTTGATAACCCAGTTAGCTGCACTGGGTGGACAGTGACAACCTTGTGGAGAGTGGGACTTTAACCCCCAACCTTTGGATCAGCGATCCAGCACTGTATATCAATAGGCCACCACTGCCCTATTATTATTATTATTATTAATAATATTATTATTATGGTTGTTGTTGTTACCAACATCTTGGACTTATATAGCCTTAAACTCCCAGTTTGCTTGTTCGGGCTCAGCAGACAACCTTTGTTCTTTGTCATCCTTTGTACACATTTCATTTTCAGACCAGTCAAGTTGTTCTAGTCTCCATGCTGGTGAATGGATGGATGGATGGATGGATGGATGGATGCAGCACTCATTGCTATTGATTGCTTTCACAGTGAAATGCTGAAACGTGCACTACAGTGTTGCAGTCCGTGTGACTCACAACCTCTTTAGATATTTTTCAGTTCCACACAGTCTTGCAAAAATGCATCACACATCTGCGAGCATAGAAGAGCTTTTCACGAAGCCTATTTGAAAATCGAGGGTACACAATAATTTGAGGAAAAATAAAGAGAACAGAAGTCTTAATTAAAATAAAACAAAAGAGGTTCTTTATAAGTGCAAATAAAATCAGGAGGGAAAAGAAAGATGTTCCAGAATATAATCAAGTGAGAATATTATCTGAAATATATCAGCTCGGTTTAATTAAACCATAGGTCGAATAGATTTTACTATAAGACTGTGTTCAGCAGCATGCTGATGTTTAATTAACTTTTATATCACGGCACTGTGGGATTGTTTTTGCTGTTGATACAGAACGTGTACAGAAATTTACAGGTTTAGTTGTCATCGTAACACATTCACATGGATGACGGAGAATCTAAAATGAATAAGAGACAGATAAAAAATTTATTGTAAAATAATAATAATAATAATAATAATAATAATAACTGACAAAAATGAATATATAAACTGAATAACATGCAAATGAGTGAGTGTTATGATTACATGATTACATATCGGGATGCTGCAAACTTGAAGACTTTTTCTCAGGCTGCCCAATGTTTCCCGAGAAACACTCTTCAATTCACGATTGAAGCTTTTAATAGGATTTAATAGGATTCAGAGGGTACAGTATATTTTTAATAAAGTATATATGTATATATATATATATATATATAGCTTCTTCTTTTCCTTTTGGCTGTTCCCTTCAGGGGTCGCCACAGCAAATGATTTTCCTCCATCTCACCCTATCCTCTGTATCTTCTACTCTTGCTCCAACGACCTTCATGTCCGCCTTCACCACATCCATAAATCTTCTCTTTGGTCTTCCTCTGGGCCTTCTGCCTGGTAGTTCCAACCTCAGCATCCTACTACCAATATACTCACTATCCCTCCTCTGTACATGTCCAAACCATCTCAATCTAGCCACTCTGACTTTGTCTCCAAAACATCTAACATGTGCTGTCCTTCTGATGTACTCATTCCTGATCCTATCCATCCTCGTTACTCCCAATGAGAACCTCAAAATTTTCATCTCTGCTACCTCCAACTCTGACTCCTGTCTTTTCCCCAGGGCCACTGTCTCTAAAACATACAACATCGCTGGCCTCATCACTGTCTTGTACACTTTTCCCTTCATTCTTGCCGATACTCTCCTATCACACATCACACCGGACACTTTTCTCCATCCATTCCAACCTGCCTGCACGCGCTTCTTCACCTCTTTTCCACACTCTCCATTGCTCTGGATTGTTGAGCCTAAGTACTTAAAATCCTCCACCTTCTTTATCTCTGCCCCCTGTAACCGCACCATTCCTCTTGGGTCCTTGTCATTCACACACATGTATTCTGTCTTATTGAGACTAACCTTCATTCCCCTCCTTTCCAGGGCATACCTCCACCTCTCTAGATTTTCCTCCACTTGTTCTCTGCTCTCACTACAGATCACGATGTCATCTGCAAACATCATAGTCCATGGAGATTCTTGTCTAACCTCGTCTGTCAGCCTATCCATCACCATAGCAAACAAGAAGGGGCTGAGAGCTGACCCTTGATGCAGTCCCACCTCCACCTTGAACTCTTCTGTCACACCGACAGCACACCTCACAACTGTCTTACATCTCTCATACATGTCCTGCACCACTCCAGACTTCCTCATACAATACCACAGTTCTTCTCTCGGCACCCTGTCAATATGCTTTCTCCAGATCCACAAAGGCACAATGCAGCTCCTTCTGACCTTCTCTGTACTTCTCTATTAACATCCTCAAAGCAAACACTGCATCTGTGGTGCTCTTTCTTGGCATGAAACCAAACTGTTGTTCACAAATGCTGACCTCTGCCCTTAGCCTAGATTCTACTATTCTTTCCCATAACTTCATTGTATGGCTCATCAACTTTATCCCTCTGCAGTTGCCACAACTCTGTACATCTCCCTTGTTCTTAAAAATGGGCACAAGCACACTTCTCCTCCATTCCTCCAGCATCTGCTCACTTTCTAAGACCTTGTTGAATATTCTTGTCAGAAAATCTACTGCTACCTCCCCTAGACACTTCCATACCTCAACCGGTATGTCATCAGGACCAACTGCCTTTCCACTCTTCATCCTCTTCAATGCCCTCCTCACTTATCCCTTACTAATCTTTGCTACTTCCTGGTCCTCCACAGTCACCAGATCTACTCTTTTTTTCTCTCTCATTTTCCTCATTCATCAGCTCTTCAAAGTACTCTTTCCATCTTCCCAGCACACTTCTGTCATCAGTCAATACATTTCCCTCTCTGTCCTTAATCACTCTAACACTTGCTGCACGTCTTTCCCATCTCTATTTCTCTGCTGTGCTAACCTGTATAAATCATTTTCTCCCTCCTTACTGTCCAACCTATCATACAAGTCATCATACGCCCTCTGTTTGGCCTTTGACACTGCTACCTTTGCCTTATGCTGTGTCTCCCTGTACTCCTGTTTACTCTCTTCGGTCCTCTCTGTGTCCCACTTCTTCTTAGCTAACCTCTTCTTTTGTACACACTCCTGCACTTCCTCATTCCACCACCAAGTTTCCTTATCTACTTACCTTCCAGAGGACACACCAAGTACTCTCCTACCTTTCTCCCTGATCATATATATATATATATATATATATATATATATATATATATATATATATATATATATATATATATACACTAAAGTATATTAAAGTATATATATATTTTCTGAACCGTTTAATCCTAACTGTGTTCGCGGGGAGGCTGGCGCTGGCAGCTAACTCTGGGCGAGGGCAGAGTACATCCTAAATGGTTTCTCAAGCCATTGGAGCACAAAAACACACTGAGATACCCTTGCCGAAAATCAGCAATGGTTCTTTTACAGCTTCTCACCATAGACAATGAGAGACATGGCCAGCATTTGATAACCCAGATAGCTGCACTGGGGGGAGACAACCTCCACCTTGAACTCTTCTGTCACATCGACAGCACACCTCACCACTGTCTAACATCTCTCATGCATGTCCTGCACCACTCTAACATACTTCTCTGCCACGCCAGACTTCCTCATGTAATACCACAGTTCCTCTCTCAGCACCCTGTCATATGCTTTTTCCAGATCCACAAAGACACAATGCAACTCTCTCTGGCCTTCTCTGTGCTTCTCTATTAACATCCTCAAAGCAAACACTGCATCTGTGGTGCTTTTTCTTGGCATGAAACCAAACTGTTGTTCACAAATGCTGACCTCTGCTCTTAATCTAGCTTCCACCATTCTCTCCCATAACTTCATCATATGACTCATCAATTTTATTCCTCTGTAGTTGCTACAACTCTGTTCTTCTCCCTTGTTCTTAAAAATGGGCACAAGCACACTTCTCCTCCATTCCTCCGGCATCCTCTCACTCTCTAAGACCTTGTTGAATGTTCTTGTCAAAAAATCTACTGCTACCTCTCCTAGTCACTTCCATACCTCCACCGGTATGTCATCAAGCCTAACTGCCTTTCCACTCTTCATCCTCTTCAATGCCCTCCTCACTTCACCCTTACTAATCTTTGCTACTTCCTGGTCCTCAACAGTCACCTCTTCTACTCTTTTTTCTCTCTCATTTTCCTCATTCATCAGCTCTTCAAAGTATTCTTTCCATCTTCCCAGCACACTTCTGTCAGTACATTTCCCTCTCTGTCCTTAATCATTCTAACTTGCTGCACATCCTTGGCATCTCTATTTCTCTGCTGTGCCAACCTGCATAAATGATTTTCTCCCTCTTTACTTTCCAACCTATCATACAAGTCATCATGCACTCTCTCGTTGGCCTTTTACACTGCTACCTTCATCTTACACTGTGTCTTTCTGTACTCCTGTTTACTCTCAATGTCTTCACTACCAAGTCTCCTTATCTACTTCCTCATTCCACTACCAAGTCTCCTTATCTACTTTCTTTCCAGATGACACACCAAGAACTCTCTTACCTGTCTCCCTGATCACATTAGCTGCAGTTGTCCAGTCATGTGGAAGCACTTCCTGACCACCCAAAGCCTGTTTCAACTCCTCCTTGAAGACAACACGACACTCTTCCTTTATTCAGCTTCCACCACTGCTCCTTGAAGACAACACGACACTCTTGCTTTATTCAGCTTCCACCACTTTGTCTTCTGCTCTGCCTTTGCCTGCTTCACCTTCCTCACCATCACCCACTACTACTTTGCAGTCACTGACTTCCTTCAAGTTACATCACCTACACAAGATGTAGTCTACCTGTGTGCTCCTACCGCCGCTTTTATAAGCCACCATATGCTCCTGTCTCTTCTAGAAGAAAGTATTCACCAGAGCCATTTCCATCCTTTTTGCAAAGTCTATCAACATCTGTCCTTCTGTGTTCCTGTCCTGGATACCAAACCTGTCCATCACTTCCACATCTCCTCTGTTGCCTGCACCAAAATGTCCATTGAAGTCTGCACCAATGACCACTCTTTCACCTCTTGGGGTACTCTGCATCACTTCATCTAACTCACTCCAAAATCTCTCCTTCTCTTCTAACTCACATCCTGCTTATGGGGCATAAGCACTAACAACACTGAACATCACACCTTCAATTTCTACCTTGAGACTCATCACTCTGTCTGATACTCTTTTCACTTCTAGAACATTCCTGACAAACCCCTCCTTCAAGATGACTTGTACACCATTTCTCTTCCCATCCACACCATGATAAAACAGCTTAAACCCTGCTTCTAAGCTTCTAGCCTTGCTACCTTTCCACCTGGTCTCCTGAACACATAGTATGTCCACCTTGCTCTTCTGCATCATGTCAGCCAGCTCTCTAGCTTTTCCTGTAATATTTCCAACATTCAAAGTCCCTACTCTCAGTTCTAGTCTCATGCCTTTCCTCTTCTCTCTCTGCTTATGGACATGACTCCCGCCTCTCCTTCTTTGACCAACAGTTGCCCAATTTCCACCAGCACCCTGTTGGTTAACAGCACTGATGACGGCCATTGTTAACCCGGGCCTCGACTGATCCGGTATGAAATTTATTTTGACGGTTCGCATTCTGCATTCTGGCAAAAGTTTTACGCCAGATGCCCTTCCTGTCGCAACCCTCTGCATTTATCCAGGCTTGGGATCGGCGTGAGGACGGACACTCGTTTGTGGCCCCCCCCCCCCCCCCTCATGGCTGCATTGAATGAGTTTAAATAAGGATGTATATATATATATATATATATATATATATATATATATATATATATATATATATATATATATATATATATATATATATATATAAATTTCAGGCAAATTGGTGCACTTTAAATCTTTTCTGTTACAGATTTAAAAATGTTCATGTTTTCTTTATTGTTATTGATCTATATTTCTTTTTTGTGAAATATACTATACATTGTTATGTAAAAGTGTACTTATAACAATTCAATAGACAAATAATATTACAGCATTTATAGTCATTCTCGGGGCAGTTGGGGGGGTGAAATGTTTTTTTTCTCCCTAGAGGGGGTGCCACCTAGAGACAATTTGGAACAGCCAGTTAGGTGAATGAACATGTCTTTGGACTGTGAGGGAGGCCAGAACACTCGGAGAAAATACATATAGATATAAACACATGCAGACACCTGAGCACACACCCACACACACACACACACACACACACACACACACACACACACACACTGTCTATGGGGAAGAGGAGAGTATGCTGTCCTTCAATGCTACTTACTCTTGGGGTCAAATAAAAGAATAAATAAATAAATGAATAAATAAATAAAAACACAACAGATTTCATTATTCACTCTTTTTTCCATCCAAAAGTGAACACTGATTTAACACTGATGATGCTAAACCACTTAATCCTATAAGAGTTACTAGGAGGCCAGACCCTATCTTAGCTGACTCTGCTTAAAGGTAGGATACACTCTGAACAGCTTCCCAGTCATAGAGCCAACACATACACAACCTATAAAGGGACAATTTAGAAGAGTCAGTTAGCCTGCTGTGCATGCTTTTGGGCTGTCGGAGGAAATCGGAGTATCTGGAGGAAGCCCACACAAGCACAAGAACAGATTTCAGGAACGTATTGCTGTGAGGTGGACTTGCTAAGCAGTAAGTATAACCCCTGTACCACCCAAAAGTAAATCAAATTTTAAAACTAATCATGCTTGTAATCTCAATGATAAAAATAAAATTTCCGTATGTCTGTACTCTGACCCGAAATGCAAGAAAACTTCCCTCACGTAAATATTAAGAGAAACATTCAGCTTATTGTAAATTACAAACCCCAAATATGGGTGAAGATTCTGCGAGACTTCTGAGCCTGAAACCTCCCGTTGAACTCCTGAAGCATGAATTAGTTTTCTCTGTCCATCTTCATTTCTTCCCTCCATTCTAATTCTCTCCCTTTCCACTTCTTTTACTTGTTCTTGTCTCATCCGCCTTCATTTAATTTCTTTTTTAATTAATTAGACTATAACCTGTCCGGGACATTCACACACCCACTGCCACTCATTTCCTCTCATTACCTTTTCTATTGATTTGTTCACTTTGTGCAGGTCAGCCAGAGGTTCTCTGATTTCCACGGACACCCACAGGGCACTAGAAGCATTTTGGCAGTGTGCACTGTCACCCCTCTGGAGACGATTATTATTTCTTTAGAGATCTTGTAATCAGCGCTGTACTATAGTGTGGTGAGAACATCAGCTTTAAAATCGCATCACTGAAAATATTAAAGAAAGAAAAAAAATAGAGAAATAACTGTTGATGAACAGAAAACTGGCACTTACAGTCAAACAAGAGAAAATGACTTCCAGTGGAAGATGTACAATTTGATGAATAGTCAGCGTTCAAAAGTAACAACTTTCATTAATTTTCTGGGCCACTTAATCCTATTTAGGGTCGCAGAAAGCTGGCGCTCATCTCGGCCCACTCTGGGCCAGGACATCACAGGGCAGAAACACGCTTACGGTGATACAGCTACTCTCAATGAAAGTCCACAATGGTTTGTTTACATCTCTCTCCATAGACAGAGAGAGACATGGCCAGCCTTTGATAACCCTGTTAGCTGCACTAGTGGGACAGTGACAATGCTCTGAGAGTGGGGCTTGAACCCCCATCCTTGGGATCAGTCATCCAGCACCTTATCACCGGGCCACCACTTCCCCAACAACTTGTGTTTCCATTTGAGAAGAGGAAAATTAGTCATGATCAATAATAATTCATGGCAGTATGAGCAGGAGTCCTGCACTATGGGACATATTTTATCTTTGGTGACTTCATTTGAAGTGTTTTTACCCCATTATAGGGAGACACTTCAAGAGCCAGGTTTTAAAAACATAGTTTGCATGTTACTTGTTAAAAGTGAATACAGTCCAGTGGTACCTCACCTTACGCAATTCATCCGTACCAGAGCCTTTTTCTTAACCTGGATTTTCCGTAAATTGAACTGTATTTTACATGTAAAACATGTGATTTATTCCATGGTCCCCAAGACTACCCCTAAACCCTTTAAAAATTATAAAAGCATCCCTTTCAAGACCTCCTTCTGCTTCATCGTACAGATGATAGATGGGTTTGGCCATATTCCTTTGCGATATCTCTCAACCGCATGCCACGAGCCCATTTCTTCTTTTCACTCACACCGGAAATCATGTGTGTGTATGTTTGTGTGTGTGTGTGTGTGTGTGTTGTGTGTGTGTGCATGCGTGTGTTCGCCATGTATTCTTAGCAGAGTTATAATCTTACAAATGTTTATGGAAAGTTAAAAGCCTGAGTCAAAAAAATAAAATTGCAATGGGGACACTCAAAAAACTCATGAAACAACAGTAACTCTGTCCCTTACACAAAAAGCATTATGGAAGATGCAGCTCCATAATAGCCAATGGGAGAGAGCTGCGTCACCCCTCCTAGGCAATGGGAGGCTAGCAGGGCGGGATTTTGGGAGATAGCCATTGGGAGGGAGCTGCGTCATCCCTCCTAACTAATGGGAGGCCAGCGGGGCGGGATGTTTGAAGATGGTCAATGGGAGAGCAGTCTGTGCATTGTTTGAATGTTTGAATGGCGCGTTGGAATGTTTGAATGGCGCGTTTAGCGTGTTTCGTAAGGAGAACTTGTTTCGTATACAGAGACAAAAAATTTTGGTAAATGTTTTTCGTTACCTGGATTTTTCGTTTGCTGGGACTATCATAAAGTGAGGTACCACTGTATTTAAGAAATATATTTTCTCATTGTTCCATTTTGCCGAACCGCTTTATCCTATTAAGGTCACAGGGAGGCTTTGCTTGTCTCACCTGACACTGGGCAAAGGCAGGGTCCACACTGAGCTGAAAAGATCTCTCCTTTCTCTTTAAACACATTTCCTCTGTTTTTACATCATTTTTGCACATCGCTCTATGTTAACTGGGTGGAACAGGCAAACAGATAAGGATGAGATGCAGCTGAGGGCGCCAGGCGTGTCATTAAGGATCCACTGTTATGGTCTGTGTTGGGAGTGGCTCTGAAATTGGTGGCTTTTAACTCTTGTTCTCTCCTTATGCACTGTAGGTGCTAGTGAGGGGTATGGTTCACTCGCGGGCGGAGTCCAGAGCAGAACACCTGATTCCACTCAGTCATCAAAGGGCTATAAATATGAGCAGCGTGCTCCTTCCAGCGTAAGAAGATTGTTCCCTCCATGCAATCCCGTTTCCCCGTGATCTCTCTGGCTCCTGGTTCTCAGATTCGTGCTCGACTAGTCCCCGCTCTGAAGTTTCCCTTTGTAATTTTGGCTTTCTTGTTTCCCCTCATCGTTATGGTGATTATGATTCTCCGTACTCCAGTGCCTGCTCTGTGTACAATAAAACTCATCTGAATCATCATACTCGGTCTTCTGAATCTTTGGGCCCAACTGACAGCTCCCGGAATCACATCCGCTTAGTTTGGACTTGTGGGGCCGGTGGTGTAGTGGTTAGGGTGCTGCGCTCATGACCGGGAGGTTGTGTGTTGAAATCTCCGTTAGACCCCCACTGTGCTAAGAACCCTGGGAAAGGCCTAGGCAGTATAAGTAGGTACCAGTAAAAATATATTGGGAAGGTAACCTGCAAAGGACTAGCGTCCCATCCAGGAGGAGTTGAATTCCTAGTCGCTTCACGCTATGGAAACCGGGGATAAGCACCGGTTCGATTATTTCTGCATGAGTCTGCCTCAGGCTCAAACAGTGGCACAGTACCGTAGTGGTCATCACGTCCACTTCACAGCAAAAAGCCCTGGGTTCGAGTCCCAGCACGGGCGTTTCTGTGTGGAGTTGACCTTCTCCTTGTACTTTTGTGTGGGTTTCCTCCAGCTACTCTGGTTTCCACTCCCAGTCCACTACCATGCACAGGAGGCTCATTAGCTGTTCCAAATCACCCTAGGTGTGAATGTGAATGGCTGTGTGGGAGTTGGCCCTGTGATGGCCTTATAAGCCACCCATGCTCCCTGTGACTCTAACTAGATGAAGCAGTTCAAATAATGAATTAATGAGTCTCAAACAGTCTATCAATGAGTTTTTTGTTTTCTTGTTTATGTTAAAGGGTGCAACAAAAAGCAGGCTGTGGTTGATTTGTGAAGTAGAGTAAAAAACACGGAGAGTTAAAAGGGTAGAAAGGGACTGAGCTTTCACAACCAAGCCCAGCTATGTAGTACACAGGAAGGAAAAGAACCAGCACATCCAGAACCGCTGCAGTTGTCAGGGAGATTTAACAGAAGGCAGCAATGCTGTGCGGTGGAATCAATATTTAATATTAGGGAGATTGTAAAGCTACACGTTTTTTTTTTCTTTTTCTTTTGTTTATTTTTAGAAACAAGAGACTGCTCATGGCAGGACTTTCCCCACAGTACAACCATCAAAAAACCTGTTTCCAGTCTCCCAGGTTCTCCATCAGTCCACGGCTGCACTCCTTTGACTGACGTCCTGTAGCCTTTCCTTAATCACATCAGATTTAATACAGTGAGTATACACAACGCAGATTACAAACACACTGGGCAAAACAATCAACTCCTGCATTTATCACATCCTGTGCTCTACACACTTCCTCTGGGCCATATAGAAGGAAGGCATGCATCAAGACTCTCCTCTGTCCTGACACCCAGGTGGTGGAATAAACTTCCTCTCGCTCGTCACGTAGCGCCGTAGCCAGAACTTCCAGCTGAGACTTCCAGGCTTAAGGAGTTGTTCTATTGAGATGGTTTCAAAATGATTATAAATAATTTGTTTAGCCGGACTCATTAGTACATTGTTGATTACATTTAATTTTATCACAATTATATCAGTATTTTGTCATTCAGCCATTCATTTTGTTAATTATTTAATAATAGTGTGTATTGGTGTGTTTGGCTAAAGCTCTATGGTGTGGTGCTGCTGCCTATTCTGGCCAGGGTGTCTTTACACATGACATTTTTAATCTCACTGAGTCTTTCCTGGTTAAACAACAACAACAACATCAAAAATTAAATATCAAATAATGTAAATGATACAGTGGTTGGCATGACCACCTCACAGCAAGAAGGTCCTGGAATCAGGTACAGAAATTCAGTAAAGGTGTTTCTATAAGAGTTTGTAGTGGGAGCCTGGAGTTGGAGCTTGGAGTTTGCCCTAAGTGGAGGGCAGTGGTGGCGTAGTGGAAAAAGCGATGGGTTACTGATCCTTCAGACTGCGGATCAAGACTGGTCCTTAACTCTCATTTGCTCTATTGCATTAAAAAAGAAAGCTAATTGTAAGTTGCTCTGGATAAGAACATCTGATAAATAAGGTAAATGAGTTTGCATATTCTTCTCGTGCTTTTGTGGATGGTTTGGGTACGGCTTTTTGGGGTACAGTTTCCTCTAACATTTGAAAACATCTACATTAGGCTAATTGACTCTAACAAATTGCTCCTAGTAAGAATAGTAATGTGTGTTGGCTTGCAATAGACTGGAGAGCCGTTCGGGGTGTACCCTGCCTTCATGCAGAGTCAGCTGAGATAGGCTATAGCCTCCACGCAACCCTAGCAGGATTAAACACTTCAGCAAATGAGTAGGTAGATAGATGATAGCTACACACTTTATTAATCCTAGTGGGAAATTCCCATTTTCCAGAAACATTGAGAAACAGCACACGCTAGTCGATAAAAAACACAAATTAAATTAAGGCATATATATATATATATATATATATATATATATATATATATATAAGTAAAAATAAAAGGACAGGACAAAGACTTTCTATTGAAACTTCATTTTCACTACAGATCTGTTTTGAGGGGTGGTGAAATCTTCTGTAATCACCGGAAAAGAGAGGATGGTTTCACCATCCCTCAAAACAGATCTGTAGTGAAATTGAAGTTTCAATAGAAAGTCTTTGTTCTGTCCTTTTATTTTTACTTATATTTGCTCTACGAAAAAGTATTGAGCACTCTCTTACGGAAGGATCTACTCAGAAAATTCTCTCTCTCTCTCTCTCTCTCTCTCTCTCTATATATATATATATATATATATATATATATATATATATATATATATATATATATATATATATATATATATATATGTATATATATGCTATATATGTGAGGTGCTCTACCGAATGTAGACGCTTGTCGCAAGTGACGTATGGTGCTTGTGAGACTTTTTTCGAACTTGTGATCTTTCAAGTGAGCAAGTGCGTGTTGAATACTTGTTTAGTACTCAACCTTCATTTGCTCACTTGAAAGATCGGAAGTCCGGAAAAGCTGCGCTTTGTCTCACAAGCACCATATGTCACTTGCAACAAGTGCCTACATTTGGTGGAGCGCCTCACAGATATACAATGATCCTTTGCTCCTTTGTGCTTAAGTTTCTGTGGCTTCAGTGCATCGCGAGTTTTCAAAAATATTCAGCAAAAATAAAAAAATAACACAAGTAAGGAAAAATAGGGGAAAAGTTAAGAGAAAATGCTGCAAAACAAGGCCAATTATGCAAAAAAAAAAAAAAAAAAAAAAACCCAAACAGACAAACAAACAAACTTCTTCATTTCCTTTTGGCTGTTCCCTTCAGGGGTCGCCACAGCAAATCATCTGCCTCCATCTCACCCTATCGTCTGCATCTTCTTCTCCTTCTCCAACTACCTTCCTGTTGTCCTTCACCACATCCATAAATGATTGGTCTTCCTCTAGGCCTTCTGCCTGGTAGTTCCAACCTCAGCATCCTACGACCAATATACTCACTATCCCTCCTCTGTACATGTCCAAACCATCTCAATCTAGCCTCTCTGACTTTGTCTCCAAAACCTCTTACATGTGCTGTCCCTCTGATGTCCTCATTTTTGATCCTATCCATCCTCATTACTCCCAGAGAGAACCTCAACATTTTCATCTCTGCTACCTCCAGCTCTGCCTCCTGTCTTTTCCCCAGGGCCACTGTTTCTAAACCATACAACATCGCTGGCCTCAACAGTCTTGTACACTTTTCCTTTCATTCTTGCCGATACCCTCCTATCACACATCACACCAGACACTTTTGTCCAACCATTCCAATCTGCCTGCACACGCTTCTTCACCTCTTTCCCACACTTTCCATTGCTCTGGATTGTTGAGCCTAAGTACTTAAAATTGTCCACCTTCTTTATATCTGCTCCCTGTAACCTCAAGGTTCCTCTTGGGTCCTTATTGTTCACATACATGTATTCTGTCTTTTTTGAGGCTAACCTTCATTCCTCTTCTTTCCAGGGTATACATCCACCTATCTAGATTTTCCTGCACATGTTCTCTGCTCTCATTACAGATCACAATGTCATCTGCAAACATCAGGGTTCATGGGGAATCTTGTCTAACCTCGTCTGTCAGCCTGTCCATCACCGTAGCAAACAAGAAGGGGCTCAGAGCTGATCCTTGATGCAGTCCCACCTCCACCTTGAACTCTTCTGTCACATCTACAGCATACCTCACCACTGTCTTACATCTCTCATACATGTCCTGCACCACTCTAACATACTTCTCAGCTACTCCAGACTTCCTCATGTGATACCATAGTTCCTCTCTTGGCACACTGTCATATGCTTTGTAAACAAACAAACAAACAAAACAAAAAAAAAAACAACCCAAACCCCCCAACAAAACTATTTACATTATTGTGAGGTGCGAGTCTATGTGTGTGTATTTATATTTTATTTACATCTGAAGCATTATTTTGGAATGTTTAATTGTTATTATAAGCATTGCTTCTTTCTTCTTCTTATAGAATTGAATATGTATTTATTGATATTATATACACAGGTACATGTATGTATACGTCAGTCATGGGGGTCGATTCTACTTTGCGGAAATCGACGGTCGCGGGGGACTCTCATTCCCCATTAGCCACAAAAAGTGAGGGATCCCTGTATATATTCTTTTGGTGATTGGACCTGTGGAGCCCTTAGCAGAGGCTTAGGTTCATGCTCAATTTTGTGACAAGAGAAAGACCTCATTATTTTCACATCTTGCTGACCCTCTGCTAAAGTCTACAAAGGTCCAATAACCACGTGAATCGGATGTATAAACAGTATACCAATACCTTTATTGCAGGTTAATGTATATCGTCATACCACCCAACCCTACGTTCAAACTATAAAATGTTTGGAAGTATTGCAAGTCAGTAAGTGGTGTGAAAAACAGAAAGTGTTAGCAGATGGGTTTTTTTCTGGAAAGATGAAATGGATCATTTGGAGAACAAAGTAAGGAACCGTGCGGTGCCAGAGCACCCTGCTGTTCAAATGAAACGCTATGAGTGGCATTGCAATCAGCTTTTCTTTCCATTTTTAATGGAAACATTAAGCAATTTAAAAAGAAAAAAAAACTTATAACACCTAACAAAGATTTTTGTTGTTGTTTTTGACGGACAGTATGAAACCATCACTCATCATAATCTGTCCTCCAATGAAACACCTACCAGCTGATAATTGAATTCACTCACTTGCCCTGTCTTGAGTTTCATGTAAAGGCAATTATTTGTCTACTCTTCACAAAGTGCTTCGATTTGCTCAGCTGTAATTAAAGCTAATTAAAGTCCTTCAAGTACAAGACAGAAAACTCATCTCCATACTATTTTTTTTTTTTTTTGCAAACCCTACATCAAGGCCATTCATTATGTTTGTTTGCTTTATGAAGGGAAAAGATTCTTCACATGAGCACAAGGATCAAGTGCACACAGGGGACAGTGAATCAAAGAACATGAAAGAGCAAAAACATATCTCAGAACAAAGACCCAGCATGACTGAGTGGCTCAGTGTGTGAGTCATCATCATGCTCCACAACCTGCTCCTTATCCTCACCCCTGCGCGACGGCTGCAAATAAAGTCAGTAACCGCAGACTTAAAAGACACAATGACTTCTCCGGCTTCTATAGCACCGTTATTCTTTTTCCTACATGGGATCGTACATACAAATAAACTTTATGAGTGTGTGTGTGTGTGTGGGGGGGGGGGGGGGGGGTCATCAGCCGTGCATCCCATGGGGAGGATGGAATAGAAAGCAAAACGTCCTCAACACCATTAACACCAATGATGGAGAACCAGTCCTGTGCTGAAAAGTACTGACGCTTCCTGGACAGTTCCTGGTTCTGCTGACTCGACGTTTCCTGGGGGTCACTATTTATTTTACACCTCACAATAAGAACATGCTGAGTTCAAGCCCCGTGGTTGGTGAGTGAGTTTCTATGTGGAGTTTGCATGCTCTCCTCGTGCTTGCAAGGCTTTCAACTGGGTGCTCCAGTTTCCTCCCACAGTCCAGAGACATGGATATTAGGTCAATTAGTCACTCATATATATCTGTGTGTGTGTGTGTGTGTGTGTGTGTGTGTGTGTGTGTGTGTGTGTGTGTGTGTGTG
>CM045733.1:11272500-11285000 GCA_024760905.1 Plotosus lineatus
TTCACCCAGCAGAATAAATGGGTACCAGTAAAAATACTGTATACTGGAAAGGTAACCTGCGATGGACCAGCATCCCACCCAGGAGGAGTAGTACTTCTAGTCACTTCAAGCTATGAAAACCGGGGATAAACACCGGCCTGATGAGCCACGATGGTTCCGGTGTAAAAAAAACAAAACAAAACAAAAAAAGAAGAATTGGCAGTTCCAATTAGTCCCCAGGTGTGAGTGTGAGTTTGAATGGTTGTACTTTTTGCCCTGTGATGGCCAGGTACTCTTTATCCGTTGTCGGCTGAGATAGGCTCCGTGTGACTTTATAATGGGATTAAGAGATCTATACGTGCGTACCCCTGATAACCATGTTTGTAAGGAATATTACAATGAATACAGGGCAGTGGTGGTCTAGTGGTATAAAGCACTGGATCGCTGATCCAAAGGTTAGGGGTTCGAGTCCCACTCCCCACAAGGTTGTCACTGTCCCCCCCAGTGCAGCTAACTGGGTTATCAAAGGCTGGCCATGTCTCTCACTGTCTATGGTGTGAGGCATGTAAAAGAACCATTGCTGACTTTCGACAAGAGTAGCTGCAAAGCCGTCAGCGTGTTTCCGCCCTGCGATGGCCTGGCGAGCTGTCCAGGGTGTACTCTGCCCTCGCCTTGAATTGGCTGGGATGGGCACCAGCCTCCCCGCGACCCTAATTAGGATGAAGCGGCTACAGAAAATGAACTGAATTACAATGAATACAACCTCTGGTTATGTTTAGGTATCGTTCGTATAAATGCTTTCTCAACACACAATGGATTTTCTAGTGGATGAGAAATCCTGCTCTTCCATAAACGATTTCACACTGATCTAAAATAAAAGCCTTTTTATTACACAGACTTAGTCTTAAACAGTTCAAAATGTTCACAGTTCTTCTTTCACCTCCACAAAATTCTGAAAAGATTGTCACCTCACGTTTCAATGGCCTTGTGTGTGTTCTAAAACATATTCTCAATTTTAGCTTCGCTCTTTCACACACTCTCAGAGATATCGGGTTCCATGAGCATGTGTAGCTCAGAATTCTCCTCATTACCACTTCCTGTTCTTCAGACATCAGACAAGAGACCTACTTCTACTCGAGTTGATTGGAGCTTATGTCAGATGATTCTGAGCAAAGGCAGGTTACACCCTGAACAGATCATTAACATTTTAATATAATTATTAGTTATATTTGATGTAGGAAAAGTGTACAAGACGGTGATGAGGCCAGCGATGTTGTATGGGTTAGAAACAGTGGCGCTGAGGAAAAGACAGGAGGCAGAGCTGGAGGTAGCAGAGATGAAAATGTTGAGGTTCTCTTTGGGAGTAACGAGGATGGATAGGATCAGGAATGAGCACATCAGAGGGACAGCACATGTAAGATGTTTTGGAGACAAAGTCAGAGAGGCTAGATTGAGATGGTTTGGACATGTACAGAGGAGGGATAGTGAGTATATTGGTAATAGGATGCTGAGGCTGGAACTACCAGGCAGAAGGCCTAGAGGAAGACCAAAGAGACGATTCATGGATGTGGTGAAGGAGGACATGAAGGTAGTTGGTGTAAGAGAAGAAGATGCAAAGGATAGGGTGAGATGGAGGCAGATGATTCGCTGTGGCGACCCCTGAAGGGAAAAGCCGAAAGGAAAAGAAGAAGAAGATTAGTAATATTTGATGAACAAGGATGGCACATGGTACGGAGGTTTGCTCTGTTGTCTCACAGTCAGATAGTTCTGCCTGTGTGGAGTTTCCATGTTCTCCCGATATCTGCAACTGGTTTCATCGGTTTCATCTGGGAACTCCGGTTTCCTCTCACAGTTTAAAGGAATACATGTAATGTCAATAGACAATAGTTATCAATATGAGTGTGAATAGTTTGTTTAAACAGGGACTTGGATGATTTGATCTCAGCTGTGCGTTCCACTGAATCGTGAATTAGTCCGCAGAGTGACCGAATTGACCAAATGACTGGATGTACCTTGAGTTAACTGAAACAGGCTCCAGCCTCCCCATGACCGTAGTAGGGTAAATCAGTTCAGCAAATGAATGAACAACTGAATGGTTTGTCTGGTTATATTACACCTGAGCACATATAGCCCAGAATTCGGAATAGATACTGTATAATCATTCATTCATTTATTTTTTTGAATAAATTAGAGTTGCTGGTAGGCAGGCGCCCATCTCTGGGTAATGGCAGAGTACATCCTAGACAGCTTTCCAGGCCATTGCAGGGCAGAAACACACTTACAGCTATGTAGCCTGCTTCTTTTCTATGAATCTCACCATTAACATTAAGAGACATGGCCAGGATTTTATATCCCAGTGAGTTGCACGGGCCAGCAGTGAGAACCATTGATAGTGGGTCTTGAACCCCCAACCTTGGGGTCGGTAATCCGGCACTTTACCAGCTTGCCGCCACTGCCAACTGTTTATTTAATCAGTATCAGTCTATTTATTCCTGCTCTTTCTTCATTTCTTTTTCCTTTGTTTTGTTTGATTGTTTCTCTGATTTCTGACTCTTGCATCTAATATTGTTATATGCTTTTATCAAATGCTTTTATTTTTATTTGTCTTCTTAACTGTCTTCTTAAATCATCTGAATTGCAATATTAGTGTCCAGAAAGGTCACCCCATTCTCTGCCTTTCATTTCCTTTTAATGTTTTCTCTGCAGTTGCACAGCTTTATCTGTACAGATTACACTGTCAAATGCTCATCACTTTGATCCAAAGCAGATATTTCACCAACATTTCTCATATGTACAGTGCTGTGCAAAAGTTTTTGCCCCCAACCCATTTCTGACATTTTTGCACGTTTGTCACTGTCATCCATTTCAGATCAAGCAAACCTAAATATTATACTAAGATAAAGCACAAGTAAACATGAAATGCAGTTTTCAGTGCCAATTGCATTTATTAAGTGGAAAAAACATCTGGACCTACAAGGGCCTATGTGAATAAGTAATTGCCCCCTAAACCTTATAGCTGGTTGAACCCCGTTTTGCTGCAATACAGTAACTGCAGTCAAGCATTTGCAATCAGAAGTGATGAGTCTTTCACATCGCTGTGATGGGATTTTGGTCCACTATTCTCTGCAGAATTGTTTAAGATCAACCAGATGGATGGTTTTCTGGCATGAACGGGCTTTTTAAGGTCATGCCACAGCATCTCAATAGAGTTCAAGTCGGGACTTTGACTAGGCCACTCCAAAACCCTCATTTTGTTCTTTTTTAGCCAATCAGAAGTGGACTTGCTGGTGTGCTCCGGATCATTGTCTTGCTGCAGAACCCAGGTGCGCTTTAGCTTGAGGTCTCGAACTGATGGGCGGACATTCTTCACCAGGATTTCTTGGTAGTGAGCAGAATTCTTGGTTCCATCAATTAAACAAGTCGCCCAGGCCCTGAAGCAGCAAAGCAGGCCTAGAACATTACACTTCCACCACCATGTTTCACTGTTGGCACAATGTTCTTTTGATCAAATGCAGTGTTGCTTTTGTGCCAGATGTAACAGGAGGCATTTCTCTCAAAAAGTTAAACTTTAGTTTCATCAGTCCAGAGGACATTTTCGCAAAAGCTTTGGAGATGATCAAGATGATTCTTGGCAAAAGTGAGTCGTGCCTTGATATTCTTTTTGTCAACAGTGGCTTTCACCTCAGAACTCTTCCATGGATGTTATTTTTGCCTCGTGTTTTTCTGATGGTGGAGTCAAGAACATTGACATTAACTGAGGCAAGTGAGGCTTGTAGTTGTTTAGAAGTGTTTTTTGTATTCTTTGTGACTTCTCCGGTTAGTCTGTGCCGTGCTCTTGGAGTAATTTTGGTAGATCAGCCACTTCTGGAAGGGTCACCACTGTGCCATGCCTTCTCCATTTATGGATAATGGCTCTGACATTGCTCCACTGGCGTTCCAAAGATTTACCAATGACTTTGAGTCCTTTCCCAGACTGAGACATCTCCATAATCTTCTTTCTTGTTCGCTCTTGAAGCTCACTGGATCGTGGCATGATGATGTGTGTTCAGTATGGCCTACCTCACCTTGTCAGACAGGTTTTATGTTAGGGATCTGCTGATTGGAAATGTCTGGCAGCAACAGGCCTGAGTGTGGCCATGAAATTGAACTCAGTTTTTCCAAAAATAGGATTAATTACAATTACCTCACCTTTTAACAAACTGGGGAAATTACTTTTTCACAAAGTTTCATGTAGGTTTGGACAGGATATTTCTCTTAACAAATCAAATCACAACAGGAAAACTGGAAATTATGAATCCTTGTGTTATCCTTGTGTGATGTTTACATTTGTTTGATGATCTAAGAAAGTTAAAAAGTTAAGTATGAAAGATGCAAAAACATAAAAAAATCAGTAAGGGGCAAAAACGTTTGCACAGCACTGTGTCATGTGCAATATATTGCATATATATATATACACACAGTAAAACCTCCGCTGACGAACGCTTAAGCTCACGAACTTTTCGCCTCAAGAACATTAAATTTGCGAGCATATAGTCTCTGCTGACATTAGTTTTCGGCGGACGAACCAAACCACGCGGTCGAACAGCGCCACGGTGGCGGCCACGAGAAGCTGACGCACGCTCACGGCGTCCCAGTTCGTCACCCCCTTTCTTTGAGTGCGGACGTGGTTTGTGTTTGATAGACATTTTGGACCATATTGAGTGTACTTTTGCTATTATGGGACCGAAAAAGACCCACCACAGGCGGAGATCATTGAAAAACACGAACGAGGTGTGCGTTTGTGTGACTTAGCGTCCCAGTACCAGTACGCTAAGTCTACCATTGCTACCATCCTTAAGAACAAGGAAGCTATTAAGGGTGCGTGTGTGGCTAAGGGTGTTTCCAAACAGTAGGCGTTTCCAAACACGCCTTCCAAACAGTAAGTCCCTCCCTCCCTCCTCCTCCCACTCCATTCCATCAAGCCATCAACTACCATCACAAAGGTAAATAAAACGACTTTATTATACAGTACAGTTTATTTCTTTAATTACAATACAATAGACATTTATTATACATAAAATAAGGTATATTTTTGTGTAGTTTTAAGGCTTATTTAGTAGAAAATTATGTTTTATGGAGACCTGGGAACGGATTATTCTCATTTTAATGGTTTCTTATGGGAAATAAATGTTCGGAAGACGAACTTTTCGCCTTACACACACTTTCTGGGAACCAATTATGTTCATGAGCAGAGGTATCACTGTATATTCCATATATGTATATATATATATATATGAAAGGCCATATTTAAGTGGATTTGGTGGAATCTGGCACCCACATTGATCAAAGTTGCTTTTATTCCGATACAATTTCAGAGAAGAATTATGCTTGTAAATTTAAAAAAATTTCTTCGAGAGTCGTGGCGATTATTTTCCTGAGACACAATGAAGAGAATGAACTTTATAGTTGCCTATATAGTCATAAAATGTGACATGAACCATAAAGATGAACAAAAGACGGTCTGGGTTAGTTTGTCTAGCCACCCTCACTCACTTATCAATTACTTGTTCAGTTGCCAGAAGGCTGGAGCCCATCTCAACTGACATTGGCAGAAGGCATGGTACACCCTGAACAGCTCACCGGACCAGGCAACACCCATACATAACACTTCACACTCACATTCACACCCAGGGGTAATTTGGAATAGCCAGTGAGCCTAATGTGCATATTTTTGGTCTGTGGGCAGAAACCAGAATACCCAGAGGAACCTCATGCAAGCACAAGGACAACATTCATTCATTTTCTGAACCACTTAAAGTCAGCAATGGTTCTTTTACAGACTCTCACCATAGACAGTAAGAAGACATTTCCATCCTTTGATAGCACAATTAGCTGCACTGGGGGACAGCAGTAACAATCGTTGACAGTGGGGCTTGAACCATTGATTTTAAATAAATTATAAACTAGGAAAGGTCCAGAACATTTCGTCACTCTCTGCTTATCATTTCCTTTGTACCTTTTCCAGTCATTAAAACCATGTAGCCCAGAGAGAAGGCTTTCTCCCTTTGGTATGGATATTAGCTCTGTTTTCACACTTTTCAGGTTAACCCTGAGTATTTGAATATGATGAACACATTTCTATATGAAATCCTCTGTTATGTTCCAGTGGGATGAAATTTCAGGTTCAGGTTCATTTTGTAAAATGTGGTTAAAGGAAGAAAAACAGGATGCAGTGTGAGAGGAAACTATAATACGTGGAAAATAAGGGAACACAGTGCTAAATGAGAGAAAAAAAGCACAAAGGGCAACCAGGAATAGCACAGGACCCGTCAGTGTAAAAATAGACTGGTTACTCTCTTCATAATTCAAAATAAGGAGGATCCTGGTCAAACACAGTACATTGTGCACTGATGAGCATCATTTGAATGCATTAATTTCAGCAAGATAATTAAACATTAGGTAATATTTTACATGAATTTTCCTCTCTAGCACTAATTACATTTCACTCGACCTTTAACATAATCCAACGACAGTGGTACCTCACTTTATGATAGTCCCAGCAAACGAAAAACCCAGGTTACGAAAAACATTTTCCAAAATTTTTTGTCTCTGTATACAAAACAAATTCTCCTTACGAAATGCCCAAACGCACCAGTCAAACATTAAAACGCACCATTCAAACATTCAAACAATGCACGAGCTGCTCTCCCATTGGCTATCTCCCAACATCCTGCCCCACTGGCCTCCCATTGGCTCAGAGGGATGACACAGCTCCCTCCCATTGGCTATTATGGATCTGCATCTCCCATAATGCTTTTCGTGTAAAGGACAGCGTTACTGTTTTTCATGAGTTTTTTGAGTGTGCTCATTGCTTTATTTTTTGACTCAGGCTTTTAACCTTCAATAAACATTTGCAAGATTATAACTCTTCTAAGAAGACATGGTCAACACATGCGCGCGCACACACACACACACACACACACACACACACACACACACACACACACACACACACACACACACACACACACACACACACACACACACACACACACACACACACACACGCGCACGCACGCACACGTGCATGTGATTTCCGGTGCGAGTGAAAAGAAGAACATGTGGTTGAGTGATATCACAAAGGAATATGGCCAAACCCATCTACCATCGGTACGATGTTGAAGCAGAAGGAGGTCTTAAAAGGTATACTTTTATCATTTTTAAGGGGTTTAGGGGGTAGTATTGGGGGCCTTGGAACGAATCTCACATTATACATGTAAAATGCAGTTCAATTTACGAAAAATCCAAGTTAAGATAAAGGCTCTGGAACAGATTAATTTCATAAGGTGAGATACCACTGTATATGTGTATATATGTATACTAGTCCTTCTCAAAAAATTAGCATATTGTGATGAAGTTCATTATTTTCTGTAATGTACTGATAAAAAATAAAGTTTCATATATTTTAGATTCATTGCACACCAACTGAACTATTTCAGGTCTTTTATTGTTTTAATTCTGATGATTTTGGCATACAGCTCATGAAAACCCAAAATTCTTATCTCAAAAAATTAGCATATGATGTTCAGGTAGTCGAAACGAGCTATTAACCTAATCATCTGAATCAACCAATTAACTCTAAACACCTGCAAAAGATTCCTGAGGCTTTTAAAAACTCCCAGCCTGGTTCATTACTCAAAACCGCAATCATGGGTAAGACTGCCGACCTGACTGCTGTCCAGAAGGCCATCATTGACACCCTCAAGCAAGAGTGTAAGACACAGAAAGAAATCTCTGAGCGAATAGGCTGTTCCCAGAGTGCTCTATCAAGCCACCTCAGTGGGACGTCTGTGGGAAGGAAAAAGTTGGACAGAAAACGCTGCTCAACCAGAAGAGGTGACCGGACCCTGAGGAAGATTGTGGAGAATGGTTTACTGACCATGCTATTACTGTGCTAAATTGGCCTGCCAACTCTCCTGACCTGAAGCCCATAGAGAATCTGTGGGATATTGTGAAGAGAAAGTTGAGAGACACCAGACCCAACACTGTGGATGAGCTTAAGGCCGCTATCGAAGCATCCTGGGCCTCTGTAACACCTCAGCAGTGCCACAGGCTGATTGGCTCCATGCCACGCCGCATTGAAGCAGTCATTTCTGCAAAAGGATTCCCGACCAAGTATTGAGTGCAGAACTGAACATAATTATTTGAAGGTCGACTTTTTTTGTATCAAAAACACTTTTATTGGTCGGATGAAATATGCTAATTTTTTGAGATAAGAATTTTGGGTTTTCATGAGCTGTATGCCAAAATCATCAGTATTAAAACAATAAAAGACCTGAAATAGTTCAGTTGGTGTGCAATGAATCTAAAATATATGAAACTTTATTTTTTATCAGTACATTACAGAAAATAATAAACTTCATCACAATATGCTAATTTTTTGAGAAGGACTAGTATACATACATATATATATATATATATATATATATATATATATATATATATATATATATATATATCACTACTACTTTTAATTTTTTTATGAGCTTTGGTCTGACCACATTGCCATGCTATGTAGAAAGCACAACAGTGTTTCTATTACCTCCACAGACTGAGCACATTCAAGTTGCCAACCATCATCCTCACGTTTTCATTAAAAGCACAATAAAAAGTGTCCTAATGGCTAACATCATTGTTTGGTACCGAAACAACGCCACTCAGATGCAAAGCCTGTGAAAGTACCATTGGCAGAAATCATCCGCAAGTACAAAGACATCTACATCAAGCAGTGTAGAAATAAAGCAAGCAGCAGAACACATCCAAACCACAAACTGATTTTTTTTCTTTTTATCATTAAAGCAATCAGAGAGACTTTCGACAGGCAATCCACACTCTCAATCACGAATAACTGCGGCTATTTTCCGGACAATAAACACTCAGTGCATCTTAAGGGGAGATGACTCATTTCACCATAATCTTTTGCACCTCTCTACACTACACATACTGGCACAGCTTGCAGTTATTGCAAGTGCTCACTGTACACCAGCAGACTCATGTTTATACATGAATATTTAAATCATGTGTACTGCACCAGTGTTTCTTGTCTTGTATTATTGTATATGTAACATATTGTGCCCATAGTGAAGCAAAAATAGTATTTTGATCTTTTTTTTTTTTGTTTAATTTTATTTATTTATTTTACAAAAATAAATCGCACCATATTCACAAAATTTGACTTGGATGGATGTCCTGTGTCCGTTGGGTGTCCAATCCAACAAACTTCAATTAAGATTAACTTATATAGCACTTTTTACGATTGACTTTGCCACAAAGCAACTTACATTATTTAAAAAAGGATGAAGAATTTAAACAGCTCTTCAACAAAATCTAATAAACAAGCCTAGATGGAAGAAATCTTGAACTTGAACCAGATTCAAAAGGGAAAGTCATTCTCGTTTGGGTAAAACAAACAAAATACAAATCATCAGAAACTACACTAAAGTTTAACATGAAGAGTAATTGATGCGGAGGGAAAGTAGTGACCCAATGGAAGTAGCGGCCCAATTTCTGGATTACTGGTCCCAAGGTCAGGGATTCAAGCCCCACTAAGAACAGGTTGTCACTGCTGTCCCCCCAGTGCAGATAACTGGGTTATCAAAGGCCGGTCATGTCTCTCACTGTCTGTGGTGAGACGCTGAAGAAGAACCATTGCTGACTTTCGTCAAAGGTACAGTACTAGCATAGCCCATCAGCGTTCTTCTGCCCTACAATGACCTGGTGAGCTGTCCAAGGTGTAATCTGCCCTTATCCAAAGTCAATTGAGACGGGCACCAGCCTCCCCATGACCCCGATTAGGATTAAGCGGTTCAGAAAATGAATGAATGTAATTGAGGAGTCCACTTGCAAAAACAATTTTTGTAAAAAGAAAGAAAAAATATCCTTTTCCCTATTTCCCTCAGCCTCTTGTGCCATCTGTATGTTCCACTAATAGTGTAAATATCAGATATTTATCAGATTTAATAGGCATAGAAACTGTCTGATAGAATTTCACTGATTCTGCTAGACAATTTCTATGCCTATTTTTCTTCTTCTTTTCCTTTCGGCTGTTCCCTTCAGGGGTCATCACAGCGAATCATCCGCCTCCATCTCATCCTATCCTCTGCATCTTCTTCTCTTCCACCAACGACCTTCATGTCCTCCTTCACCACATCCAAAAATCTTCTCTTTGGTCTTTCTCTCGGCCTTCTGTCTGGTAGTTCCAACCTCAGCATCCTACTACCAATATACTCACTATCCCTCCTCTGTACATGTCCAAACCATCTCAATCTAGCCTCTCTGACTTTGTCTCCAGAACTTCTTACATGTGCTGTCCCTCTGATGTACTCATTCCTAATCCTATCCGTCCTCATTACTCCCAAAGAGAACCTCAACATTTTCATCTCTGCTTCCTCCAACTCTGCCTCCTGTCTTTTCCTCAGCGCCACTGTTTCTAAACCATACAACATCGCTGGCCTCAACACCGTCTTGTACACTTTTCCTTTCATTCTTGCCGATACTCTCCTATCACACATCACACCGGACACTTTTCTCCATCTATTCCAAACCTACCTGAACACGCTTCTTCACCTCTTTTCCACACTCTCCATTGTTCTGATTGTTGAGTGTAAGTAAGCAAAAAACAAAAAAGAACAAACATGCATGGTTAATGTGCCTTGTTGGAGATTAGGTTCATGGGAAGTCCTCCCGCTTTTGCTCATTCATTCATTCATTTTCTGTAACTGCTTAATCCTGATTTGGGTCGCAGGGAGGCTGGTGCCCATCCCAGCCAACTTCGGGCAAGGGCAGAGTACACCCTGGACAGCTTGCCAGGCCATCGCAGGGCGGAAACACGCCAACGGCTTTAGAGCGTACTCTTTACAAAAGTCAGCAATGGTTCTTTTACCTGCTTCACACCATAGACAGTGGGAGACATGGCCGGCCTTTGATAACCCAGTTGGCTGCACTGGGAGGACAGTGACAACCTTGTGGAGAGTGGGACTCAAACCCCCAACCTTTGCGATCCAGCACCCTATACTACTAGACCACCACTGCCTCCTCTTTTGCTCATTTTAAAAGAAATGTTTAAGTGAAAATCTAGATGCAGTAGGTCAGTAAATTTCTGAGCAATTAGCAACATGAACCGTGGTTTTGTTTTAAGTGGGAATTTCTGTATTCTGTATAAAAATAAATTCTATTGGCTGAAGGCCTTTGTGACATCCGCACTGACCAATCACAAAATGGCTCTTATTATACCGGGCTCTCCACACACTGAATGACTGTAGATAAGAGGACGGAAACACGATTGTGTCAGGACCTCTGCAGTCGGCATTTTTTTCAACGAAAGCATTACTTCTGGTTCTATTAGCGAAAATAGCCGAAGTTTTTTACTTTTCAGAAGTTTTCCGAATGCATGTCAAAAAAACGGTTTTGCTTCAGAGTATCATAATATGTATTGTTTGCATGTTAAAACCGGTTTAAACCGATAAACCGGTTTTATTGCGCAGCTCTAGTATCCAGGTATGATAATACACTGAGAAAGCGGCAAAGATGACGGTGGTTCAGAACCACTGACAGCGCACAATCAGATGGTTCAGGGTGCGAATGTTGACCAGGCAGTTTCATCCAGGTATTCAAACTAAAACCATGTACGTTAAGTTTACAGGCTATTCTAAATTACCCGTATGGGTGAACGTGAGACTGAATGGTGGTCTCTGTCTCTGTTAGCCCTGTGATAGATAACCCTGCCTCTTGCCTGAAGTCACTAAAGACCGGCTCCAGCTTTGTGCATGACCCTGCTGGCTGAGCAGTACCGAAAACAAAAGGATGGATACAGTAATTTGCAGAATATACGGTATTATGTGTTCACAAACCTCAGGCAACATCAGATGACTCGTAGAGCCATCTTGACTTTTTCACATCATGTCAGAACCGTGTACAAATCCAAACATTTTACGTGTTAAAAAGAATGAATTAATAAAGTTTTGCTATCAACGTTGTTCTTAATTCAATGCTGATGTGTGTGAGTGTGTGTGTGTGTGTGTGTGTGTGTGTGTGTGTGTGTGTGTGTGTGTGGTATTAGGCTCCGACTTGACAGAAAGGTAATTACTGCCCTCTGGCCCTTGAGGCACTGTTTGTCATGAAACAACGTATTTCCTGCATCATCAGTCTTCATACGGGAGAAAGGAGCTGGCTGTGAACTGAATATTCTACAGTATGCGTATTGTAACATGGCAGACCTGGAAGCAATGCTAGTACCGGGGTGTGAAGAGGTCCTTCCAGAGCCGGCTGACATGTATTGCAGAACAAGTTAAAATTTCTCAGGCGGTCAAGTGTACAGCAAAGCCGGCGAATAAACTACAGAGAAATTCCAAAAGTGCAGCAACACAATCTTGTATATTAAGCGACACAGTATTACCAACGGATCAGTGGTGGCCTAGTGGTATAGGGCGCTGGATCGCTGATCCTAAGGATGGGGGTGCGAGTCCCACTCTCCACAAGGTTGT
>CM045733.1:11290000-11345000 GCA_024760905.1 Plotosus lineatus
TGTGTGTTGCAGTTCCTGAAATCCCAGCATGAGTTTCTTGAACGCTACCTGCTGCTCAAAATCTCTCTCTCTGTCGCATCATTGAATGTGAGGTTGAGATTTCATCATGTGAATAAATGCAGGCTTCTCGTGCGTCTCTATACTAGTCTCAGTTATGGGTTTATTTGCATATTTCAATTTCTGTTAAAGGCGGGGCTTTGGACAATGAAGACTCCATTACATTTTGAAAATGATACGAATCATATTCTGGATCCAAGAATTTTTTTAAATCAAAAAATTCTTTAACATTGTAATACAGGATGGTTTTTGACGTTTTACTGCGTATGTGGGATGTTTCCTGGCCTGGCAGAGGTTTGCATTCCCCTCATGCCCCGCCCCCCTTTTTTGAATATTTTGATTAAAAGGTGTGTTATCCTTGTATCTTTGATTAAAATAAAAGCTCATCGTTTTTCTAATGAGATGAAATCCACACATTTGTAAGTGTAGCCCAAGTGTCAACAGTATCATTTTTGGATTTATTGAATATGTCGACATATCAGACTTTTACAGTCTGAACAAAGGACTGAATAAATTATCTTCTCTCTCTCGAGCTGACAGAAGGGTTTAGTGGTGACAGTGTTTGTGCCAGCAACACTTAAAAATGTCACTTCTTTCCATCAAGTTGAGGTGAACTGAGCACTGACCCAATTCCCCGTGGGTGTGGCTGCTTATGATCTATGATGCTTCGCAAGCCGCAATCCACACACTGTTGTCCATTTATTAGAAATGCCAAACCACGGAGGCTCTAGAACATCCATTCGACTTACTGGTGCTATCAAGAGGGACTGTATTGTTCTGAGAGCGGTTTCTGGGAAAACTATTTAATGTGGTAAATTTTCTGAATCAATTAATCCTAATTAGGGTTGCGGAGAAGTTGGCGCCCATCTCAGCTGCTCTAGTTGAGCGCAGAGTACACCCTGGACATCTCACCATCGTAGGGCAGAAACACGCTGACGGCTATGCAGCTCCTCTTGACAAAAGTCAGCAATGGTTCTTTTACATGAACCACACACACCATAGACATTGAGAGACATGGCCGGCCTTTGATAACCCAGTTAACTGCACTGGAGGGACAGCGGTGACAACAGTTGACAGTGGGACCTGAACCTCCAACCTTGGGATTGGTAATCCAGCACCTTACCCTCAGGCCACCACTGTCCCTGAGAAAAGGTTAAAACACATTGAGGTGAGATGGGCACCAGCCTCCCTCTAAACCTAATCACGACAGAGTGGTCTTGAAAATGTTATGTCGAAAATGGCTCCCGAGTGGCGCATCGATAAGTTGCGTGATTATTAACCCAGAGATCGCAAGTTTGAAACCGGGTTAATGCCACAGTCGTCTGTGGCCGGGAATTCATGGGAGATAATAGGCCAAGCTCTCACTAGATGGAGGGCAGCCTACACTCATTTCCCTATCACGCCCAGCGATCACCAGCCAATCACAGGCATCTGTGAGCTCATTTGTACGAGGGGGCGGATAGCACTTTCCCTCCAAGTGTGTTACACCGCAACCAAGTGTGCATAAGCCGCAGATCGAAAAGAGGTGGGTGGCCGGCATTGCACATCACAGAGGGGGCGTGGTGTGCATGCCTTTGTCCCTTCCTGGTTGATGGTGGTCATGTGATAGGGAAGTTAATACCTGATTGGTGGGAATTGGATATGACTAAATTAGATAGAAAACGAGTAAAAAACAAAAACAAAACAAAGAAACAACAAAAAGGAAAATGAATGAATGAGTATATACACACAGACTGGTGCATACTGTGTATCTCAGGTATATAGGCTTGGATAATTCTTCAAGGTTCCCAAGTACTGTACATCATCCAACCCAGTCACATGACCACCTTGTGGTAATAACAGTTTTCCTCTCTATCACTTCTTCATGCACTGAGCAATGTTTCCCTCGATGTCCTTGTCAATAATGTGCAAGAACAAGATGACAGTCATTGTGAGTCTTTTATGAGACCGAGGCGTAGATGGAAGCACAAACTGTTTACACAATCATGTAATAAAAATGCAAATTAAGGTCAAACAAGCATGAGTCCATCATCAGGTAAACACAACAGTATATGGTAATAAAAATGGAATGGATTTTATTAAATGAATGTAATAGTTTGGTGTAAGAGAGTAAAAAGCAGTGATTTAAGAACCTGGTGACTGTGGCAGTGAAGTCTTTCCCTCACACTAATAAAGTCACTTGAGCGCCATCTACAGGATGAACTTCCATGTGCAGCTTTCAGGTTAACAGGTATAAATTAAGATTTTTACATTTCCTGCTCCAAATATGAAAAAACTTCTATGTATGTTTCATGAACAAAATTCACCACAAAACACCAAATACTGTACATGCTGACAGTTACATTGTGTCACATTTATTGTTGTTTAGCGCCATCTAGTGGTGACATTCCACATTGCAACCAGGTGAAATTTCCTAACTTTTCCTAGCTTCAAAGCCTGTCTGGTTCTGTTAAAGTCTGTTGGGCTTTTTGCACCCTGAGTCCAGTGACTCACCATGCCGGCGCTTATCCCTGGTTTCCGTAGTGTGAAGCGACCAGGAGTTCAACTCCTCCTGGACAGGACGCTAGTCCAACGCAGATTACCTTCCCAGTATATTTTTACTGGTACCCATTTATATTGCTGGGTGAACAGAGGCACACTTGTGGTTAAGACCTTGCCCAGGGGTGTTCCTTGCACAGTCTACTTGAGGGTATAACTGGGATTTGAACACACAACCTCCCGATTCCGCATGAGTGCAGCACCATAACCACTACACCACCAGCCCCACATCTGTATGATTTTGTGTTACTGTAGAAACATGGCTCCATGAGCGGGAACCCTCTGCCCATGTAGATATAAACTACTAAATATCAGGCTCTGATAACTTATCAGCATTTTTTTTAATGATTATACATTATTAACTTATTCACTGATGATATTATTAATTTCTGCTAAAAGAACCTCAGAAATGCTATACTGTACATTGTACCTAATAAAATAACAAACCTTGAACAGTGTGGTAGACCCAATATTTTATTTCATATTTTACATAAACAAATTAATATAATTTTCATCTGGGGGGCAAATCATACAGATTTGACACCAGTGTCCCATTATATAGGACTGATGGATGAGGTGCGGGCTACACAGCGAGGGTTTTCTACTGAATTCATGTCCCGGGTTATACAGAGTGAATATCCACTTATCAGCCAATCGGAATATTGCAAGTGTTTTTTGTTTTTTTTCGGTTAAAATGAAAAAAGTAAGTTACAGTACTTTCGTGTGATGGGAGCACGCGCACACATACACACACACATACACACACACACACACACACACACACACACACACACACACACACACACACACACACACACATGCACAACTCCTGAAAAAAATGAAACACCACTGTACATGTTCACTTTCGCAGGATTTACCATTTATTGTTGCGTGTTTCAGGAACATGGATATTTTTGTTATATTCCAAAAACAACTGATGGCATTTCCTCCAAATTCTGCATAAAAACAGTCACTTGAAATATCATAAAAATACAGGCTACCATGAAAATGATAGAAAATTCATTTCTTTATAAATTTCGGCACATACAATCTCAGGGGATCAAACAATTATTTCCCTCTGTACAACAATACGATTTTTAATAGAATTAGCAACACGTCAGCGACAAGCCTCTCTAGTTTTATTTACCACTACAGTACAGTATTGGACGTCGCTGTGTGCTATCTTAAACTGCTTGTAATCCCTTTTCTCTAAAAATATCGGAGATCTTTTATTTAATTATTTTTTATGTATTTCAATCATGATGGAGGCAGGTCAGGTGAGAAGACCCTTCCAGCTACTCAACGCCGAGGTAAAGAAAATAAAAGAGATTTTTATGATTTATTGTTCCTTTAAAGTGTGATAATGAAAACAATGCCTGCTTCTGGTTCCCATGAAAAACAGTGACGGTGGCATTGATTTAAGATTCATCCAGCTGGGCTCATCTCATTTTTAATCTCCAGATAGTTGATCTATCAGACAGTGTTTTTTTTTTTTTTTTGTTAGTTTTGTTTTTCAGTGTAATATATACACTATTCATTCATTCACGAAACTGCTTATTCCTACTGAGGGTCAGCTGAATCTGGGCAAAGGCGGAGTACAACCTGGACAGCTCGCCAGGCCATCGCAGGTAGGATATAATAATATAATAAAATATATACAGTACTGTATAAATTATGAGGATCAAGCTATAGTGCACAATGCCACAGGGAGCCCTCATGTCTTCCTTCCTTCTGGTTTTCTCTATTTTAGTTATGCTGCGATAGCTGGTCATGCTGGAGTCCCTGCTGCACTCAGTCATAATAAAATCTTCTACTTCCATTACACTATTATGAGTGTACAGTACCTAATAATGTCTCTCGCTCCTTCTCTGTTTTTGTTGAGGTACACATTCTTCTTCTGGGATGCCTGTGATTCTGATCCTTCTGCTTTCTGAGTCTTGTGATCAGTCCTGGTGTGCTGATGTTGACTGGAGTTTTTATCTTGGAAGCCCCTCCTTCATACTGATGAAGGTCTTGATGGACCCAGATGTGCACTAACAGACTGTGAAGATGATTTTTCACTACTGGTGACTGGTCTCTTTATGGACTCTTTCCCATAATTATTTAGGACTTACAGCTGTATAACCAGCCGGACGACATGCTGGACTCGAATGATTTCCTCCTGTATATTTGTATCCTTGTGGTTCCACCCAAATGAGGATGGTTTCTTCCTCGCATCCACTGAGGGAGTTTTTCCTTGCCAGCATCGCCGCTCATTAGGGATGTGTAGGGGTTGTAGGGAATGTTTAAATTCTTTTACACTTTGTAAGCTCCTAATTTTACTGTTTTATTGTGTAAAGCTGCTTTGCGACAATATTAATTGTGAAAAGTGCTGCAAAAAGAAAACTGAATTGAACTGAAAAAAAGATACATACTCAAGAAACTTGTAATTTTTAGGCTCCCCAGTAGAAAAGATGTCTGGTGTCTTTTTTGAGTAGTTTGGGGTACGATGTTCCAATGGCACGACCATGTCGCCACACCACAACCTCCAGTAAGTACCTGTCCATTTTCACCACAGTGTTGATAACTCGCTTGCTACTCTTGAGGAAGACGATGGTGAAAAGTGCCACCTCAAACTCGGGGCTGACGCCAATGAAGCAGCTGCCTAATGGCTTCACCAGACCTTTCCAGCTGAACCGTAGACTAATGATGTGGTCACTCTCATCTGGCTACAAAATTGAAGAGAGATGTAAACAATTAAGACATTGTGAGATTCCATGCTGTAATCATGATTATTTATTTAACTTTAATACTTAGTAATTTCTTTCGATTATACTTTTTCACTTAAATCTGTAATGATGTGTACAGCTGTTATGTATCTTAGTCTTAAGACTGGGGCGGCGAATGAGAGATCGAGTAGCCTCTGCTGGTGGAGAGGAGTAGGGAAGAACCGGCAAGTAACATGTTGATGAGTTTCACCTGGGTGTAATCACTGCCGCTGACTTAGGTTTGTTCTTGTGTGTGTTCAGAGCAGGTGTGTCCAATCTTATCTGCAAAGATCCAGTGTGGGCGCAGGTTTTGCGGTAACACAACCAGAAGCCACACCTTCCACCTGTTTCAATCACTTCTTCTTACCTTTCGGCTTTTTCCCTTTCTCGGGAAAATATATATTTTCTCATCACAGCGAATCATCTGATTCGCACATTTGATTTGGCATTGGTTTTTACGTCGGAGGCCCTTCCTGTCACAACCCTTTTAGCAAGGGACAGAAACACGCTGACGACTTTGCAGCTACTCTTTACGAAAGTGAGCAATGGTTCTTTTACATGCCTCACACCATAGACAGTGAGAGACATGGCCCGCCTTTGATAATAACCCAGTTATCACTGACATCAAAAAAGGGACTATAATGCACATTAGTGTTTGTATTTTGAAACCCAGTGGCAGCCATCTTGGTGAGACCACCTTGTTGAAGATTTCAGAATGAAGCTGTTGAACAGCTCGAACACCCTGAAACAATTTCACTGGTGATAATCAAAATACCTTAAATTCATACAACTTTATCAAGAAATTCACTATATTTGTAATTAATTAAAAATAAAGCCAAACATAGCTGAAATTTGGTGTTTTAAAGGAAATTCATTCATTTTCTAAGCCATTTAGTCCTAATTAGGGTTGTGGGGAGACTGACACCCGACTCAGCCAACTATGGACAAGGGCCTGGGACAACACCCTGAACTGGTCGTCAGACAGAGGGCCAAAACATACAAACATTCACTCTCATGCCTACAGGTGATTTAGAACAGCTGGTTAGCCTACTCTGCATGCGTTTGGATTGTGGGAGGAAAGCCATGCAAGCACAGAGACGACACGCAACTCAACACAGAAATTCCCCAGGCCTGGGTATCGAACCCAGGACTGTCTTGCTGTGTGGCTGACAGGCTAACCATTGCGCCACCATGCTTCCCTATGACATATACATCTTGGATATGATTATTTCAATTTTCCCATCTTTTCGTGCTATTTAAGTATAACTTTCAACAGTAAAGTGGTCTCACCAAGATGGCTGCCTTCCAGATTCAAAACTGAGTCATTAATGTGCAATCTACTCTTTTCTTTTTAGTTATTTTTTTCTTCTTCAGATCAGTGATTAAAGCTGATAGAAGGTGTGGCTACTGCTTGGTGTAAGTAAAAACTGAAGTCATTGTAAAAAGCCAAAGTCATTGAATACCAAGTTGCACCAGACTGACTTGAAATAAACTATCAGCTAGTGCCTCAACTGGTGAGGCTTTCAGGGGACAGTCAACTGATAAGTAAATAGACACCACATGACAATAAAAATAAGTCATATCCAGACATCTGTAATTCTTTGGGCTGGACTTGGCATCCTGTCGTTTTGGGGCTTCGGTTATACATATAATACTCGACTTTATGGTTGATCTCTGGAGGATGATCTCTGGAGGAGATCCCTAAAATCGTAATGTCTCTGGCCATAACTATCACCGGGGCAGAGGAATAGCAACCAAACTGAACCTAATGGTAGTGTATAAGGAGTAGGGTGGAGTGAAAATTGTGAAAAATTAAAATTTTGATTATTTCTACTTGGAATACCAATAAAAAAATGTGGAGAGGTGTCATCTAAAAGATTTACAAAGTTCATCTTGATAAGTTGATATCTTAGGCTCCCCCAAGAGTGATGAAAATTACCATATTTGGGCATTTTTAATGAAAATGTTTAATTCTGATATAGTGATCCAATTTGCTTCTATATTATCAAAAACATATATTTTAGGCAGTTTGGCACAGTGTTAACATATATTTTCTCAAAAAAAAAACCCCACACACATATTCAGATGAGTCGATATGACTGTCACATATTGAAGTCTCGTTTTGTCTCGAAAACTGCCATTTTTGCCCGTGACTCCAGTCTTGTACAGATGAAGCCGTCTTGTCGATTGTTGCCACATACAGACTGTGATGCCTCAGTCACCACCTTGATGTCCCTCTCCACAGCCTGTGTGTGGCAGGGGTATCTGTCGAATGTGCCATATGCTGTCGCCGCCTGGCGATAGTTTCCTCTACTAAACTGCTGAGTCCTGACCTTTCCAGTCATACCAAATCTGTGAACTGTGAATGTTCTGGTTATTCCCTTTGTTGGCAATTGCGAGCTCACGTTCTCTCAAAATCAACTCAACATACCTTACTTCGAGTGAGTTGGGGGAACCTCGAAATTTTTTACAGATTTTTAATATTTTGCGTTTATACCTGGTATCGTTATGTCTTTTCTACACTATTCTGAATTGATTGTGAAAAACTATATGCTTCACTCCACCCTAATAAGGAGTCCACGTGAAAAAGCTAAGCCAAGTTTTGCATAAATAAATAAATTTAATTAATAGCTATTTCCCTTTGATCCCTGTTCAGACCTGTGCACGTACCACTGATAGCTCCATTTTCAACACCTGCGAACTTGTACTATAAATTGTAGTAGAATGTAACTCTGTCCGATAATTTATACGCTTATAAAAATCTGATTTATCTTAAAACTGACCAATTGATTGAGCAGGTTTTTTAAGTGGACTCCCAATATAATATATGGTATTCAGCTACTTTATCGCTTGGGCATAAAAAGCAATAAAACAGACTATTTATTAATAAAGCTACAAATAAAACTGACTTTTAACAGGGGGGTTAATGTTGATCTCTGGCCTCTGCAAGCCAGAAAAATGCTGTGGAAGAAAAAAGTGAAATACAGTGTTTTACTTCCTAACTAGTTGCAGGATTCCCATGTAATGAGATCAACCACACAAGCTCGTACGAGGGATAATAGGTGCCCATGTCTGTTTGTCCATCTGTTTCTGTGTGACATCATCATCTACTGACCTATCAGGCCTCCCTGTGGCATCATCATCTACTGACTGATCCCGGGGCCTCCCACCCGACTGCTGTCAGAGACAACTTAAGTTAAGTCGGAACTCCGAAGTTGAGTCGCAAAATTTCGAGTTTCTGTCAAATAAAATTATTATGAATTCCTGTGCGAAATGCTTTTGGATTTTATTTTAAATACAGCTGTGTATTTACTGTAATTTTTATAATTCATTGATTTTCTGAACTGTACAGTAATTCTAATTGGGATTGCATGAAGGCTGTTGCCCATTTCAGCCAACTCTGGGTGAGGACTTCTCGCCAGGCCATCGCAGGGCAGAAACACACTGATCTCTATGCAGATCTTCTTCTTCTTCTTCTTTTACTTTCGGCTGCTCCCTTCAGGGGTCGCCACAGCAAATCATCCGCCTCCACCTCACCCTGTCCTCCGCATCTTCTTTTCTGACTCCAACGACCTTCATGTCTTCCTTCACCACATCCATAAATCTCTTCTTTGGTCTTCCTCGAGGCCTTCTGCCTGGTAGTTCCAACCTCAGCATCCTACTGCCAATACACTCACTATCCCTCTGTACATGTCCAAACCATCTCAATCTAGCCTCTCTGACTTTGTCTCCAAAACATCTTACGTGGGCTGTCCCTCTGATATACTCATTTCTGATCCTATCCATCCTCGTTACTCCCAGAGAGAACCTCAACATTTTCATCTCTGCTACCTCCAGCTCTGCCTCCTGCCTTTTCCTCAGCGCCACTGTTTCTAATCCATACAACATCGCTGGCCTCACCACCGTCTTGTACACTTTTCCCTTCATTCTTGCCGACACTCTCCTATCGCACATCCCACCGGACACTTTTCTCCAACCATTCCAGCCTGCCTGCACACGCTTCTTCACCTCTTTTCCACACTCTCCATTGCTCTGGATTGTTGAGCCTAAGTACTTAAAATCCTCCACCTTCGTTATCTCTGCTCCCTGTAACATCACCGTTCCTCCTGGGTCCTTCTCATTCACACACATGTATTCTGATTTTCTGAGGCTAACCTTCATTCCTCTCCTTTCCAGGGCATACCTCCACCTCTCTAGATTTTCCTGCACTTGTTCTCTGCTCTCACTACAGATCACAATGTCATCTGCAAACATCATAGTCCATGGAGATTCTTGTCTAACCTCGTCTGTCAGCCTGTCCATCACCATAGCAAACAAGAAGGGGCTCAGAGCTGACCCTTGATGCAGTCCCACCTCCACCTTGAATTCGTTGGTCACACCGACAGCACACCTCACCACTGTCTTACATCTCTCATACATGTCCTGCACCACTCTAACCTACTTCTCTGAGCCCCTTCTTGTTTGACTTCCTCATGCAATACCACAGTTCTTCTCTTGGCACCCTGTCATATGCTTTTTCCAGATCCACAAAGGCACAATGTAGCTCTCTCTGACCTTCTCTGCAGATCCTCTTGTCGAACGTCAGCAGTGGTTCTTTTACATGAACCTCACACCACAGGCAGTGAGAGATGTGGCCAGCCTTTGATAACCCAGTTAGCTGCACTGGGGGGCGGGGCAGCAGTGACAACCCGGTGATGGTGGGGCTTGAACCCCACATTTGGGATCCGTGATCAGACACCTTATCATCGGGCCACCACTGGGCCACCACTGCCCTATGGTGAATATATCCTGGTTTAAATCACACATGCTGTATGTTGTATTGGTTTCTCACTGTAAGATTGCATTACTTAAAGACTTTGTTAAAGACAACCGTACTGTGCTTCTGTAGTTGGCTTTGTAGCCCTTGTAGTCAATACAGTTCAGCTTCTCCTGCAGGTAAAACCGAACCCAGTTGTGCAGACCCATGATCTTTTTTCCATGTTTAGTCTCGCCAACAAACACGTGTTCAAATCCACACGAATCTTTACTGTATGGAGGGAAACAGAGTAGTACAAGAAGATTATTTTTTTTCCTTTAAGAGATTCATTCATCTATCTTCTAAACCGCTTAATCCTAATTACGATTGCAGGAAGGCTGTCACCCATCTCAGCCAGTTCTGGTGAAGGCAGGGTACACCCTGAACAGCTCGCTAGACAATCACATTTACAACATTTTGCAGACACTCTTATCCAGAGCGACTTACAATTATCATTTTGGTACAACATTAGCAATTGAGGGTTAAAGGTCACTGTTGGGGCGGTAACTGTGGGGATTGAACCGCTGACCTATGGATTAGTAATGCATTTCATTAAACACTAAGCCACCACTGCCCCCTCATTGTAGGACCCACTGCTAGACCATTACAGGGCAACACACATACAACCATTCACACTCACACATAGGCCTCAATTATTTACAATCAGCCTACTCAGCATGTTTTTGGACTGTGTGAGGAAACCCGGAATACCCAGAGGAAACCCATCCGAGCATGAGAACATACAAATTCCACAGAAACGGCTGAGACCGGAACTCGTACGTGATGTGGACGTGCTACTCACTGCACCGTTGTGCTGCCTCTTTAAGACATTAACAAAGTCAAACACAAACTCTTGCCATAATTATTGAACAGGGCAGTGGTGGCTTGGTGGTAATGGTACTGGATCACTGATCCAAAGCTTGGGGGTTCAAGCCCGACTCTCAAACCCCCCCCCCCCCCGCCCCCCAGTGCAGCTAACTGGGTTATCAAAGGCCGGCCATGTCTCTTACTGTCTATGGTGAGAGGCATGTAAAAGAACCATTGCTGACTTTCGTAAAGAGTAGGCTGCAAAGCCGTCAGCGTGTTTCCGCCCTGCGATGGCCTGGCGAGCTGTCCAGGGTGTACTCTGCCCTCGCCTGAAGTTGGCTGGGATGGGCACCAGCCTCCCCGCGACCCAAACTAGGATTAAGCGGGTACAGAACATGAACTGAACTGAACTGATGTGATGGCCCAAGTGGGCCAGGGCTTCAAACCAAGAACCATCTTTAAGTGAAAGCAATGCTAACCACAACAAGCTGATAATCAAATAGTTATTGTTTCATCCCTGCACTGGGCCACATTTGTTGTTTCTGTTGCCATTTGTTTTTTTGGATCTTTGGTTTTAAATGTTATTTACTTTAATTGTTTACATTAAAAAAAAAAAAATCTTAAATTTGTAAGGGCGGTATAGTGGTTATCAAGAATGTCCTGGGTTCGAGTCCTGGGCTCAGGGGAGTGTTTGTGTGGAGTTAACATGTTCTCCCCTGCATGTGTGGGTTTCCTCAGGGTTCTTTGGTTTTCTCACACAGTTCTTAGACATCCACATTGGGCTGATTTCCTGAGTGAGACTGTGAATGGTTGTTTGTGTGTGTGTGTGTGTGTGTGTGTGTGTGTGGCTCTGCAATGACCTGATGAGATGTACCCTGGCTTTCCTCAGTGTCGGCAGAGGTGGGTTCTCGTCCATCACATAATCCTCATGAGATAAATAAGTATTATGTGGTTTGATAAATGTGTGGGTGAGTGAATAATTCATCATCAACACATTTCCAGTGATTTTGTGTGTGTTTTTTTTTTTTTTTTTGTACCCACCCTCCACTTCTGTCTCTGTGATAGAGCTTGAACCAGATGTCAAAGAGCTGCTTTTTAAACTGAGTGACATCAGAGGAGGCGTGTCCTTTACTCACTAAATACCCATGTGTATGCTGGAAGATAAACAGCTGGAATCAGTCGCTATGACAACAGAGAGCTTCTTCAAAGTATATAAAATGCTGATTACTGTGATTTATACATAAACTGTTATGCATGTACCTTCATAACCTGAGTCTGTAGAATGGCATCGAGGAAGATGTGGTTCTCCCCCATCTCCTCACGGGTCACTTTCTCAGCCACGCCTGTGGGCATCTCATAGTTGTCCAAGAGCTTGATGAAGCCTAAAGAGAGAGAGAGAGAGAGAGAGAGAGAGAGAGAGAGAGAGAGAATGCAATGCAATGCTGGATTGTTTTGATTGAAGACACGGAGGCTACGTCCTAAACAGCTCACCACACCATCACAAAGCCAACTCACAGCAGGGGAAATTTTAAAAGCCATTTTGTCCAACGCGCATGTCTTCGAACTGTGTGAGGAATCCTTGGTACCCGGAAGAAACCCACACAATCATGAAGAGAAGACGAAAGCTTCACACAGAAATGTCCTCATCGACCCCAGGATTCGAAGCTGTACTGGGCTCTTTGGTGGTTAAAGCAGGCACTTATTTTGTGTTTGCCTCAGGCTGGACCTAGCATATTTTGAAAATAATACAATCCTGCCTGACTGCATGAATTATGGCAAAGTGCAATCAGGTTACAGATGCGAAATACAGTATTTAAAAACACAAATGTGCTAAAAAAAGTAATCGCCCCCACAGTTATCAAATCACATTTCTGAAATTATTTAGTCTGATCGATATTTAAAGGTAATCAGACGCCGTGACACTGCAAAAAAAATTCACGTTATTTATTTTTGTGTGGGTTTCCTCTGAGTTTTCTGGTTTCCTTTCACAGTCCAAATACATGCACACTACTCAAACTTGTAAGTTGAAATTTCCATTTATAGTGTCCAAATTGTTTTTTATTATGCGTGGGTTTGCAACCATGATGTCTGATGCATTATGGGTACAGAATGGGATGATAATATGCTGTGCTATCAACTCCTTTCATTATTCCGATTTAAATGTATTTAAAAACACACAAACACACACTTACTAGCATATGTAGCAATACTTCTGAGTTTATTCTCATTGACGTAAGTGAACAGAGGAGCACTGGCTTTGTCTCTAGCATGGTTTTGTCCATGTGCCATAAAACCTGCGTCTTCCTGAAAATAAATTCATAATAATAATAATACATTTATATATTGTTATTTAATACTGCTGTGTGTATATATATTCTATAATCACCTGAAGAGAGAGGATGGTTTCACCACCCCTCGAAACAGATCTGTAGTGATAAATGGAGTTTCAATAGAAAGTCTTTGTCCTGTCCTTTTATTTTTATTATTATTTGCTTTACCAAAAAGTATTGAGCACTCTCTTACGGAAGGATCTACTCAGAAAATCCTCTCTCTCTCTCTCTCTCTCTCTCTCTCTCTCTCTCTCTCTCTCTCTCTCTCTCTCTCTCTCTCTCTCTCTCTCTCTATATATATGTCTATATATATATATATATATATATATATATACACACACACACAGGTTTTACAAGTGGACTCCTCAATAACTGAAATAGCGACGTCAATGCTAAATGCTACAGATAATCCGAAACTGATATAAACAAATTAAAAACATTTATACAAGGATCCCTCACTTTCCGCCGTTAATTCGGACTGAGATCCCTACGCGACCATCAAAATCCACGAAGTTGGATGATCACCCCCCCCCGACTGACGTATACGTACATGATTCTGTGTATATAATATTAATAAATACATATTCAATGCTATAAATGCTTATAATAACAATTAAACATAAAAAAAAACATAATATGTGAATAAAATATAAATACACACATACAGATGGTATTGCATGAGAAGACGACACACATACATACGTGCGTGTGCGCACGCAAGCAGATGCGTGTGCACACACAGATGCATAATGTAAGTAGTTTTGATGGGAGATTTTTGGTTGTTCTTTGTTTTGTGTTGGTTTAGGGGTGGGTTTTTTTGTATAATTGGCCTTGTTTTTATGGCATTTTCCTAAACTTTTTACCCTATTCTTCCTTAATTTCCTTATTTTTAAATTCAAGAAATATTTTTTATTTTATTTACAAAAAAAAACGCGATGCACTGAAGCCGCATGAATTGAAGCGCGAGGTAGCGAGGGATCCCTCTATATCTATATACTGTATGTATATATATATATATATATATATATATCTTCTTCTTTTCCTTTCGGCTGTTCCCTTCAGGGGTCGCCACAGTGAATCATCTGCCTCCATCTCACCTTATCCTCTGCATCTTCTTCTCTGACACCAAACGACCTTCATGTCCTCCTTCACCACATCCATGAATCGTCTCTTTGGTCTTCCTCTAGGCCTTCTGCCTGGTAGTTCCAGCCTCAGCATCCTATTACCAATATACTCACTATCCCTCCTCTGTACATGTCCAAACCATCTCAATCTAGCCTCTCTGACTTTGTCTCCAAAACGTCTTACATGTGCTGTCCCTCTGATGTGCTCATTCCTGATCCTATCCATCCTCGTTACTCCCAAAGAGAACCTCAACATTTTCATCTCTGCTACCTCCAACTCTGCCTCCTGTCTTTTCCCCAGGGCCACTGTTTCTAAACCATACAACATCGCTGGCCTCAACACTGTCTTGTACACTTTTCCTACATCAAATATCTTCTTTTCCTTTCAGCTTTTTCCCGTTTTCAGGGGTCGCCACAGTGAATCATCTGATGTGCACATTTGATTTGGCATAGGTTTTTTCGTCGGATACCCTTCCTCACACAACAGAAACAGGCTGACAGCTTTGGAGCTACTCTTTACAAAAGTCAGCAATGGTTCTTTTACATGCCTCTCACCATAGACAGTGAGAGACATGGCTGGCCTTTGATAACACAGTTTTAATGTAATTTTTTTTCTACTCCAACTGATTCATTATAAAAATACATTGTCAACTTTCCCATCCAAAAACTATGAAAAGCTAACAATTTTTACAGTATAAGCTCTACATTGGTTTATTAATGAGAGGTTTAGTCACATCAATTTGGTGTTGTTTCAAACCAAACCCTCACTTGTAGATGGATGGTGTAGTCTTTTCCCGGCTTCATGCAGTTAATGTCCAGTTTCCACAATTCATTCAGAAAGGCTGATAGTTCCTCATCTACAACATGACTGAAAAACAAACAAAATATGACATTAAAAACGCATATTAATGTGGCACCACATAAACATCTCTGTTATGATTTGAACTCAGACCCTTCTCTCTGGGAGATGAGTTCGAATTCAAATCATTACAGATATGTTTCTGTGCCTGCATGGATTTCCCTTTAAAATATAAAAACATAAAATAAAATGGTGATTCAAAATTGCACAATACAGTGTATGTGTCTGTACTAGCCCTGTAATAGTCTGAAAACCTGTTCAAGGTGTACCCTGCCTCTTCACTGAAGTAAGATGGGATTGGTTCATTGTTTCCATATTACATAATTTTCATAGTGCAACATTCCTTTTTCCCTTTTCATATCCATGAGACATAAAAAAGTCATGTTGGAGCGTGGTGTGTTCGTTATTTACAAGGACATATCATACTGTAGAGTGTAAACAAACTCCAGCTTAATGGTGCTCTTAACACCAGTGAAGATTTTGCAAAGAAAAGATAAAATTTCTGTTTAAAAAACAAGCAGACAAATAGCTTTAGGAATAAAGTCAGTGAGATTGTGTTATTTAAGCTCTGTGGTGTCTCTTAAGCTTTCAGTTAACTAAGCAGGGCATTTATGTATCATATTATTATCATCATCATGTTTCATTTAACAATAATAAACCTAAAACATGCATTTATTTTCACTATTAAATGATGTCATAAAAATAAAAATGAAATAATAATAATAATAATAATAATAATAATAATATACACACCAAAGATACAAAGATATATCTTACTGTCTAGCCATTGTAGACAACTTTCTTCTTCTTCCTCTTCTTCCTCTTCTTCTGCTTTTTCTCCCTTTTCTTTTTTTTCTTCTTCTTTTAAACACACACACACACACACACACACACACACACACACACACACACAGTACTGTACATACATACATACATAAATACATACATACATACATACATACATGTGTGAGCACACACACACACTCATATATATATATATATATATATATATATATATATATATATATATATATATATATATATATATATATATATATATATATATATATATATTGTGTGTGTGTGTGTGTGTATGTGTGCAAAGATACAGGATATATACATGTACATATATATAGTACATATACATATATAGTACATATACATATATAGTATATATACATATATATATATATTTATATATATATATATATATATATATATATATATATATATATATATATATATATATATATATATATATATATATATATATATATAGTGTGTGTGTGTGTGTGTGTGTGTGTGTGTGTGTGTGCAAAGATACAGGATATATAGCTTACTGTTTCGTCATTGTAGACAGATAGATAAATTCCTCTCTCGTCTCTCGTTGTTTATTGTACAGATGTGTTGTTTTACCTGCTTTTATACAGTACAATTTTAGGGGAAGTTCGTCAACCCATCCATCAAGTTTACTCACTGTAAAATCTAGCCAATAGGAGCTAATAAAATAACCCATACGCCCCGCCCAGAGCTGCTATTGGTGAAACGTGCCCGGCCGTAATATGGTGGGCGTTGTCTCGTAACCGAACCCGGAAGTACCGTGCAGGGTGGAGTCAGACATTTGGCTCGGGAGTTGCATCGTAATCCCTTGCCAGTCAGTCAGTCTGAAGAGTGAAAATACAGGCGACATTCCACTTAATTCTACCGACATCGCCACTACGAGCCAGGATGATTTCTTACATTATTGGTGTATGTATTCTAGTTAATGTTTATACTGTAGCGTTAGTTAGCACAAATAGCATGCTAGCATTTGCATTTCTTGCTAGTTATAAAGTTTTGCATGTGTTTCTGTATATACAGTTTATTTAAGATGCACATTATATTATATTTACTGTTGTATGAAATGTGTAGACATACATGACATGCATAATGTTGTGGGTCTTGTTGATGATGATATTATTGTTATTATTATTATTATTTGCAGCCTTATTGTTGTGTAGTAGGCGATGTTTACATTCCATTGGAGCTGTTTTACACAGTTTAACTTTGGCCTATTGTCTGCAGCTGATTAGAGGTGGTTTTGGAAATATCCTTGACCTGATCATGAGGCTTCTGGGTTTCAAGAAAAGACTTGCCATAACTCTGGAGGATCCCAATGAGAAGTATCCCTTAAGACTAATAGATAAAGAGGTGTGTGCCTTATGGCCTGTGCAGTGACCTTTATAACATTGTGGAATATCTTCCTGACTGACACTTTCTTTATTTTTAGATTATTAGTCATGATACCAGAAAGTTTCGCTTTGCACTGAAGTCTCCAGACCACGTGTTGGGACTTCCAGTGGGTAAGTTGAGTTTATTGTTGACATGGTGTGATTGGCTCAGTCTCACAAGTCAGATCCACTTTCGCTCTCTTTTTCTGCATGATGTAGTCTTTACAGATCGATAGGACCCAAGGAATAATAAAGTTAGTTGAACTAACCGACCTGGACCAGCCTAATGCTCCCATGGTGGCCCAGTCTCCTCAAAGGCAGACACGGACTGATAGGGATTCTGATCCTCGTCAGCCACCGACCAGGCCGGGTTACTTCTATGAGCATGGGTTTCGGCGACTTCCAGTGGTACCCCCCGGCCTGGCGCCGCCAGCAGCTATTGCCACCAGACCAGATAATCCCAAGATTCTGTAAACCAGATGTGAAATAGGCAGAGAAAGTCGTACCCTGAGTTTACACTGAGACATGATGTCCACCATCTCTACGATTTGGGAGAATCGTGACACGGGTGGGCGTCGTGGGATCGAATCGTGATGATCTTGAGGGAAGTTAGTGGATTCATGCTGATCGTGGCTAAGTTATTTTTGACACGATCACTGTATTGCAATCTGTTACGATTTTATAATGTTCGAGACAGAAGCTCGGAAGAGCACAGTTCAGCCGAACAAACCTTAACAGAACGCAACAGACATAAAGTGCCATCGTAGGCGGATCTTTGATGAACTTGGTGACGCGGTTCCTTCAAGTTTGATCTCCTGGATGCGAGACGTCTCCTTTTTATTCTCCAAGCGCACTCATAAATTGTGGAGCTTTTTTAAATGATAGACATCGTGCCCTAAGGTTAGTGACACAACATGAGGAAGAAGCGATGAGTGGTACCAAAATGAAATGAGAACCCGTCCTCTTGGGGGTAAATCCCGGCTTTAGATAAAGACAGTCACATTTTAAAAAATGCAAATGATCAATACAGAATTCATACCGGATCACAACGACCGCCATCAGTGCTGTCAACCAACAGGGTGCTGATGGAAATTGGACTACTGTTGGTCGAAGACGTCGAAGAAGGAGAGGCGGGAGGCGTGTCCGTAGGCAGAGAGAGAAGAGGAAATGCGTGAGCCTAGGACTGAGAGTAGGGACTTTGAATGTTGGAACTATGCAAGGAAAAGATAGGGAGCTGGCTGACATGATGCAGAGGAGGAAGGTGGACATACTGTGTGTTCAGGAGACAAGGTGGAAAGGTAGCAAGGCTAGAAGCTTAGGAGCAGGGTTTAAACTGTTTTATAATGGTGTGGATGGGAAGAGAAATGGAGTAGGAGTCATCTTGAAGGAGGAGTTTGTCAGGAATGTTCTAGAAGTGAAAAGAGTGTCAGACAGAGTGATGAGTCTCAAGTTAGAAATTGAAGGCGTGATGGTCAATGTTGTTAGTGCTTATGCCCCACAGGCAGGATGTAAGCTAGAAGAGAAGGAGAGATTCTGGAGTGAGTTAGATGAAGTGATGCAGAGTACCCCCAGAGGTGAAAGAGTGGTCATTGGAGCAGACTTCAATGGACATGTTGGTGCAGGCAACAGAGGGGACGAGGAAGTGATGGGCAGGTTTGGTATCCAGGACAGGAACACAGAAGGACAGATGTTGATCGATTTTGCAAAAAGGATGGAAATGGCTGTGGTGAATACGTTCTTCAAGAAGAAACAGAAGCATAGGGTGACTTATGAAAGCGGAGGTAAGAGCACACAGGTAGACTACATCTTGTGTAGGCGATGTAATTTGAAGGAAGTCTGTGACTGCAAAGTAGTAGTGGGTGAGAGTGTTGCCAAACAGCATAGGATAGTGGTGTGCAGGATGACACTGATGGTGAGAAAGGTGAAAAAGGCAAAGGCAGAGCAGAAGACAAAGTGGTGGAAGCTGAAAAAGGAAGAGTGTCGTGTTGTCTTCAAGGAGGAGTTGAAACAGGCTTTGGGTAGTCAGGAAGTGCTTCCAAAGGAATGGACAACCACAGCCAATGTGATCAGGGAGACCGGTAGGAGAGTACTTGGTGTGTCCTCTGGAAGGAAAGTAGATAAGGAGACTTGGTGGTGGAATGAGGAAGTGCAGGAGTGTGTAAAAAAGAAGAGGTTAGCCAAGAAGAAGTGGGACATTGAGAGGACCGAAGAGAGTAAACAGGAGTACAGGGAGACACGGCGTAAGGCGAAGGTAGCAGTGTCAAAGGCCAAACAGAGGGCGTATGATGACTTGTATGATAGGTTGAACAGTAAGGAGGGAGAAAATGATCTATACAGGTTAGCACAGCAGAGAAATAGAGATGGGAAAGACGTGCAGCAAGTTAGAGTGATAAAGGACAGAGAGGGAAATGTATTGACTGATGACAGAAGTGTGCTGGGAAGATGGAAAGAGTACTTTGAAATGCTGATGAATGAGGAAAATGAGAGAGAAAAAAGAGTAGAAGGGGTGACCGTTGAGGAGCAGGAAGTAGCAAAGATTAGTAAGGGAGAAGTGAGGAGGGCATTGAAGAGGATGAAGAGTGGAAAGGCAGTTGGCCCTGATGACATACCAGTTGAGGTATGGAAGTGTCTAGGGGAGGTAGCAGTAGATTTTCTGACAAGAATATTCAACAAGGTCTTAGAAAGTGAGCAGATGCCAGAGGAATGGAGGAGAAGTGTGCTTGTGCCCATTTTTAAGAACAAGGGCGATGTACAGAGTTGTGGCAACTACAGAGGGATAAAGTTGATGAGCCATACAATGAAGCTATGGGAAAGAATAGTGGAAGCAAGACTAAGGGCAGAAGTCAGCATTTGTGAACAACAGTTTGGTTTCATGCCAAGAAAGAGCACCACAGATGCTTTGTTTGCTTTGAGGATGTTAATAGAGAAGTACAGAGAAGGTCAGAAGGAGCTGCATTGTGCCTTTGTGGATCTGGAGAAAGCATATGACAGGGTGCCGAGAGAAGAACTGTGGTATTGTATGAGGAAGTCTGGAGTGACAGAGAAGTATGTTAGAGTGGTGCAGGACATGTATGATAGATGTAAGACAGTGGTGAGGTGTGCTGTCGGTGTGACAGAAGAGTTCAAGGTGGAGGTGGGACTGCATCAAGGGTCAGCTCTCAGCCCCTTCTTGTTTGCTATGGTGATGGACAGGCTAACAGATGAGGTTAGACAAGAATCTCCATGGACTATGATGTTTGCAGATGACATAGTGATCTGTACTGAGAGCAGAAACCAAGTGGAGGAAAATCTAGAGAGGTGGAGGTATGCCCTGGAAAGGAGGGGATTGAAGGTTAGTCTTAGTAAGACAGAATACATGTGTGTGAACGACAAGGACCCAAGAGGAACTTTGAGGTTACAGGGGGCAGAGATAAAGAAGGTGGAGGATTTTAAGTACTTAGGCTCAACAATCCAGAGCAATGGAGAGTGTGGAAAAGAGGTGAAGAAGCACGTGCAGGCAGGTTGGAATGGATGGAGAAAAGTGTCCGGTGTGATGTGTGATAGGAGAGTATCGGCAAGAATGAAGGGAAAAGTGTACAAGACGGTGATGAGGCCAGCGATGTTGTATGGTTTAGAGACAGTGGCCCTGGGGAAAAGACAGGAGGCAGAGTTGGAGGTAGCAGAGATGAAAATGTCGAGGTTCTCTTTGGGAGTAACGAGGATGGATAAGATCAGAAATGAGTACATCAGAGGGACAGCACATGTTAGATGTTTTGGAGACAAAGTTAGAGAGGCTAGATTGAGATGGTTTGGACATGTACAGAGGAGGGATAGTGAGTATATTGGTCGTAGGATGCTGAGGTTGGAACTACCAGGCAAAAGGCCCAGAGGAAGACCAAAGAGAAGATTTATGGATGCGGTGAAGGCGGACATGAAGGTCGTTGGAGTAAGAGTAGAAGATGCAGAGGATAGGGAGAGATGGAGGCAGATCATTTGCTGTGGCGACCCCTGAAGGGAACAGCCAAAAGGAAAAGAAGAAGATAAAGAACTTCACAGCTCCGAGGTACAAATGTAGGGAATCCAGGGATTTTTCCAGCTGTTTTAGGAAATGTAGTCCTCAAAGTCGACAAACCTGTGCGATCTGAGATGTGTATAGTATTACCTCTCAGTCAATGTAATGTGTTGATGGTAAAAGATACATCCCTGAATTTTATGTGCAAACACACCAAGCCTTGTCTAACACCGGGATGTCCTCGTAATTTCGCAGGTCAACACATATACCTGTCCGCTAGAATAGATGGCAGCTTGGTGGTGAGGCCCTACACCCCAGTGTCGAGTGACGACGATAAAGGTTTCGTGGACCTGGTGGTCAAGGTGTGTTGACTTGATTATTTATTTATTTAGCCTAAATGTGAACATTTTAGTTATTTTCATTTGGTACAATCACAACTTACAGCTCTGATTTCCAAATCTGATATTTATTATAATAATGATTAAACCCCCCCCCCCCCCCCCCCCCCCGAGATTATGGGGTGTACAAGGCTGTTGTATGGAACTTGGGTAAAGTCGATGTTAGAGTTTAGTATGGTTGACTTTTTTTTTCCCTCAACTCGAAGGCCTGTAGAACAGACTGGATTATTTTGATGTCACTGGGTATGCAATCGGGAAATTATCATAATTCATTCATAATACATGCAATATACCAGTGTTTATGTATTTAAAAAGTTTCCCAGAGCATCGTATTGATAGGAATTTAACAGGACTGAGATCTTGGGTCTGATGGGCTGATACAGTGAGGAGTTGTCACTGGACTGAGTTACCAGCAGAGACTTGAGCTCTTTATTCCACCATTTTTTTGTCATATTTCATTAAAACCACTTGAAAAAAACTGATCCTTATAATACTGCACAGTCTAGACGAGGATGATGTGTAATACCGGATCGGATTAATTGAATCAAGTTTGATGAGAAATTCTTTGAAGCAAATGATGAAAAAAATTGCTTGGTGAACACTATTCCAGGCTATACGGAACAGGGAGTTTGTCTGTGTGCACGCTATGTGCACTTTGTTTTTACTTCATGTTATTTATTTATTTACTTTTTTAATTAGAGAGTTGATGATTTTTCAATGTGTGTCTCTGATGTTGTGGCAGAGCTTCAGAAGGGACGTATGCATGAGTTTGGCTGTTAAGTTTGGATATCAACTAGCTTTCACCAGAAAGATCACTTTCTCTTTAAATACACACACACACACACACACACACACACACACGTAAACAGTTAGCATACACACACACACACACACATGTAAACAGTTAGCATATACACACACACACACACACACACACACACGTAAACAGTTAGCATACACACACACACACACACACACACGTAAACAGTTAGCATACACACACACACACACATGTAAACAGTTAGCATACACACACACACACACACACACACACACACGTAAACAGTTGGCATACACACACACGTAAAAAGTTAGCATACACACACACTCACACACACACACATGTAAACAGTTAGCATACACACACACACAGTAAACAGTGAGCATACACACACACAGACGTGTAAACAGTGAGCATACACACACACACATATATACAGTGAGCAAGCGCTGCGTACACACCCCCCATACATGTAAACAATGAGTCTTGTGTGTGCACACACACACACACACACACACACACACACACACACAGTATATACAGTGAGCACGTGTGCACACACACACTGCATAAACAGTGAGCATACACACGCACACACACACACACACACACATGTAAACAGTTGGCATACACACACACGTAAAAAGTTAGCATACACCCACACTCACACACACACACATGTAAACAGTTAGCATACACACACACACAGTAAACAGTGAGCATACACACACACAGACGTAAACAGTGAGCATACACACACACACACATATATATACAGTGAGCAAGCGCACACGTACACACCCCCCCGCACATGTAAACAATGAGTGCGCGCGCGCGCGCACACACACACACACACACACACACAGTATATACAGTGAGCACGTGTGCACACACACACTGCATAAACAGTGAGCATACACACGCACACACACACACACACACACACACACACACATGTAAACAGTGAGCATACTACACACACACACACACACACCCATACATGTAAACAGTGAGTGAACACACACACACACACACACACACACACACACACAGATGTAAGCAGTGAGCACACACTCATGCACACATGTAAGCAGTGAGCTGTTGCATGGAACTTGGGTTAAGTGGATATTAGAGTTTAGTCTTCTTCTTTTCCTTTTGGCTGTTCCCTTCAGGGGTCGCCACAGTGAATCATCTGCCTCCATCTCATCCTATCCTCTCCATCTTCTTCTGTTACACCAATTACCTTCATGTCCTCCTTTACCACATCCATAAATCTTCTCTTTGGTCTTCCTTTGGGCCTTCTGCCTGGTAGTTCCAACCTCAGCATCCTACTACCAATATACTCACTATCCCTCTTCTGTACATGTCCAAACCATCTCAATCTAGCCTCTCTGACTTTGTCTTCAAAACCTCTTACATGTGCTGTCCCTCAGATGAACTCATTCCTGATCCTATCCATCCTCGTTACTCCCAAAGAGAACCTCAACATTTTCATCTTTGCTACCTCCAGCTCTGCCTCCTGTCTTTTCCTCAGCGCCGCTGTTTCTAAACCATACAACATCGCTGAACGGGCAGTGGTGGTCTAGTGGTATAAGGCGCCGGGTCGCTGATCCAAAGGTTGGGGGTTCGAGTCCCACTCTCCACAAGGTTGTCACTGTCCTCCCAGTGCAGCTAACTGGGTTATCAAAGGCCGGCCATGTCTCTCACTGTCTATGGTGTGAGGCATGTAAAAGAACCATTGCTGACTTTCGACAAGAGTAGGCTGCAAAGCCGTCAGCGTGTTTCCGCCCTGCGATGGCCTGGCGAGCTGTCCAGGGTGTACTCTGCCCTTGCCCTGAGATGGTGGAGATGGGCACCAGCCTCCCCGTGACCCTAATTAGGATGAAGCGGTTACAGAAAATGAACTGAACTGAACAACATCGCTGGCCTCATCACTGTCTTGTACACTTTTCCTTTCATTCTTGCCGATACCTTCCTATCACACATCACACCGGACACTTTTCTCCATCCATTCCAACCTGCCTGCACACGCTTCTTCACCTCTTTTCCACACTCTCCATTGCTCTGGATTGTTGAGCCTAAGTACTTAAAATCGTCCACCTTCTTTATCTCTGCTCCCTGTAACCTCACCGTTCCTCTTGGGTCCTTGCTGTTCACACACATGTATTCTGTCTTACTGAGGCTAACCTTCATTCCCCTCCTTTCCTGGGCATACCTCCACCTCTTTAAATTTTTCTGCACTTGTTCTCTGCTCTCACTACAGATCACGATGTCATCTGCAAACATCATAGTCCATGGAGATTCTTGTCTAACCTCGTCTGTCAGCCTGTCCATCACCATAGCAAACAAGAAGGGGCTCAGAGCTGACCCTTGATGCAGTCCCACCTCCACCATGAACTCTTCGGTCACACCGACAGCACACCTCACCTCTGTCTTACATCTCTCATACATGTCCTGCACCACTCTAACATACTTCTCTGAGCCCCTTCTTGTTTGACTTCCTCATGCAATACCACAGTCCCTCTCTCGGTACCCTGTCATATGCTGTCTCCAGATCCACAAAGGCACAAAGCAACTCCCTCTGGCCTTCTCTGTACTTCTCTATTAACATCCTCAAAGCAAACACTGCATCTGTGGTGCTCTTTCTTGGCATGAAACCATACTGTTGTTCACAAATGCTGACCTCTGCCCTTAGTCTAGCTTCCACTATTCTTTCCCATAACTTCATGGTATGGCTCATCAACTTGATCATAATTCATTCATAATACATGCAATATACCAGTGTTTATGTATTTAAAAAAGTTTCCCGGAGCATCGGATTGATAGGAATTTATCAGGACTGGGATCTTGGGTCTGATGGACTGATACAGTGAGGAGTTGTCACTGGACTGAGTTACCAGCAGAGACTTTGAGCTCTTGCGTTATTCCACCATTTTTTTTGTCATATTTCATTAAAACCACTTGAAAAAATTGATCCTTATAATACTGCACAGGCTAGACGAGGATGATGCGTAATACCGGATCGGATTAATTGAATCAAGTTTGATGAGAAATTCTTTGAAGCAAATGATGAAAAAATTTCTTGGTGAAGAGAGTTGATGATTTTTCAATGTGTGTCTCTGATGAGCACACACACACACACACACACACACACACACACACACACACACACATGCAAACAGTGAGCACACACACAAACACACAAGTGAACAATGAGTACACATACACACACACCTGTAAACAGTGAGCACACACACACACACACACACACACATACAAACAGTGAGCACACACACACATATGTAAACAGTGAGCACACACACAGACAAACACACAAGTGAACAGTGACTACACACACACACACACACACACACACACACACACACACACACATGTAATCAGTGAACACACACATGTAATCAGTGAGCACACACACACACACACACACACACACACACACACATGTAAACAGTGAGCACACACACACACTTGGAGCAGGGGGCTGTTACACACACTGAGTTGCCCTGAGAGAAGTTGGGGTTTTTGCTCGGGTCGCTTCAGCCATGAATGTGGAGGAAGTGCAGGTGTAACTCACTCCCTGACCACCACACATTTTTCATGCTGGTTCAGTTAAATAAATGTAATTAATTGAAGAGATGTAGTATTTAAATCAAAAAGGTCACAGACACTATCTGGATTAATGAAGAGAGAGACTTTTACTTTATAAGTTTACTTTAGATGCGTTTACTGATAAGTCATAGTTCAGTTTACTTTTTAATGTGACAAAAGGTTTAAAACAAATGAGTAGCTTTTACATCGTAGCATTGCTTCACTCATCAGGTTATTTATTTCTCCCCCCTTATCGTCAAGTGTGTTTGAGTTGAAATATACAGCGTCCTGCCCCGCTCTCTGTGTACATGTAGGAGGTGCCAGGCAGAGAGAACACATGAACTCCGATACGTGGTTTAACCTGCTGCAACGTAAATGTCCACGGTAACAAGGTGTCCGTAAACCTCGGTGTTCTCAGATGTGTCTGTGCTGTACTCATTTAAAAATGGCATTGTTCTGGAAGGTTGTGTGTGTGTGTGTGTGTGTGTGTGTTTGTATTTTCAGATATACTACAAGAACACCCATCCAAAGTTTCCTGAAGGTGGAAAGATGTCTCAGTACCTGGACAATCTTCGCATTGGTGACATGATTGACTTCAGAGGGCCGAGTGGACTTCTGGTTTACAAAGGCCAAGGTGTGCGTGGTTCCTCTCAGGCCTGCACCGTGTGCACACCGCTCTGAATTATGATGTGTGGTGATGGCAGTAGGGTTAGATTATCACTAGTATGACATTTGTGTGTGTGTGTGTGTGTGTGTGTGTGTGTGTGTGTGTGTGTGTGTGCTAGTTATTTTTTCTGAATGGAGAAACTAAATGAGTTCTCTGCTGTTTTTGTATTTATTGCTCAATAATGTTTATTGGCTGATTCCCACTTTAGGAGTATTTGAAATCAAACCTGAGAAGAAGGCAGCTCCAGAGGTTAAGACTGCCAAACAGCTGGGCATGATCGCTGGAGGAACAGGTTATTATGTTTTTAAGATTTTTTTTTTTAGTGAACGCAATCTTTTTTTTTACATAAAGTGCCATGTAAGACCCGTTTTCAGTGTCAGTGCGGTAGTGTAGTATACTGACAGGAACTTTGCTCAAATAGCGACATCAGTGCTAAATGCTACAGATAATCTGAGACCGAATGTTTCATCGTATGTGATGATACAGCGATCCCTCGCTACTTCACGCTTCAATTCATGCGGCTTCAGTGCATCGCGGCTTTTTAAATAAATAAATAAATAAATATTCATCGATTTTAAAAAAAGTAAGGAAATTAAGGAAGATTAGGGCAAAAAGTTAAGGAAATGCAGCAAAAACATTCCCAATTATGCAAAAAAACAACAAAAAACAAAACCCTAAACCAACAAAAAACAACCCAAAGTCTCCCATTAAAACTACTTAAATTGTTATGAGGTGCGCATCTGAGTGCCAGCCCGCGCATGTGCGTGCATGCGCACATCTGTATGTGTGCGTGTTTGTATTGTATTTACATCTTCTGCATTATTTTTACATTTTTAATTGTTATTATAAGCATTTATAGCATTGAATATGTATTTATTGATATTATATATACACATATACATGTATGTATACATCGGGGGGGGGAATCCTACTTTGTGGATTTTGATGGTCGTGTGGGGATCTCGATCCCAATTAACCGTGGAAAATGAGGGATCCCTGTATAAATGTTTTTAACTTGTTTATATCAGTCTCGGCGGCACGGTGGTGTAGTGGTTAGCACGTCCGCCTCACAGCAAGAAGGCCTGGGTTCGATTCCCGGCCTGGGTGTTTCTGTGTGGAGTTTGCATGTTCTCCCTGTGCTTGTGTGGGTTTCCTCCGGGTACTCTGGTTTCCTCCCACAATCCAAAGACACGCACAGTAGGTTAATTGGCCGTTCTAAATTCCCCGTAGGTTCGCATCGTGCAGAAGGCAATGGCAAACCACTGCACTGATCCTGATAAGAAAACCTCCATGAGGATGATAACCAGGGCGTTATCCTTCGCCAATGGCCGTCCTACGACTCAGGCACTAGATAGATAGATAGAGATCGGTCTCGGATTATCTGTAGCATTTAGCATTGTTGTCGCTATTTGAGTTATTGAGGAGTCCACTTGTAAAACCTACTAAGTCATGTTTTGTTGGAATAAATAAATAAAATCTAGAAATTGTAGCGGAATTGAAACTCTGCCACATCATTTGTGTGTATTTAAAAAAAAAAAAAAAAAAAAAAATCAGATTTTTCTTAAAAACTCGAACGCGACTCAGAAGGCTTTTATAAGTGGACGCCTCCGTCATAGCATCGCCAACGTGAGATTCAAGGCATGGAGCCTATCACAAAAGACACTGGGCAGAGGCGGTGCATACTCTGAATAGCTCGCCAGACCATCGCAGGAACACACACACACACACACACACACACACACACACACACACACACACCTAGTCAGCCTACTGTGCATGTCTCTGGACCTTCATGCTTTGAGGCGAATGTGCTGACCATTTATCTAATCACTGTGGTGCCCTAAACAGGAAATGTAAATCAAAAAAAAAGTGACCAAACTTGTATAGCACTACACAAACATCGATGATGATGATGATGATAATGATGGGAATAAAGCGGTGTTTAGAAAGTGTAGATAAAGGATGTAGATCGAGTCTTCATTGAGAAGGAGCCCATTAGAACGAGCCCATGAATATAAATCTTCAGACGTTGAGAATTCAGCACGACTTCTTCCTGCAAAAGCATTTCGTAATTGGGTTTGTAAGCTGATGCCGGTCTCTCGGCAGGTATCACACCGATGCTGCAGCTCATCCGGGCAATAATGAAGGATCCCAAAGACAAGACCATCTGCTTCTTGCTTTTTGCTAATCAGGTGAGTCACTGCTCACTTTCCAGTAAATAAACTACAGCTCTCCTCTTCATATATTGATAAACTACAGCTTTCCAATTTCTAAACTATTGCTTTTTACTAACAAGCGAAAGCTTTCCTGTAAATAAACTACAGGTAAGGTAAAGTCGGTTGGGCTTTTTATACCCGCGCCATAGTTGCTCATTGGACCGGTGCTTATCCCCGGTTTCAATAGCGTGAAGCTACCAGGAGTTCAACTCCTCCTGGATGGGACGCTAGTCCAGCGCAGGTTACCTTCCCAGTATATTTTACTGGTATCCATTGATACTGCTGGATGAACAGAGGCACACTTGTGGTTAAAACCTTGCCCAGGGATCTTAGCACAGTGGGGGTCTAATTGGGATTTGAACACACAACCTCCCGATTGCGTATGAGCGCAGCACCCTAACCACTACGCCACCGGCCCCACTTTAAAAAAAAACTACAGCGCTCCTATTAATAATCTACATTTAAAAAATAAACTACAGCTTTCCTATTAGCAATCTACAGGATTCCTCTTCGGGCAGTGGTGGTCTGGTGGTAAAGGTGCTTGGATAATTGATTCCAAGGTTGTGGGCTCAAGCCCCACGATCAACGGGTTGTGACTGTCCCCCCCAGTGCAGCTAACTGGGTTATCAAAGGCCGGCCATGTCTCTCACTGTCTATTCTGGGAGGTTCATGTAAAAGAACCATTGCCGTCTTTCAGCAAGAGGAGCTGCATAGCCATCAGCGAGTTTCTGCCCTGCGATAGCCTGGCAAGCTGGCCAGGGTGTACTCTGCCCTCGCCCAGAGTCGGCTAAGATTGGCCTCCCCGCGACCCTAATTAGGATTAAGCGGTTGAGAAAATGAATCAATGAAAGGATTCCTTTTAAACTACAGCTTTCCTCTAAATAAACTACATTTTTATTAATAAATTATAGCTTTTCTGTAAATAAACTACAGAGTTCCTATTCCAGCTTTCTTATTTATCTACATTTTTTATCAATAAACAATTTTTCTGTTAAACTACAGCCATCCTATTAGTAATCTACAGTTTTCCAATTGATGAATTACAGTTGATGGCCGATACGGAAAATATACAAACCCACTTTTGTTTCTTGCTTAAACAGACAGAGAAAGATATTCTGCTGCGTCCCGAGCTGGAGGAGATCCAGGCGAATTACCCGGACCGCTTTAATCTGTGGTACACCCTGGACAAGGTTCCTGAAGGTGAGGACAATCGAGCTTGAGAATCTCACTATTGGCTAGAGTGGTGTGATTAGTTTGAATTGTGATAGTTCAGGTCTCTCTCTCTCTCTCTCTCTCTCGATCGGTGTGCTATAGGAAAGTAATCAATGATGATGCTACAATACAAAATTGAATATATGAATATTTTTTTGTAACCCCATGTCCCACAGTGTTTTATTCCTTCTCTATTCTTAACTTTTTTCTAATGACACCAAACTTCTTATCAATGTCCAGATATTTCTAGTCTCCAAATAAATCCAGATCAGCACAGCAGGCACTTCCTGCATCACCGTGAAAGGGTTTTATTTTATATCATTAGCTCACTGGACATTTCTCCATTTCTTACACTTCTGCTTTCCAGATATAATATTAACAAATACAGTGATACCTCAGCTAACGAATCTAATCCGTTCTGAGGGTGCGCTCGTAAGCCGAAAAGTCTGTTAGACGAAACAATTATTCCCATAAGAAATAACAGAAAACCAATGAATCTGTTCCAAGCCCCTCCCAAACTCGTATAACCTGCCACAAACACATATATTTGACCTAATATATTAAAGATAAACATGTAAAAACAATAAATATTTCATAATAATAATACATGTACATTCAAAATAATAAATAATAATAAAACTAGAACAAACTAAGTTAACTAAACCTTCCGATCATCGACTGCGGTGAAGATGTCACGTGGGCAAGCAGGAGGTGGTGTGTAACAGATGACGAGGAGAATTTTGTCTGTTGTCTGTGTGCACGGAAAGAATGCCAGCAAGGAAAGGCTCATGGTGAGCTCCCACAAGGCCAGTGCTTCTCAAATAGTGGGGCGCACGGTGCATGCTTTTTTTTGCCATGCTGTACTAGAATTAAGTGTAATTGCGCATCCACTACAGTAGTTGGCAGTGGCGCTCTCATTGTCTTGCTATGATGTAAAAGCACCGAAGTGCAGTAAACACTATTATACTATGTATGTCTGTCTGTTTTTCCCTTTTACTCGGGAGTCGCCACAGCGAATCATCTGATTCGCACATTTGATTTGGCAGAGGTTTTTACGTCGGATGCCCTTCCTGTCACAACCCTTTTTAGCAAGGGACAGAAACACGTTGACGACTTTGCAGCTACTCTTTACGAAAGTCAGCAATGGTTCTTTTACATGCCTCTCACCATAGACAGTGTTTAAAGTGAATTTTTGCTTGTTGGATGGAGCAGATCTTTGGCGAGTTCAAAGCTCGTATCATGGAAAACTCGTTATAAGGGACACTCGTTAAACGAGGTACCACTGTATTATAATATAATAATTTTTGCGAATGAATACCATAAATGAGTGATTGAAGCAGTTCTAAACGATTCTAATCTTTCGCCTCATTTCTTTTCTTTCTTCTGTAGTTCATACAGTATTTTCACAGTCCAGGTCCGGTTGTGCAGCCTGTTGTGCGTGTGTTAATGTTTATCCTGTACCCGACATCCGGTTCCAACTACTCCTCTAATTAGCCGCCCTTCATGATTGAAGTGGAAGTGTCAAGATCCCTGCCTTGACACATGAAACTAATATGTGCAGGATCAATGCAATACTCGAGCCATTAAGAGATCAGAGTCAGGAACAGTCCTGCTGTGGTATAAACAGGGTATGTTGACTGGATGACTCAGAAAGCATTGTTCTTATTTATGTAACAGAATGGGAGTACAGCCAGGGGTTCATCAACGAGCAAATGGTGCAGAACCACCTTCCTCCCCCCTCTGACGACACACTCATCCTCATGTGTGGGCCTCCACCCATGATCCAGTTCGCCTGCAACCCCAACCTGGATAAAGTGGGCCATTCCCTCAGCAGACGTTTCGTCTTCTAGAATAGAATCCAGCCACACAATAATTCCGACTGCTACAGTGCTGAAGAAGCCCAACACCAAGCTTTCACCATCATAGTATCTGCAACCACACATTTTGATATGCAACCATTAGCCCTTGCGACTGTTCGAGTTGGGGTTTGTACTTATTTTGTCACGTCAGTCTATATGTGCTGTTCTGTCATGATTAGTATGTTCGTCAGTAGAAGATTAAATTAAGGGGAGAAATAACAGGGCAGCCAGTTTTTTTTGATGTGATATTTGATATGTACACCAAACAATCATTGAAATGTATAATTTCAAGGTCAGGGTTTGTACGTTTTTTGTTTTTTATTTTTATTTTTTAAGACAGTGCCTTAGTACCAAGCACCTTACTGTAGAGTATAATACAGTACATTGGCTTTAATATGCTCAAAGTAAAATTTAAAAGGTATATAAATAGATAACATTACAATTATTGCATTACTGGGAAAAAAAAAAGTGGAATGGAACGTTGTAATAACAGATCGGTCGGTTATCGCTCGCTTGCTTTCATCAGTTCAGTGTCGTGCCAGGCGTTCATTTATAAAGCTACAAATATATTTGCATCATTTAACCTGCCGAACTCCAGTAATCAGATCTACGCAATAATCCTGCTTCATGCAAAAATGTTCGCTGGCACCTGCCATAATCTCATGTCTCATGGTCTATATAGTGTTGCATTGTATTGCTGTGGGTTTGATGAATGAAGGATTCATCATATGAAGCATCAATAAAGCAAAGGTTTACTTCATCTGTCTTTGGTGTGCATGCTCATCCATTTTAATAGGAGCAATCTGAGGTGCTCTACAGAAGATTTTCACTCATTCTCCAGGTCAGGCAATCATATTAGGATCTTGGCAAGGCTGGAACCTATCTTCTGCCTCCACTGAGTGAAGGTCCATCTCACCAGACCATCATCTGGGAAGCATTCACACTCCCATGTAGAAGTAATTTGGACCAGCTAATTAGTCTGATGTGCAGATTTTTGGTATGTCGGAGGAAATGCCACCAATACAACTCGTTCATTCGCTGAAATGCTGAATTCTATCTCAGTTGGCTCTGGGCAAGGTAAACCCTGAGCAGCTCACCAGTCCATCACACAAAGATTTGCACTCACACCTCAAGTCAATTAAAAACTATACAATGTGCATTTCTTTGGACTGTGAGGGGGACCGGTGTACCCTGAAGAGACCCATTCCAGCCCAGACCCTTGTTCCTGTGAGGCGGATGTGCTGTCTCCTGTGCCACCGTTCTGCACTACTAGAAAGAGAAATAATTGTTGTGAATTTAGTTATTGGCGGGTTTACTAGTTTGGTCTTTTTCTGTCAGGTACCCAGATTGATTGAGTCTGTTCATCTAACCTCAGATTCATATTCAGGACTGATAGGAGTGAAGCAATCTTCTGGAGTAACACATTAAGTTTCAGAGCTGCATTTCTGCTCATCACGACTACAAAGTGGAGTTTATAAATATATTATAAATTAGTGGAGTTAATAGTCACATCAGCCCTGAACCAGGCTCACTGTCCTCTGACCTAAGAATCACCACCTCAATATGGCACAAATGCAGAAAGTGTAAAATCTTAAGATCATGTGTGAAAGTTTGTTAGAACATAGATCAAGTATACCGCCAGTCAAACTCAGATGGTTGGTGTTGTGCGTGTTTGTGCACAGCACAGTGCCTAATCCAAGTACTCTGAAAAAAGTACGTTTTCAGCCATCAGATATCCACAGGAAGCTCATTCCACCACCTTGGAGTTTAGATGCATTTTCCCCCTTTAGGAGGGAGCAGTCTCGCAGTGCAAGGCGTAATAAGTGCTTTGAGGTTGGAAGGTGCAGGTCCATTTCTGGCTTTGTGGGCAAGCATTTTTAAATTGAATGCGAGCAGCTACAGGAAGCCAGTGGAGAAATAGTAGCAGTGATGTGGTGTCGGGAAAACTTGGGAAAGTTGAACACAAACCGTGCAGCTGCATTCTGGATCATTTGCAGAGGTCGAATAGCACTCAAAGGTAGACCTGCTAGGAGTGAGAGAAGAGATCGACACGATCGAGAAAGATTAGTGATCTGAGAAGAGGAGGACAAGCAATTGTCCATGGTTATTCCAGGGCTTCGTGCAGCACCTGAAGGAAAGATCACAGCATTGACCAAGGAGATTGCAAGATCTTGATGTGGGGATGAGTCAACTGGGATCAACGAATGCAGGATTTTAAACCTAAACAAAAACTCTGACTTGAGTAGTAATCACAAAAGTACCACATGTAAAAGATTCACAGAATTTTATTGACTACGATTCTTAAAAACAAGACAACACCTGGACATACCTGGTTAAAGAATAACCATCCAGTGATGTGCAGAGTAAATGATTTAAAGGAGACCATTATTACTCAGGACTCCCAAGTGTACCTACCAGGCAGTAAGTGTCTAAATTCAGTATAGCGTATCGCATGCTATTATAAGCAGGAGTCGATGCATATGATAAACCTGAATATACGAATAAGGAAAAATCCTCTAACTAAAACAAGATTTAAAATACTTTTGGTCATCGTTTTGCAGTCTGGTACGGTTTCTCCTGGACATTGAAGCATGCTGATTATTGAAAAAATAAAGAATAAATAAACATTCCACTATTGTCGATTGCTTTTATGGTCAGACTCGGGACAAGATGCCACGGGAGTGCTACCATCACAGTAAGTTTACGCAGCTGGAGATGAACGTCACAGGTGGTGCTGTAGAGGTGTTTCATAGTAAAAAAACAAAAACAAGACAAAAAATACACAGGAAAGATCATTTTGTTTCTCCAGAAACGCAGGCTCATGTGCTGGAGTTGGTGCATGTGGCATCAGGAGAGTGAGACTGCATCTCTCTGAAGAGCTCGTCTTCTTTCAGCATGCTCTACACACACACACACACACACACACACATCCCCAAGGGAAACTCATTAGAAACAAAAGTGATCAAAAGTCTGATGCAAATATAAAAACCGTCCAGACGACATACACTATGTATATTTCCCCTATAAATTAAATATTTTATTAGTGTTTAACCATTTGACTGTCCTGCGATGGCCTGGCGAGCTGTCCAGGTTGTACCCCGCCCTCACCCAGAGTTGGCGGACATGGGCGCCAAGCCTCCCTGCGACCCTAATTAGGTTTAAGCGGGTCAGAAAATGAATGAGGACATAACCATTTGACCTCTGTGGTAATTCAAGGTCAAAATTATGGAGGGCCAAAAGTGCCATGATTCAAAAAATAAATGTAAAACGATGACCTAATCCTGCCATTAAATATTTAAGCTTGGAAGCAAATACGAAATAAACAAACACATCTATCAATGTCCGGTGGAGAGAACGTTACATTAGAACAGTGCGTTCACTGACGAGTCACATGTAATGTGCTTTCGAACGTGTGCGTGTTCTGTGTAACTTGATGACAAAGCTGATCTTTTAACGATCGAATTAGATCCCTGCGTGGACCGATTAGAAAGTCGCTGTCTATGTAAATGTAATGCTTATCGTAATATTATTCAGTACAATTTCCATTAGCTCTCAGATATCGATTATAATTACACAAACAATATATAGATCGCGCCAAAAGGTAACTTACTAGCATTGATGTGCACTCATGGACCGCGAACGCAATTTCCTACGGAACATAAACCTGCGTGCCACAGCACCTACCGCGTAGCTCATGTAAAAGAACATAATTACTGTACTTAAATGTGTCTAGTAATACAATTTGTTCAATACACCCACATGGTATTGATCCAATTCAACAAATTAGAATAATTATTTCAATATTTATTTAATTCCTGAGGTCTGCTGCAGTACATCATGAATATTTTTCTGTCTCCCTCACTCAGTCAGTAGGCGGGGCTAAACTCAGTGGGCAGGGCTCTCTCACCTCGTACTCTACGTGAGCAACTCCTGCTAATATATATTCTGTACCATGTTTCACATGAGAGTTCATGCAGGTTCTCCATGAAGCCCCACCCACTCATATTGATTGATGGGTAAAGTTGTCAGATCAATTAAATTCATGATGCAGTGCAGCACAGGGACAAGGAATTACATTTTTAATATTAAAATAATTCTAATTGTCATTTTAATGAATTAACATGTAATTAATTCAGCATTCATTCAATTCCAATTACAGTGGTACCTCACCTTACGAAATTAATATGTTCCAGAGCCGTTTTCTTAACCTGGATTTTTCGTTAATTGAACCGCATTTTACATGTAAAGCGTACGATTTGTTCTAAGGCCCCCGAGACGACCCCTAAACCCTTTAAAAATTATAAAAGTATACCTTTTAAGACCTCCTTCTGCTTCAATATCATATCGATGGTAGACGGGTTTGCAATATCACTCAACCGCATGCCCCGAGCCAGCTTCTTTTCACTCGCACCGGAAATCATGCGTGTGTGTGTGTGCGTGTGTGTGTGTGTGTGTGTGTGCGCGAGCGTGTTGACCATGTCTTCTTAGCAGAGTTATACTCTTAAAAATGTTTATGGAAGGTTAAAAGCAATGAGAATACTCACAAATCTCATGAAACAACAGTAACTGTCCTTTGAACGAAAAGCATTATGGGAGATGGAGCTCCATAATGGCCAATGGGAGGGAGCTGCGTCATCCCTCCTAGCCAATGGGAGGCCAGCAGGGCGGGATGTTGGAAGATGGTTATGGGAGAGCAGCTCGTGAACTTGTTTCGTATACAGAGACAAAAAATTTTGGAAAATGTTTTTTCATAACCTGGATTTTTCGTTTGCTGGGATTATCGTAAGGTGAGGTACCACTGTATAATAAATTAATGGCAAACTGAAGTAATAATATTTGATGAATTTATCAAATCAATTTTGGCATTTTCGGTCCTCAGCAGCAAATCACATGACTTAGATTTCCTCATGAATTTCTTCGTCATTCATTTTGTCCAGGTACACAAACCTTTGCACGGTCATCTACATTACTATTGTCTGTCTGTCCTGTTATTCAGTGACATGGAAATCTTACAGTGAGGTTGTTGATCCCTTCGGAAAAGGCTCCGATCTCCTTCACCGTGCCTTCCGAGTCCTCCATCTATCAAAACGGAGACATTTTAAACGTACACAAGAAATATCCACTAAACTACACAACATGTCCAGGTTTAATATCATCAGACAGACTGTAATAACACGCTTTAAAGTGAGAAGGTGCAGCACCTGCTTCAGGTGGTCCAGGTTGTCCTCACCGATGTGATGCTCCCGGTGGAAGGTGCTGTTCTGGGGCGTCTGCACCTCCAGAGGACACAAATATTCCTCAGTTTCCTCCTGACGCTTCCGCCTCAAGGTTCCGAAACTGCTAAAGGACAGACGTCTTGGCTGGACACGACAGACAAGAGATTACTTCAGGATTTCTTATAGTTCCAGTGAAGAACAGGACGGTCTTCACTGTGACTGCTCAGGAGAAATGTGTGAATTTTTATACTGTAAAACGTTACCGCTCGCTCAAGGTTACACTGCAGGACGGGGTAAATTTGGACGATTTTCATTCATTCTCCAAGTCACTTAATCCTTATTAGGGTCACATGGAGGCTGCTGCCCATCTCAGCCGACTCTGACCAAGGGCAGGGTACACCCTGGACACCTCGCCAGGTCATCACAGGACCAACACTCACATTCACACATGCACCGGAGCGGAGATTTGGAACAGCCAATTAATCTATTGTACATGTTTTTGGAGTGTGGGAGGAAACCTGAGTACCCGGAGGAAACCCACGCAAGCACGGGGAGAACGTGCCAACTCCACCCAGAAACACACAGGTGGGGTCAATTATTTTTCTTCCATTTTAATTTTAATGTTAAGGGAATAATTCGGCCACATATGGGTACAATCATTAAAAAGACCACAACAGGTGACACCAAGTTTATTTATATTGTGTAACTGTGTGTTATTTGAATAAGATAAAGGACGAAAAAGAAAGAAAAAATTCTTACCAGCTAAAAATGTTGTTCTTTTGTAATTTTTAAATTATTCAAATGTTAAAATGACTTCATTAAAAACATGATTTAATTATTTTACTGAGCGACTTTATCCTATTAATGTGCCATTTGCCAACTCTGGACAAAGGCAAAGTATACCTTGAACAGTTCACTAGTCCAGCACAGGGCCAAAACACTTCCCCACCCCCCACCCCCACACACACCTGCCGAGCCCAGAACTTGCACCCAATGAAAACAATCTTAATTAATAATTAAAATCAACGAGTAGCTGATATTCTCAGGGTGGGGGCCAATCACACTACAGGTGTAATAGAAAACTGACTGACTCGAATGGAAAGTTGCAGTCGTCTCCTTTCATTCTCAAAATTTTTCTCAAATTTGTCTCACGACATACACAGCATCATCATATTCTGGTTGCTGAGTTTGTAAAATCACCGCAAGATATTTCAGATGCAAGAGCCACTCCACCGAAAGTAGGCTCTTGGGTCCAAAAAGTAAAAATGGGATTTTTAGACAGTCAGATAGAGGAGGCCCAAAACTGCAAAATGCAGCAAAAAGTTTATCAATACGTTGAAAACTGAGCGAGTTATGCCATTTCTTGTGTCGGCATTCAACTAAAAATTTCAAAAGACGTTTTAGAGAAAAATGAGCACAAAGACTGCACTTCTTCCAACATCACTAGTCCTTAGCAACCAAATATTTTTATGCCCTTCAGCCATATAAACTTTGAGAAAACATGTCTCGGAAGAGTTTCAGGAAGAGATGATAAGAGAAATCATCCTCATTTTAATCTGACACGCCCTTTTTAAACATATCAGTCACCATGTTAACCTCCAAAAATTAACAAAAAATGACTTTTTTTTCCATTTCTGTTTATTCCAATAAGATCAGTATGTATCTTTTTGACCATTATATAAACGTTCAAATGCCTTCAAATGATACTGAAAAAAAACACTGTTGGGTTCAAACAATCACACTGAAATTAACAAAACTATATATATATATATATATATATATATATATATATATATATATATATATATATATATACACACACACACACAGTGATACCTCAGCTCACGAACATAATTGGTTCCCTGAAAGTGTGTGTGAGGCGAAAAGTTCGTCTTCCGAACATTTATTTCCCATAAGAAACCATTAAAATGAGAATAATCCGTTCCCAGGTCCCCATAAAACATAATTTTCTACTAAATAAGCCTTAAAACTACACAAAAATATACCTTATTTTATGTATAATAAATCTCTATTGTATTGTAATTAAAGAAATAAACTGTACTGTATAATAAAGTGGTTTTATTTACCTTTGTGATGGTAGTTGACGGCTTGATGGAATGGAGTGGGAGGAGGAGGGAGGGAGGGACTTACTGTTTGGAAGGAGTGTTTGGAAACGCCTACTGTTTGGAAACACCCTTAGCCACACACGCACCCTTAATAGCTTCCTTGTTCCTTGTACTGGTACTGGGACGCTGAGTCACACAAACGCACACCTCGTTCGTGTTTTTCAATGATCTCCGCCTGTGGTGGGGTCTTTTTCGGTCCCATAATAGCAAAAGTACACTCAATATGGTCCAAAATGTCTATCAAACACAAACCACTTCCGCATTCAAAGAAAGGGGGTGACCAACTGTGACGCCGTGAACGTGCGTCAGCTTCTCGTGGCCGCCACCGTGGCGCTGTTCGACCGCGTGGTTTGATTCGTCCGCCGAAAACTAGTTCGTCAGCAGAGACTATATGCTCGCAAATTTAATGTTCTTGAGGCGAAAAGTTCGTGATCTTAAGCGTTCGTCAGCGGAGGTTTTACTGTATATAAAAGATAACCATATAACAAAACTCTCTGATCTCTTTATACAAGTAAAATTCATCAACTCCGCCCTCAGCATCATCATCTTCATCTATATCCTGCTCAGCAGATAAAATCACATCATCTTTACAAACACCAGTCATCACATTTTTATTAACAGATGCCTCTTCATCAACATCAAAATCTTCAACACAGCTGGCATCATCATCATCAGTTTGTTTATATGTAAAAGGTATGAAACATTTAAGTATTTTTCAGATCTTGACCAATTTTCGTACAAAACTAAACAACCCACAATCCAGCGTGTCCAGTCCACACAAGATTACACACAAATCAAATGATCAAAAAAATTCCATCATCAAATTTTGCGTGCAGAGAAAAATACCAATACTCATACAATACTCATATTAAGCTTCTAAAGTACATAATACTGAGTATATGGGATTTTCTTTTACTGAATTGCAATGGAATCATGTCTTTCTTAATATTCCAGCAGGCCTGAGGTATCTCACACGCACACACACACTGTAAGCAGTGGGTGCTCATTTGTACAGCTATCACACCATTTGCACTCATTTGCCCCACTCCCTTCATATACTGTATTTTCTTCCATTCAAATTGCACTAGTTCATCTGTGGATGCTGCTAATTTAACCGTTTGCACACTGTGTGTGTGTGTGTGTGTGTGTGTGTGTGTGTGTGTGTGTGTGTGTGTGACAAAGAGACAGCCAAATTCCAGCGTGGAATTTAACATCTATATTAATGTTGCTCGATATCACAGATGACATTTCACTCTCCTTTCCAGAAATGATGTGTGTTCACAATCTTATAAATAAACTTACTGACTGTTATTGAAGAGAAAGTCTGAGAAGTTCCACATGCGGTATACTAGAGTCAGGAAGTAAACAGGAAGTTAACGTGTGACGGGCACTGAACATGTGACCGAGTTCACCAATCAGTGTGCTCGTTTCAGATCTTTCCTTAGCAACTAGTCTGCATTGTTTACGTGCATATCGTCTTTATAACCTTTATTTTATTCACTGAAATGGGATTTTAATATTAAAACAGTATCCAAAATGGAGAGACGACTTCACGCCTGTTCTTCTGGTCTATGGATTATAGTGTGTCTTGTACCGAACTCGGTGAATAATTGCAAAGAAAACCGTTAAGTTTGCTACTGTTTTTATCCAGTTTTATGAGGGTACTCATCAGAAAAATGGAAATAAAAGACATATTTAGTGAGTTTAGTCGATTTCACTTCAGCAAGTGAGAGTTGAATACTTGTTTTAATGGTTTATGCAAAAATCCGAATTTCGATAAAAAAATGACCAATTTAACTTTTTTGGCCATTTTCTCGAAAGTAGTCTGTGCAACAAGCGCCTGCATTCGGTGGAGCACCTCACATATGTTTGAAATGTGGCAGAACGGGGCTTTGACAATCAGTCTGAACCTCGCAAGAAAATCATCGTTTTACTTACAAATGATTTGTTTTTCACTTGCAAAAAAGTGATAAGTCAGAGACTTCCACGTGGAAAGTTTGAGAAAGTTTTGAGATTTGCAGGCTTTTACCATATTCTGTGTATTTTATATTCAGTTTGTTGGTGCTAATAATAAATAAATAAATAAATAATAAAGCGAATGGTTTGAGAACCCCCAGTACAGCCAACTGGGTTATCACAGGCTGGCCGTGTCTCTCACTGTCTATAGTGGGAGGTTCATGTATAAGAACCATTGCTGGCCTTCGTCAAGAGTAGCTGCATAGACGTCAGTGTGTTTCCGCCCTGCGATGGGCTGGCAAGCTGTGCAGGGTGTACTCTGCCCTTGCCCAGAGTCGAGTGAGATGGGCGTCAACCTCCCTGCGACCCTAATTCGGGTTAACCGGTTCAGAAAATGAATGAATGGTTTGAGAACAAAACGCAACTGATTTTCCCCAAACATCCGCAAATCAATCGCAAACTGTTGCGCGACCTTCGGACGATATACGTATTTATGTCACAAACTATTAGGTTGCATATAAAGTTGCAAAACATCTTGATGGGAATTTACAAATTAGCAAAAATAAATAAATAATATATGTATATCGATTCATATCGATGCACTTTTCTATCACAACTCCAGTGTGACCAACCCCTGAACACAATTTTGGCCAATCATGAACCGCTGACAAAAACACCGTGTAATGAATCTTTTCCTACCTTCACTTTGGCCGTAGCGGTGAGCAGTGTGTAGTCTGGGTGCTCCAGACACTCCTGCTTGAGTCGCTCCGCTTCTGCGCCAATCAGGAGGTGAAAGTGGGTGGCGAGGTGGCGCCTCAGGAGCGTCTTATTAGTTGGGATGTTCAGGAGGAGGGCGAGCGACTCAACATTGAACCGAGGCTCCAGAACCTTATGTAAAAACAAAAGAAACTTGAACGTGAGGCCGTGTGAGATTCTCTTAAATGATCTCATCTTCTCTGCATACCATCAGCCCTCCGTGCACTCCACTCCCTCTGAGATTAGGAGCATACTCTGCCAGGTCGACCGAGCGCAGCCACTCCATCACTCTGTGATTGGTCCATTGGCACACCTCTGCTGGCAGGATGTTATTCTAAGCGCAGAACTCCAGAGTTAAAAACATACCGGAATATTCCGTGAAATGAATGTACAGTGCAGTGAACTTCGGGGGAACAGAACCTCATCAGATGGTCTGCGTCGGAGGCAGTTGGGCTCATAGTCGTTGATGCGCAACACCTGGATGGCTCTCTTAATACTGAGATGGTGGAGAACGCTGCCCACCTTCAGACCCAGCAAATCCTCCTAAAACAGTTTCTTATTTATGAGGAAGAAGAACATGGAACAACAGTCCAGCAGACAGTGTAGAGTCAAAGCCAAGTTTAATTACTCACAGGCTTCAGCAAGTGACACGGATTATTAAGAGCGTGTGTGATGCGTGTGTTGTCTGAATTTAAATACAGCTCAGGCAAACATCCACACAGCTAAACCTGATTCAACCACTAAAGGGTTTGAATCGCTGGAGATGGAACGATGAGTACGTTTTAGTAGATGTTACTGTAAGAGAACATGAGAAAAGCAAAGGAAAATAGAGACCCTCGATTGAGGAAATCGTACCCGCTGCAATGTAGTGGTGGCTTAGTGCAGGTGTCCCCAACCACTGGGCCCCGGAACGGTACCGGTCCGTGGATAATTTTTGTACCAGCCCCAAACAATGAATAAGCGTGATTAAAATATAGTGATCCCTCGCTACGTCACGCTTCAATTCATGCGGCTTCAGTACATCGCGTTTTTTTTTTTTTTTTTAAATACAGTCGGCCCCCGACTTACGAAATTAATCCGTCCCAGAGCCTTTTTCGTAATGTGGGAATTTTGTCAGTAGGGGGCGCATTTTACATGTTAAACGCCTGATTCGTTCCAAGGCGCCAAAGACTACCCCATAAACCATTTAAAAATGATAAAAATACACCAATTTTGTATGAAATGTGTTAAAAGTAAAACAAAATTATTTATTAAATCATTTAATCATTTTATTAACATAAACCATTTTATTAACATATTTATTAATTCAACCATTATTAAACATTTTTTTTATTAACACACACACATCCCTGTCTCTCTTTCTATCTCACACACACACACACACACACACACACACACACACACACACACACATTAAATGTGTATTGTATATACATTAAATGTTTATTGTAGTGGTGTGGGCCACGCCCACAAGACATGGAATTCAAATTGCATTCCCTGCTTGACAGATCGGAGATCCAAACTCAACTTTAACTTGATTCCTTGAGGGATCGGAATTCCAGATGAGCTCAAGTGCACCACATTTATTAAACATTTACTGAATTAAACAACTTAAAAACTAAACTAAAGAGTTAAGCTTCCTTCTCTCTCTCTGTCTCTCTCACACACACACACACACATGGAGGGGATGTTTTATTTAAAGCGGAATTACAGTACCTGTTTGAAAGATCAGAGGTCCTCACTATATTTCCGCTTTAAGGTCTCCTTCTGGTTCTGTGCCATCCCACCTAGCCAATGGGAGGCCAGCGGAGCGGGATGTTGAGAGACAGCCAATGAGAGAGCAACTCACGCATTGTGTGAAATTTCGATTGGAGCATTTGACTTTTGAATTTCTTTTCGTAAGAAGGGGTTGTTTTTGTATCCCGGGATTTTCGTACCCAGGGGGTTTCGTAAGTCGGGGGCCGACTGTATTCATCGAAAAATTTAAAAAAAAAGGAAATTAAGGAAGAATAGGGGAAAAGACATATATATGTTATTTTTATATTTTATTGGTTCTAATATTATGACTCAATGATGTTGCACCCATTGATGTTTTTTTTTTTTTCTGCAATAGTATTTTTTAATCATTTACTTGTTTTTGGAATACAAGTCAACACAATCTGTATTAACACCTCATGTGACGTACCACAGTCATGTAGTGAAGTATGCGTGCATCCACTCGGGCCTCGTCGAACTGGGCTTTGTACTGAGGGAGGCCGATGTCATCCAGCCATCCTAAAGCAGAGGCGAATGGTCAGCTCTAAGTGATGACGATTAATAAAACTTTGCTCTTTCAGTCTTCAGTTTGTCACACTGAGCCTCCCATTAATATATATTACTGACTCCTACATGGTGATTATTACTTTACGAGGCAATGACTCACGAGTAACCCAGGTGAGGTCTAGTTTGCTCTTAGGGTCGTCTTCCTCTGAGCCCAGAGCCTGAACTGCCAGCTGGAGTTTCTTTCTATGGAGAGGATGCCTGATGCCCAACTCCTAAAATTCCAATACACACACACACACACACACACACACACACACACACACACACACACACAACATAAAAACAGCATTATCACCTTTAAAAGAAAAACAAATAAATAAAAACACCTCCTGGGTGCTCTGACCTTTTCAAGGTCATTTGCTGAGGCATTCAGTAGCATTTGCCCCGAGCGGATCCACTGCTGAGCCTGACTCACGTACAGTCCCAAATCTTGCTCCTGCAGCCACTCACACACCTGCTCTGTACTCCAGCATGCAAACGGTAAGTCTTGCACACTTTAGAACACAAAACGGTCAGAAACAAAGTAAACATATATACAGTAATCAACTCACAAATTATTAGCACCATCCACAAAATTATTTCAGTTTTCCATTTGGTCAGGAAAAAAAACCCCACACAAAAAGAAACCCTTAAAATACTATTTATCAAAAGTGTACCATGTATTAAAATTTGGGCCAGTGGTTCTTCTTCTTCTTCTTCTATCGTATGCTGTTGTTTCTCAGCCATTCAACCGCGACATCCGTGGCCTCATGTAGTTCATAGAGGCCTCCTGTCAGTTGTGTTTCAGGGCACTCTTGTAGTATGTGCTGCATAGTTTGGATAGCTCCACAATCACAATTTGGTGAGTCAATGTATCCCCATTTTTCCAACATGTATCGGCACGGGCCAGTACCGCAGCGAAAACGATTCAATTTACACCACAGGTCTCGACGAATATCCATACCATTTAGTGCAGTTGTTGGATCATTCACGATGTCCCTGTTTGGTGCTGTTCCCTTATTCCATCTGGATTGCCAGTTTTCTACCATGGAGTAGTTTGTTGTGGGCAGGTTAGACCAGATGGGTTTTCTTGAAGTCAGTCGGTATCGTGGGTGGTGCTCAATATCATTCAGCAGGGAAGGCCTGGGATCTGGAGTGTAGAGTCCAGTAACTTTGCAGTGACAGCTTCCCTGCGGATATCTGGCGGGGCAAGATTACACATAACTGGCAGCCAGTCTGTATGTGTTGATTTTAGTGTACCTGATATGGTCCGCATAGCACAGTTCAATCTGGTGTCAACTAGTTTGCAGTGAACTGAGTTCCTCCAGACAGCAGCACAGTATTCCGCTACAGAGTATGACAGTGCTAATGTTGCTGAACGTAGTGTCCTTGCACTGGCTCCCCATGTAGTACCAGCCAACATCTGCACAAGGTTGTTTCTTGTTTGAACTTTCTTGGCTACTTTTTGCAGGTGGGCTTTGTATGTCAAAGTCCTGTCCAAGGTGACTCCAAGGTACACTGGTTTTGCATCATGAGACAGGCGGCTGTTGTTGAGTGTTATATCCAGCTCTTGTTTACTTCTAGCGTTGTGTAGATGGAAAACACTAGAAACGGTCTTCTTCACACTAGGTTGAAGCCGCCACTGTTTACAGTAGGTGCTCATATCACTCATGTCCTCAGTTAATCTCTCATTCAATTCATCAAATGTTTTTGCTTGGAGAGCAAAGCATATGTCGTCTGCATATACAAACTTACGAGAGTGTGTGATGGGTAGGTCACTGGTGTACAGTGCAAATAGAGTTGGTGCCAGGACAGAACCTTGGGGTAGTCCATTCTTCTGTGTTCGCCATGCACTGCTGTATCCACCAAGATGAACACGGAACCGTCTGTGCTGTAGCAATAGCTCAACTGTGTTTACTACCCAGTAAGGAAGGATTTTTGATAGTTTCAGTAGAAGACCTGAGTGCCACACTGTATCATATGCAGCTGTCAAGTCTAGGAAAACTGCACCAGTCTTTTATTCTCCTGAAATCCATTCTCTATAAAGGTGGTGAGTGCTAGCACCTGATCTTGGGTGCTTCTACCTGGTCTAAAGCCGGCTTGGTCAATGTTGAGTACAGCTTCTACATCATCCTTAATTCGGTGTAGGATAATGCGTTCCAGTAGTTTATAGCAGACTGAGAGTAAGGATATGGGTCGGTAGCTAGATGCTAGTTTTGGGTCCTTCCCGGGTTTCAGGATAGCGATAACCTTTGCTTCTCTCCATAGCTTTGGCAATTGTCTTTCACGTATAATACGGGACATGAAGGCTGCTAACCAGGTTTGTGCACGTGGTCCAAGGTGACAAAGGAATTCTGGAAAGATTCCATCATATCCTGCTGCCTTCCCAGATTTCAGTGACTTCAGAGCAGTAGTGACCTCTGCACTTACAACTGTTTCAGCTTGGGTTGTATTTGTATGGGCAGACCTTCTAAAGTCTCGAAGCTCTTTCACAACTTTTTTCTTTTGGGTCTTTTCAATGGGAGTTTTCCCAAGCTTCACTAAATGGTTAGCAACAGCATTCGGTTTCACACTTGGGCGTGACAATTTTGGTGGTTGCTGTCCTGTTCCGAGGTGTCTAAGAAGCTTCCAGGCTTTGCGGCTTGAGTGGGTAAAGTTCTGTTTTTCAGTAAGCTCTTCCCATCTTGCCCGACGTGTTATCTAGTGCACTTATCAGGTGGTCGGCAATATCAGTGCTTCCAGACTCCTGGTACTCTGTCAAGAGTTGTTGGCATTCTTCGTTTAGGCATGGGGTGTATGTTGGTCTGTACCCCCTTGGGATGGTACTTCCTGCAGCTTTGTAGATTGCAAAGCGGAATCTTTCAAAGCATTTCTCAATGGGGATGCCAGTTTTGGGTATACAGACAATGCTCTTTTCAGTTTTTTCAGTATACATTTCCCAGTCAGCCTTCCTAAAGTTCCATCTCGGTTTCTCAACAGATTTGGTGAGTGGTATCCGGAGTCCAATGTGTATCACAATGGGTCTGTGCTGACTTTTTGGGAAATCATCTAGCACCTGAGGTGTAGCTTGGAGAGGATGGCCTTCTGAGGTTGTAACCCAGCATAAGTCTGGGGAGTATCCTTGGTTCCATCGTGCTGAGTGGAAAGACCGGCGCTGCTTCAGGTCTAAGACTAGGTGGAGATTGTTTGATGAAGCCCATTCTATCAGCCAGTCACCATTCAGATTCATGGGCCAGTGGTATAGTGATGAGAGGGCTGGACTCATGATCGAGAGGACATGGTTTGAATCCCCAGTATCAACCCCCATTATTTAAAAAAAATATATATGATGAACATGATTTAAAACAAAACAAAACCAAAAAAAAAAAACAACAAAAAAAAAAACCTTAGCCTACTTCTTATTGCCATGATGCGGGTCACGTGACCAACCGAGTCTTGGTCCAGCTGTGGCTCTAAGGCCCCCTCTCCTGAACTCAGGCTCTGGAACATCGTCCAGGGTAAACGAAGTGGACTGGCTCCTCCTCATCCTGAAGAAAAAGAAAAGGAAAAATAAACTTTCAGAATTAATAAAGTCATATTGAAGTAGATTTGCTTTAAATCCGTAACTTCATGGCACCGTGGCTACTTATACTAGTGACCACAGACACTGTCTAATGCTTCTGCTTACAAATAAACAGAGGAAATAAACAATACTTGCATTCCCAGGAACTTTCGGATCCCTTTAGCTTTCTTCTTGCCCTCCGGTGAGACTGCATGCTGTTTTGGTTTGGGAGGCGGAGCTCCTGCCAGATCTAAGTGTTCGGTCCTCTTCCTCTCCACCTCGGCTGCTAAAACATATTTCGATTAGCCGTGTAGGTTCAGAAGACCTATCATATCTTTTCACTGAGCCAAAACAACAAATAGAACCACTGCTCCTACTATTCGCTGATGCAAAGCCGATGGGACCCGAAACTGTTGGGAAAATTTCATATATGGGAATAAAGAAAAAGGAATTTTCCAGTGGTGGGCGGACCCCCACCAAAACCCCCAGGGTCTTCTTCCTCCTTGGAGGGTGTGTTGGTGGGATTGAGGAGGTCCTCGAAGTATTCCTTCCACCTCCCGACAGCAACCGTAGTCAAGGTGAGCAGTTCCCCACTTCAACCATAAACAGTATTCATGGAGAACTACTTCGCCCTCTTGAGGTGGTCCAGAACCTGTGTGACACCAACTGATAATCGCGTTCCAGGCAGTCACTGAACTCCTCCCATACCTGAGATTTTGCATCAGTGACAGATCGGGCTGTAGAATGTGTGCCCTGTCGGTACCTGACTGCTGCCTTGGGAGTTCCACAGACCAATAAGACCTGATAGGCCTCCTGTTTCAGATGGATGGCCCCCCTTCACCATAGGTGTCCATCACCGGGTTCGGGGGTTACCGCCACGAAAGGTACCAATGACCTTCCGGCCACAGCTATGGGCTGCCACCTCAATAATTGAGGCATGACATATGGCCCATTCAGATTTCATGTCACCCGCCTCCATCGAGACATGGCTGTAGTTCTGCCTGAGGTGGGAGTTAAAGGCCCCTCTGACAGGAGACTTCACCAAACATTCCCAGAAGACCCTAACTACACACTTGGGCCTTTCAGGTCTGGAAGGTGGCCTCCCCTGCCATCAGAGCCAGCTCACCACCAGGTGGTGATCGGTTGACTGCTCAGTCTCCCTCTTCACCCGAGTGTCTAGAACATGCTGCCACAAGTTCGGTGACACGACTACAAAGTCGATCAGTGACCTGCGGCCTAAGATGCATTGGTGCGAAGTGCACTTTTGGACACAGTTATGTTCAAACATGGTGCTCATGGTGGGCAAACCATGACAAGCATAGAAGTCAAACAACGAAACACCAGGCTGGAGAGGCTGTACCTACCAATCACACCCTTCCAGTTCACACAGTCATTGCCCACATGGGCGTTGAAGTGTCCCAGGACAACAAATGAGACCCCCGGGGGAGTTTTCCAACACCCCCCTAAAGACTCCAAGAAGTGCGAGTGCTCTGAACTGTCATTTGCTGCATAAGCACAAACAGCAGTCAGGACCCATCCTCCCACCCGAAAGAGGAGGGAAGCTACCCTTTCGTCAACTGGAGAGAACCCCAACCTGTGGGCTCCTCGGTGGTCGCTCTGTGGGTGGATGAGAGCTACCTTGAATATCTCAGGAGCTCTGGATGTTGTAGGACTGTCTTGGTTGACATTTGACATGTCTCTGCAACGTCATGTGGTCAGCTGGGGCCGTACCTCTTGATTGACAAACCAGAGTGGTAGTCCCCCATTTTAAAAAAGGGATCAAAGGGTGTGTTCCAATTACCGTGGAATCAGACTCCTCAGCCTACCCGGAAAAGTCTATGCAGGGGTACTGGGGAGGAGGTTCCAGCCGATAGTTGAACCTGAGGATTCAGGAGGAACAATATGGTTTTTGTCTTGGCTGCGGCACACTCGACCAACTCTATACGTTCCACAGGATCTTGGAGGAGGCAATGAGAGTTTGCCCAATCTGTCCACATGTATTTTGTGGATATAGAGAAGGCTTTTGACGGTGTCCATCGGGCTATCCTGTGGAGTGTGCTCCAAGAGTACGGCGTTCCGGACCTGTTACCGAGGGCCATTCGGTCGCTGCATCTCCGGAGCCAGAGTTTGGTCCGCATTGGTAACAACCGGTCAAATTTGTTTCCCGTGAGGGTTGGAGTCCACCAAGGCTGTCCTTTGTCACCAATTCGGTTCATAATTTTTATGGACAGAATTTCTAGGCGCAGCCAAGGCATTGGAGGGTTCTTGTTTGGTGGCCATCGCATCTCGTCTCTGCTTTTTGCGGATGACGTTGTCCTTTTGGCTTCATTAAGCTGGGACCTCCAGCTCATTGGATGACTCGCAGCTGAGTCCGAAGCGACCACGATGAGAATCAGTACCTCCAATTCCAAGGCCATGGTTCTCAGCCGGAAAAGGGTGGTGCAGCTAACATTTAGCTGACTCTGCTTTCCTGTTGTCATTTGGTTAAGAAATAAAAATAAATGTTTTCCACAATTTCTGAACTAGTTTGTGCAGCTCAGCACTGGCCCACAACGTGTTATGATACATGGGGTCAGTGACACAACCCAGCCAATCCAACGAGTTCATTTCACTGTCAGGCTGGAACAGCCATCAAAAATGCAGCATGTCTCAAAGAGTATGTCCAGTGTTCTCGCTGTCACATGCACTTTAAAATCAGCTATGAACTGAAGTTGCTGAAAGGAACCACATGTTCGACGTGATGGTCTTAACAGCTACACACATTAATTTACCACAGGAACTTGAAGTGTTCAAAACATCACATTCTCCACAACAGCGATGATGTTTTCCCATCGTATCACAGCGAAAAAGTGCAGATAGGAATATACATCACTTTCAATGAACTATGATCTTTGTGACCTACGACTCCGAACCCAACCTAGATCAGTAGAGCTGGCCGTTCTCTTTCCACCCCGAATCTTGAAGAAGCCTCGTCCAAATGAGGAGCGAATTTTTTTGGTGCCAAAACTTTCACTCCCGCCTGTGCTGAGCTGTGAGGGGGACACTGTGGGAGAGTTGCTTTTCTTATCTCCAGGTTCAGCCTGAAACACAAGAGATCTTCAGTGTTATCATTTAAAGGACCATCACGGATTCTGTTGCACACACTGATCATCACTAGAGCATGTAATGCATCCAAAAGCTTGAGACAAAAAAATTGGGTGGTCATCATTTCTAAAACCCTGGGGCAGTGGTGGTCTAGTGGAATAGGGCGCTGGGTCGCTGATCCGAAGGTTGGGGGTTTCGAGTCCCACCCTCCACAAGGTTGTCACTGCCCCCCAATGCAGCTAACTTGGTTATCAAAGGCAGGCCATGTCTCTCACTGTCTATGGTGAGAGGTTCATGTAAAAGAATCATTGCTGACTGTCGTAAAAAGTAGCTGCAAAGTCGTCAGCGTGTTCTGTCCCTTGCTAAAGGGTTGTGTCAGGAAGGGCATCCGACGTAAAAACCTATGCCAAATCAAATGTGCAAATAATTTGCTGTGGCGACCCCTGATAAAGTGAAAAAAACCGAAAGAAAATCATCATCATTTCTAAATCCCTGTAGTAGCCAATATCCAGAGCTCCCACACCGGGTCTTATACTAGATAGGTAAGGGGTCACCAATCTTTTTGAAACTGAGAGCTACATCTTGGGTACCAATTAATGCGAAGGGCTACCAGGTCGATACACACTTGTGACATAACAAATTTGCTCAATTTGCCTTTAATTATATGTTATTATTAATAATTAATGATATTCATCTATGTCAGGGGTCGGGAACCTTTTTGACTAAGAGTGTTAAAAAAAAATTAATCTAATCCTCTGAGAGCCAAATATATTTTTTAATAGCGAGACCAACCATTTTAGAGGATAATAAGACTCTGAATTTATTTTAAACAACATTGATATAACGAAGTTATTTATTAATAACAAAAGTACTTCTTACTATTAATGTGACTTCTGGTGCTGCATGGTGTTGCTGATAGCTTTGTAGTCTGGTTGATATGTGCTGAAGTTCAGCTTCACGCAGGGTTTAGGCTTCCATCTATTAAACATGACTTCAGCTTGGTCTTGATGTTTTTCAGGTGTGAGAAGGACTGCTCGTGTGCATGTGGAGCCGAACATGGTCAATACGACTTGACTCACATGCTGCAGTGTTTATGTGACAGGAAGTGCGTCCCAAGGCAATCAACTGGACTGCGGGTCGAAGTTCTTTCATTCTGTCTATTTGTGTTTTGCTTACCAGTTCTGCTTGGCTTCTTGCACATGAGCTGATCAAAACGAGTAAGGAAATTTACCTCTTTATGCACAAACAACCCGTGCAGGCTGTTGCATATAATCCAATAAAATTAGAGTTTCAAAGTATTGGCCCCGCCCACACACTGGAGTACAGAAAGAAATGGCTCTCCGCTGCGCGCCACAGCGACAAGTGGCATTGAAAATAGATGTATAGATTGAAATGCATGAGACTCTGTATTTTTATTTAAAGGACAGTGATTATTCTGTTAAGAAAGACCACCTGATTTTTCTGAGAGTAATCGCGAGCCATAGGTTCCCGACCCCTAAACAGGCTCGTGGGAGACTCATGTCCTTGTGGGCGACCTGGTGCCAGTGGGCACCATGTTGGTGACCCCTGATATAGGTCTATACAGTTTACTGCTACAGAGCAAATTTGCTTTTATAAGCACCAGGGGGCGCCAAAGATAAACTGTTATCAGAAAATAGTAAATAACCAGAAACACGTGCAGGCTCTTAAAATATACACACCTACACACACACACCATTCAGCAGACACCCTTATCCAGACCAGCATACAGAAGTGCTTTGCATGCTCTCTCTCACACACACACACACACACACACGCGCGCACACACACACACACACACACCTCTCACACACAAACAGCTGAAATAAACAGTTAATACCTCTTCCCTGCAACAGGAGTTTTCCAATTCAAGCCTCTCAGAAATACTGTGACTGTGACACACACACACACACACACACACACACACACACACACACACACTTTAATGATTAGGTTGTGCAGAAATTTAGCTCTGAACAGTAGTATACTGTAATCTGAAAAGTGAAAAAAAAAGTGAATTAAAGCAATCATGTCACTGTTTACTGAATTCAGCCAAAGATTTAGTACACATGTCTGAAGATGTTGAATTCATGAAGATTCAGGAAGACATCACAAGGCTGTTTGTTTATTATTCTTCTGTTTTGGACAGAATTTCTGAACACAGTAAGTCTTCTACTGCTGCCCAGTGTAAGTGAAAATGAGGAGCTTTAGGAAGGAATCAGACCTGTGTGGATCAGCTGCTGCTTTGGGTTCAGGCTCGGAGTTAAATTCGGTGCACGGGATCACCTGAGGCTGAGGAAGAGCCAGAAAATAAATAAATAAATACATAATCCTAAAAACAAGATCACATTGGTGTGATAGTGATGTGTGTTGGGAATTTAATAATGTACACTGGATGTAAAATTGCACTTCCATGGGATTTTGGAGCAAGGAGGACTCCCAAGAAGGAAAGACAAAGGAGTTGGAATGTTGAAAAGGAAACCTGTTGGACATCCTGTATACACAGCAGTGTGTGTGTGTGTGTGTGTGTGTGTGTGTGTGTGTGTGTGGGGGGGGGGGGCTTGAATACCTCATCAGTCTCCTCTGTGCCTGAGGGGAGAAGAGACTTCGTAACTGTTTGGGTTGTGGATGTGACTGAACTTTCATGCTGTCCTGTCCCCGTGTCCCCCTCATCAACTCTGTCTGAAAACACACATTCTGGATTTAAATGCATTACAGATGCAGTCAATTTCATTTTATTTGTCCAGGGATTAGTGAGTGTGATTACAGAGGCAGACTTGAGCTCAAGTGCTTGACTAATTTAGATTCTCAATTCCTCAAATGGAGTTCAGTTTCCATTCAAACCTTCAACAGTCAACTGTCCCAAAAAAACCCAAAAAAAATCCTGATGAGGGAACATGTATGTAAGTTGATTAGAGAGGAAAATGTATGAAGTGCCTCTTTGCGGAACGTTGATGAGCAGAAATGCTCCAACTGAACAACAGAGCTACAGACAGATGTGAAGCATCTGCATCCTTTAAGTAGCGACAACAAGAAGCGCAGGAACATGAAGAGGTTCTAATAAATTCATTCAGTTGCTGAACCATTTAATCCTAGAGCCAATTACAGCTGACTCTGGGTGAAAGATCATCCCTCCATCACAACAGGGTTAACACACAACTGTTCACACTCACACCCGGGGGCAAACTCAAACAGCTACTCAGCCTAATGTGCATGTCTTTGAACTGTCGAAGGAAACTGGAGTACCCCGAGGATGGCCTCGCCAAGCTCAGGACTTGAAAACAGAAACTTCTTGTGGTAAGGCGCATGTTCTAACTGCTACGCCACCGTGCCACCCTATGAAAGCAATTGTTTCTTGTCTTTTCTAAAAACCAACAGCTTTACAGAACTTGCCCAACATTTTTCTCCTGGTATCCTACGATTTGAGTGAAACAGTACATATTAAAAAGACGGGCCGAGTACCCATCCCGTCTCTCACTCGCTCATATATCGAAAGGTTCCAAAGGGCTGTGATCTGTGTGAGTGTGCTCTGATCACTTCTGAAATAAAGAACTGCACGAGACAGATGTGGTTGTTTATTAAACAATACTGAAGGATTTGCTTTAACAGCTTTCATATAAACAAGAATCACAAAATGACAAACTCAATTATACCTGCAGTGACAAATGAGCAAGAATCACAACACACAAAAAAAATTAAATGTGACCCAAATTCAATACAAGAATAACTGTTTGTATTCAGTCGTCTTCAACTTAAGAAATTCTTTGTCTTACCTTTTGCTTCCTGGACAGCATCCTGAACT
>CM045733.1:11350000-11357500 GCA_024760905.1 Plotosus lineatus
ATGACTACTGTTAAAGCTCTGTGGGGGCGATGTTCCAGGATGGGTCAGAGTCATCGCTACATGGTCCCACTGCATGTGATATCCCACAAAAACCATTATGATTTCATGATAAAAAAGAATCTGACCGCATCGAAGGCCACATTATTTATAAACATTAACCTTCAATCGGTTCTACGTGAATTTTTCCAGTAAACATCCTACTATACAGAACCCTGAGAGAGTGCTTCTCTCGCCACCCTGGGAAAATAAATGCCCCTAATTATCCATAGTAATAAGAGTCGGAAGAGAAATTCCCACTGGTGAACTATTTTAGTTGGATCTATAACTGCACTACAAACCTCTCTCTCTGCTCTGACTTCCGTCCGAGGTCAGGACCTCAGCTCCGGCTTGCTCCGTCAGCCTCCGCAGTTCCTGCTCCCGCTCCTCGAGCTGCTTCTGCAGTGCTACCAGTTCGTCCTGACAAATAAGAACCACATGTATTCACCATGTAATGCGTGTGTGTAAGCAGATTTTATATTTGAATCAGAATACTTTATTGATCCCCTGATGAAATTATGTGAACACAGTTGCTCCATACAAGTAAAAATGCAAGATAATCTCAATAAAGAAAATACTAAAAAAAAAAATAAAAAAATTCTGAAATCGGAAGTTAGTAATATGTATATAAACAGAGAATGAATGGAGCCGGTGAGGGATATGTACAGTTTTATCAAAAGGACAAACAGATTTCCTTTCGGATTGTTCCCTTTCTCAGGGGTCGCCACAGCAAATGATTCGCACGTTTGATTTGGCGTAGGTTTTTCCGTCGGATGTCCTTCCTGACACAACCCTTTAGCAAGGGACAGAAACACGCTGACTGCTTTGCAGCTACTCTTTATGAAAGTCAGCAATGGTTCTTTTATATGAACCTCTCACCATAGACAGTGAGAGACATGGCCCGCCTTTGATAACCCAGTTAGCTGCACTTTTTTTTTTTTTTTTGGGGGGGGGGGGGGCAGGGGCAACCTTGTGGAGAGTGAGACTTGAACCCCTAACCTTAGGATCAGCGATCCAGCGCCCTATACCACCACTGCCCCACATTAATAGGATAAACAGTACAATGTAAATACAGTGAACCCTCGCTACTTCGTGCTTCAGTTCCTGCGGCTTCAGTGCATCGCGGGTTTTTCAAAAATATTCATTTAAAAAAAAAAAAAAATAAGGAAAAATAGGGAAAAAGTTAAGAGAAATGCTGCAAAACAAGGCGAATTATGCAAAAAAACAAAACAAAAAACAACCCCCCCCAAAAAAAAAAAAACAAAAAAAAACAAACAAACAAAAAACAACCCAAAACCCCCCAACAAAACTACTTTTTTTCTTTACTATTTTTATGTGAGGTGCCCATCAGGGAGTTTGTGTGTGTGTGTGTGTGTGTGTGCACGTTTGTGTGTGGTTATTTATATTTTATTTTCATCTTATACATTATTTTTGAATGTTTAATTGTTATTATAAGCATTTATAGCATTGAATATATATTTATTGATATTACATACACATACATCTACGTATATGTCAGTCAAGGGGGTTGATCCTACTTTGCGGAAATTCAGCGTTCGCGGAGGGTCTCGGTCCCCATTAACCGCGAAATGTGAAGATTCACTGTATAGAACAGTAGATGTTGTTGCTATAAAAACGGGTTTGTACAGTTTACTATTCACAGGTAAAAATGATTTCTTGTGTCATTCTGTGGGGCATTTCAGTGGTTTTAGTCTCTCATTGAACGCCTCCTGTGACTCATCAGCAGCTCCTGAAGCACGTGGGAGGTATTGTTCAATATCGTCTTTACTTTGGACAACATTCTCCTCTCCAACACCACCATCAGAGAGTCCAGCTCCAGCTCCACAAAGTGAAACGGACTTGTCGATCAGTCTATTTGCGTCTGCAACCTTCCATGTACTGTCCCAGCATGCAACAGCATAGAGGACAGCATTGACCACACTCGTTTGACTTTTCACCCAGATCAAAATGAGTTGTATACTGGAATCAGGGGATGTGACTGTGCAGAAATATTGATGCCCTCAATAAAATAAGTGAAAAAAAAATAAATAAAAAAAAAATCACATTGAAAACAGTGATCAAGGGGCCAACCCCCCGCCCCCATCCCACACACAGGACAGGAGGAGGGGCGTGGATATCAGCAAGACAGACCAAAAAAAAAAAAAAAAAAAAAATCAAAACTGCAGTCAGTGTAACAGTAGTAGTAGTGTTAGTACAATTGGACACATTTTGTGAAACTTAGAAAAAGAAAAGGTTGATACTCTGTTTAATTTCATCCTTCTTTCCTGTTGGACTTTTTCCATTTCTGCAGAAGCCACTCTGAGGCGCATTTCACTCAGCTCCTGATTGAGAGTCGAGAAAGGGGGGTGGGGGAGAGACAGAGAGAGAGAGAGAGAGAGAGAGACTTATCAGGGAAGTAAAAGGTCAAAAATGTACAAACAAACCCTGTTGTGGGAAGAAAAATGGATGAAACGACATGGCAACAAAAGAACCAATCAGATCGCGTAACCTTTGATTATAACACATTCTGAGTAGTAAGCTGTAAAGCTGCTGCTCTGAATTCATAAAGTGTATTTAAAACAAAACCCATGTTTCCCTTGTTTGGTATTAAGAAGTCCATTCCCTCATTCCCTCTGGTCCTGTCTGGGTTTACAACTTATAACATCCACTATTTTTCAAATCCTACGCGACTCGGGTGAGCTGAATAGCGGTAGTGTAGTCTCAGTTGGAGCTTTATGGGAGGAAATGGCTCGAGAGCTTGATGACTGGACAGAGTTAAGGATTTAAATGGTAACACATGGCTGTATAGAATCGGCAGCATGATGGCTAGATATCATATTTAGTTGCTGAGATTCGGTGATATATGAACATGCTATACATTTCAGCTCATGTTTGTGTACGTTAACTCGCCATTTAACAGCATCATTAAGTTTAATCTGGAATTTAAACCCAGAAACCCGAGCGCTGTGTTCTGAGAGTAAAAGCAACAGGTAATGAATAGAGTAACACGTGAGGTACATGTGAGGTACAAATCCAACTGAACATAATTTTATTTGCAATTTACCGCAGATTAAATTACATCTTCATGTTAAAAAAGTGAGTTTATTAAATTATAAATAAAGAGCCTGATTATTTTAGCGTGTTTCTTATCAGGCTGTAATACCTCACTTTCCTTGTTCTCCTGATCTGATGCAGTGAGCTTCAGTTTCAGGCTGGATACCTCCGTCAATAGCTCCAGTTTCTCGGTCTCTAATGTGTTCTTGCTCAGCAATTCCTACAGGAAACAGTGCACCATGGGTTTGTGAAAAAAGAAACATACATTTAATAATCAGTTTGCTGTAATCTATACTTTTCACCTCACAGAGCTTCTGAATGCTTGAATTCAACTGAAAAAGAGTAACATTCATCAGCATTACCAGTTTACTCTCGAGTGTCAATTCCTGAAAAATTGATAACTTCAATTTTATATGAGGGACATAAAGGTGTCCATCATATCACTGAAGAAATAGATGTCTCTATACGAATGTGTGTCCAGGCCTGGGTTTGCTTTTTAATGTCTTTCAATTCACTGCCTGATTTCCGTTTTGATTTGTATCACCCGTCTTGTTAGTTTAAATATCCATTTAAGGAGTGCATGCTTGGACATGCTTTTGATTGATGTGTTTTTCTCCAAAAAAAAAAAAACAAAAAAAAAAAAACAAAAACCTACAAATCTGTCTGCCAATCCAAGTTAGATTCTGTTTTCTATTCTATGCAAGTCTGAGTGGTAATGTATGAGCCCTTTTTTAGGTTTCAGTTTTATTATTAATATATTTTTTTGTTTGTCTGTTTTACTGCTGCGCATCACATGCAAATAAGCAATATAGCAGAGCCAATCAGCATCAGTTCAGCTTATTGGGTTCCCTGAAGTGGGCCTGCATAGATACCGGACAGACATGGGACAACCATTCAAGTCATATTCCTAAATCGGCTGCCCTGCTAAAATTACGATGAAATTAGAAATGACTCATACTGGAATCAGTAGTTCCTCTCACACTGTTGGACTCTACAGTATAAAGTGATAAACTTGGACTTATTTGTTAACTGTCTGGTGTTGGGTACCTTTTGAGGTTTCTTTCTGAGATATATCTAAACCAGCTGCTTTAGACACTAAAATGTCAAGATACAAAGTTACACAGTAAGAAATAAAACACAGAATTTAGTTATTGATGGCGAGTCAGTCAATGATAGGATGGTATAATGGGAAGCAATATTTAATGTTTTTCATGAAAACATGCACATTTGTGATCTTACAATGGGACAGAAAGCAATCAGCAGAATCCCTTGAAATGCTTTGGCACACATATGGCAATGTCAGCAATGAGCCTCATTGGTATTTTCAATAGCATGAAGAGGGGCAGACTGTCATACTGTAGTGAACGTCGCTATCCCTCCCCCCGCCACCCACCCATGTAAGAATGAGCTCACAGACACCCAGGATTGGCTGGTGAATGCTGTGGGTGACAGTGAAGTGAGCATATGTCATCCCTCCCTCCCATGAGAGTTCGGCTATTTGGCTCCAATGGACTCCCGGTCACGGATGGCTGTGGTATTAACCAGGATTCAAACTTGTGATCTCTGGGTTAATAGTCACACAGCTTTGTCGATACGCCACTCGGAAGCTGAAAATGTGTGTTAAAACAGGTCTGGATGTTGACACCACAATGTTATAGCATAGTAAATCCTGAGGTTTCTGCTGCATGTGCATGACCATGATGCAACTCCATTGATTGTGTACAGGAACAGCTCAGAAGCTTTCAAATTACACCACGTACAGGTGCATGCATTAGTACTTGAGAATGAAAATTTCTTTGCTATGAAACTGTCAGTTAAGAGGGAATACTCAGAATACTGAACATTCATGAAATAGCTTTGGTGTGTATAGTCACATACACTCAACACACCTGCTGTAGTAACTCTTCTGTGGCATTCAGCTTCATCCGGTGTTCCTCAAGGCACATCTCTAGGTCCCTTATCTTTTCTCCCTGTACTTCCACCTGGTCCGTCAGAACGCTTACCTTTTATCAAAACAGCAAAATGTCAAATGAAGTCCATGAGACATTTATATAACTGATGAAAATGTATAGTATTCAGTATTTTACGCACCTGTAGTACCAAACATTCCTTGTCACTCTCTAACCTTAACAGTCGCTCCTGGTATGCCAAATCCCTCCTTGCAGTTCCGTGGCCATTAGTCTAAAACACAGGTTTAAAAAATAAACAAATAAAAAATCCACAAAACACAAATCAAGATGGTTCAGATACTAGTATCAATATGTCTGGTAGAGAAACAAAAGATATTCAGGATGAAAAATATACATATGCTTCAGTTGATTGTTTTCACATAAGGACGGGTTAAAAAGAACCCAGTAGAATAAAATTAAAAGAAACATGTAGTTGCCAGGTAATTAGCAGGTTGCCAGGTATTTAATTAAGTATATACCTTTTGTTAGTTGTTGTTGCTGTTATCCTTGTGTGCAGTGGTGGCTTAGTGGTTAACCCAATGGTTTACTGATCTGAAGGAGAGCGGTTTAATCCCTACTATCACCACTGTTGGACCCTTGAGGAAGAACCTTAACCCTCAATTGTGCAGTTGAGTGTACACACACACACACACACACACACACACACACACACATTGTGGCCTTGACTTACGAGTGTCCCTTATAACGAATTTTTCATGATACGAGCTTCGATCCCACCAAAAATTTGCCCCATCCAACGAGCAAATTTTCGACTTACAAACTCTGCCGAGGAAATGGCTTTTCCGAGCTGATTATCCTCGTATTCATCCGCAAGTATTCCTCTGTGCTCCGAGAACGCCTTATGCAGTGCTTTAATTTTCTGTGACGCCCCCTATAGGATGGAAGAAAAAAAAACATTTCACGACCCCCAGCGCCCCACACGCAGCTATAAATAGTGTTTACTGAACTTCATATTGTCTGCTCTTTCCTTTTTCCCCCTATACCATAGCACGACTGCTGTAGCATGTTCCCGAAGGTCATACCCCCTCATGGCATCACACCACGCCCCCCACCGTGTGTGTGTGTGTGTGTGTGTGTGTGTGTGTGTGTCGCTACCTTGTGTGTCAGATTATCAGCATGAATATGATTAAATATGACATTTAACAGATTTTTGACAAGAGTAGCTGCAAATGCTGCGATGGCCTGGCGAGCTGTTCAGGGTGTACTCTGCCCTCGCCCGGAGTTATATTATTATATATATATATATATATATATATATATATATATATATATATATATATATATATGGTCACTCTGGATCAAGGTGTCTGCCAAATGCTGCAAATCTTGTTATTGTCTATTTTTCCACTTATTACGTGTGCATGTGCACATCCTAGAGCTTGCACAAAGTGCAATTTAGTTTAACTGCATTCCTTGTCTGAACATAAATAGCAATGTTGAATTTGTTCTAAAAAAAAATAATAAATAAATAAATAAATAAAAAAATAAAATAAAATAAAATAAAATAAAATAAATGGGTGGGTGGGTGGGTGGAAACAAAAAAAACAAACAAAAAACCCCACACATGCTTGTACTGTACACGTGTAAAATCAGGAGGGCTTGTGGTGCTCCAGGGAGGGATTACAAGTGTAATTTTAAAATGTAAGAGTGCCATCCAATATCCTATAATTAGGCATTTGAGAAATAACTGAAGCAGTTTGAGCGAAAAGCAAGAGCTCGAATCATCCCGTATATCCATTCTGCAGGACCAAAATAGACTTCTAAATGTTTCTGGGTCGCTCATCTTTGGGTATTAAACAGTTAACCTGCATCAGCATTTGTTCAACTCCAAACATGTGACATGCAGGTCAGAGAGCAGTAAAGTATTTCTGACTCGAGTGTTGAAAGAGATTCCACAGATTCAAGCAGCAAATTAGACAACAGAGACTTTGTCTCCCTTGAGTAAAATAATTTAGCAAGAAGCAGAAATTTAGAGCACAGATTCAAGGGGCCAAATAAAGTTTCCACAGAGGGTGTCTTGGCTCAACCTTCGAGATACAATAAGGGGCTCAGCCATTCAGGGGAAGCTTGGAGAGCTGCTGCACCTCCACATCAAAATACTTTAGTTGAACTGGCTTGAAAAGTGATTTGATTTATTCCTGGTCATCACCCTGAAGAGGTGTTTCAGAAACAAGCTCTGGGATAGACCCAAAACTCACTGGAGGGATTATAGATCTTGTCTGGTCTGGGAACATCTCGAAGGGTCTAGGTAGATTCCCTTCTCGAACTTTTACCTCCTGAACCTGACCTGGAATATGCTGTAGAGAAATGGACAGACAAAAAAAGTAACATGCCTAAAATAACTAAAATCTCAGAAGGCCGACATATGATCCAAAAATGACGTCTAGTTGGGCAACAGCTTAAAAGTCTACATGCTGTGCTCCACTATATATAACGTAAA
>CM045733.1:11360000-11482500 GCA_024760905.1 Plotosus lineatus
AAAAATAAATAAGGAAAATTTAAAAATTAAGGAAATTAAGGGAAGGCCACAAAACGAGACCAATTATGCAAAAAAAAAACAAAAACAAACAAACAAAAACAAATAAACAACCCAACAATACTACAGTACTTACATTTTTATGTGAGGTGTGCATCTGTGTGTGTGTGTGTGCGCGTCTGCATTTGTGTGTATTTATATTTTATTTACATCTTATGTATTATTTTTGATTGTTTAATTGTTATTATTAGCATTTATAGTGTGAAATATGTATTTATTGATATTATAGACACATGTACAGGTTAGTCAGGGGGATCGATCCTACTTCGGGGAAATTGGTGGTCGCTGTGGGGTCTCAATCCCCATTAACTGCGGAAAGTGAGGGATCCCTGTATCCCATCTCACAAAAAAAATGTGGCAAGGTGATCTCTCTCCTACTGACCAGTCGGGTCTGCAACCACTCCACCAGACTCTCAGCAGTATTATCAGGGACTTGGCTACGCAGATTCTCTCTGTCTTCTGCATCCATCAGCTCCAGCGCCCCTCGGAGGTCTTCCAGGACGTGAACTGCATGCAGGCTCCCTGGCAAGGGTGAGCTGGGGGACTGGCAGTCAAACAGACCATTGGAGAAGTTCATAGCCTTGGAACCTATCAGAACCAAAAGAAGACACTCATCATTAATCCTGGATCCGATTCCCAGGCTCGGGCGTTTTTGTGTGGAGTTTGCATTATTATCCCTGAGCTTCCTTGGATTTCCTCTCAGTATGCCAGTTTCCTCCCACAGTCCAAAGACATGCACATTAAGCAAACTGCATGTTCCAAATTGTAAGTAGATGTTTGTGTGTGTTGACCCTGCAATGGCCTAGTCCGACTTGGCCCAGTGTTGGCTGACATAGCCACAGCCTTCCTGCAACCCTAGTGGAGGATTAAGTGGCTCGGCAACTGAGTGAATATCAAACTGTAAAATCCAAAGGCACTTTTATTCTCAAGGATATAAACATAAAGGCGTGTGTGCTTCACTGTCAAACATTTTTTAAACCAAAGAGCAAAACCAAGAGAAATTCTGCCCAGGTAAATAAGTCAAACAGTCACAATCCTATTACGGTCATTAAGGCGAGATGATTTACACTTTGGCACATCAAACGCTGCAATTACAGGAGCCAGTGGGGAGCAGACGCACAGCAAAGCTCTAATTCAAACCCTGAATCTGTTCATTCTTCCTGCCGCCTTGCTGATGTTCCCAGGGATGGACGGTACTGTGCAGCCAGACTGAATAAGTAGGATATTCCCTCAGTGCTTAGCCAGTGGAAAAATCGACGTCGCTGTTAAAGCCTGGACGGGAGGTTTTAGCGCCAGACCACCGAAAGTGTGACTGTATTGCTTGCTGAGATAAGTCAGTCATTTACAAGACTATGATGAGGAATATTTATGTCCTGGGGAATTATTCCACATGTATAGAAATGCCATCATTTAATTCATAACTGATGGATTTTTACTTCAACACTGTGCAAATCACTGGAGAGAGAATAAAGAGCATTTGCTGTATGCATACACCATGCAATGCAGAAACATTCACCCCCTGAATCGTTCCAGATTTTGCAGATGTATATCACGGAGGTGTTTGAGTTTTGATTTTCCGATTAATCTCATGGTTAATGATCATTACTGGATGGTCTCTTTTCAGCAGTGCGTCCAGTTTTTAATTCTGGATTGAATAGAGCTCTAGGGATGTTCAAAGTTTGGGGTTTCTTCTTCTCAATCCTTGACAGATTTCCAGAGCTTTGGCCCAGACTCGTTGGGTCTTTAAGAGATTGTTTGTCTAGATACATTACATAACAAATCCTCGGCTCCAGGAACAGATCAACTTTATTCAACTAACCATGTGATTTTTGGGGGCAACTGACTGAAGAGGTTACCAACAACTGGGCTGAAAACTACAACTTTAACATTTTTATTCTTTATAAAAAATAATACATTTCGCAAACTTGCATTCCGACTTCCCACGTTTTCCATGGACTACCATCCCACCCCACAACCCCCCTACCCCAGGTCCTCCAGTTTTCTCCCACAGTCCTAAGAAATGCACATTAGGCTAATTGATACTTCCATATTGCCCCCTGTTGATGGGCAGTTCAGGGTGTACCCTGCCCTTGCACAGTGTCAGTTGAGATAAACTCAGCCTCCCCACATTCCTCAAGTAGAATTAAGTGGTTAGCGAATGAATGATGAGTCACACCCGAGTCACTCACATTTTCCCAGAGACGACATTATGGTCTATAGACTCCCAGCAGATAATCCCAGTTAAGTTTGTCACAGCTGTGTTAGTGGGATGTCCCGGGGTGCCACCCTTATCTGTGACATCACAGAGCGAGTAGGTCAAACAGTAGGTGTTGACGTTAGAGTCCGTAAACCATGTGATGCACGTTGTGTCAGAGAGCAAAATGGCGGAGGTACACCGAGTCAGAAGTCAGTACAGGGCAGAATAAGGAAAGATTTAAAGGGATGAATACTGCACAAGACTCTGCATTACATACAATCATCATAGGTGCATGATTCAATTCAATTATTTGAAATTTGTGATGCCGCATAGGGAAATCATGGATAAGTCGCCAGCAGTAGTTTTGTGCCAGAGGCTCGTAAAGTGAGCTTTTCCTTCCAGCTGTTCCCTTTTTCAGGGGTCGCCACGGCGAATTATCTGATTCACATGTTTGATTTGGCATAGGTTTTTACGTTGGATGCCCTTCCTGACACAACCCTTTTTTTAGCAAAGGGGCGGAAACACGCAGCTACTCTTTACGAAAGTCGGCAATGGTTCTTTTACATGAACCTCTCACCATAGACGGTGAGAGACATGGCCGGCCTTTGATAACCCAGTTAGCTGCACTGGGGGGGGACAGTGACAACATTGTGGAGAGTGGGACTCTGAACCCCCAACCTTAGGATCAGTAATCCAGCGCCCTTTACCACCAGGACACCAATGTCCCATGGACTCGTAAAGTGATGGGAGCAAAAAATGAGAGATTTCCTTTTGGCTTTTTCCCCTTTCTCAGGGGTCACACATTTGATTTGGCATAGGTTTATACGTCGGATGCCCTTCCTGTCACAACCCTTTAGCAAGGGATAGAAACACGCAAACGGCTTTGCAGCTACTCTTTACGAAAGACGGCAATAGTTCTTTTACATGAACCTCTCACCATAGAAAGTGAGAGACATGGCCGGCCTTTGATAACCCAGTTAGCTACACTGGGGGTGGGGGCAGTGACAACCTTGTGGAGAGTGGGACTCGAACCCCCAACCTTAGAATCAGCGATCCAGCGCCCTATACCACTAGACTGGATTGTACAACTTTGTTTCTAAATTTCATCAGTTTATTTTTTGTAACCGCTTACTAAAATTACCTAATAACCTAATTAGGGTCACGGGGAGGCTGGTATCCAACCCAGCCGACTCCAGCCGATGGCAGAGTACACCCTGGACAGTTCGCCAGGCCATCGCAGGGTGGAAACACACTGACAGCTATGTAGCTGCTCTTGTCGAAAGTCAGCAATGGTTCTTTTATATGAAGTTCCCACCATAGACAGCGAGAGAACACAATGTTTGGGTTGTAAACAGACTCTAAGCCCTATGGTTACACATTACTACACTACTTGCCCGTTCTTTGGTGTAGTGATTCTGATTTTAGTTTGAAACCACTGCGCCCGGAGCGAGTTATCCACGACGAACATGATCAAAACCCTTCACATCCTCTACCGCTGCTCAGATCTTTAGTTTGATTTATTTTGGAGAGAATCATATTTCTGCCGTTGAAATTTAGTTTTTGGTGTTTTTTTTTTTAATTGTTTGGAGTTTTTTTTATGATTCTCGGCTACTGCTGAAAGTGAGGGACTGCAAGTGTGTTTTCTAGAAACCAAAACAAAGGCCACGTTGGAGCTCTCAGCTGAGCAGTGTGCAGATTTCAAAGCTGCAGTCGAAAACGTGCAAACGCTTTCTATGGAAGCAGATTTTACTTTGTCAGAACTCACTGAGGCAGTGAGAGATTATTTTGGAGATGATCACTGTGATATCCTACCGTGTAGCAATGATCACACTTGTTTTGTTTTCTTTGGCTTCTTGCCGTTTAATGTTTCACTCATGCAAGCGCCTCTAAACAACGACTTCTTCCCGGGGTTTACATATCACTTGTTCTACTTGTATCCCCATACAGCAGTGCTGAACAATATGTCTAGCTCAATACAGTTCCCCCTAGAGGTCTGGGCCAGTACTGTTTACATTAGACTTGTGGTCTACCACATCCCTCCCCTCTGGATTAAACTATGTTTAACTACACCAGAGTTATACTGGACATCCTGGAACTTACAATTAACCATTAACTATCACGGTTACTTTTAAACTTCTTAAAACACATGTGCCATACACATAATACAAATTTTTTTTTTTTTTTTTTTTTTTTTTTTTTTTTACTAGGGATTTGGTTTGACTACCGCCTCCCAGTGGTTCCAGGACGCATTCTTGTCCTGTGGCTGGGGAACTCACTACTGACTAAGTATAGTCTTTTAAATAGTCTGGAGCTTTCCTAGCTCGCTGAGATCTTCTCACGACTGGTGAGTCAACTGCAGTTGAAGACTCAGGCTGCTCCAGGGTTGGTTCTGCTGCAGGGCCGCCAGTAGACTCCGCAGAGACGGTTACCTCAGGCAATACCTGAAGTGGTGGCTCGTCGATGCTCTCCTCCGGGGATGTGTCAGACAACACCTCGGGTGCCGTCGGCAGAGGAACGGAGCTTCTACCACGAACTTGGTCAATGTGTCGTCTCACAACTTGTCCATGACCTAATATCACTTTGAATGACACTGGGCCTGTCTTTTCTGTTATTTCTCCCGGAACCCAGGTTGGTCCGAGCCGAGAAGTTGCGGGTGTAGACCAAGTCTCCCTCTCTCAGAATTCTCTCTCTTGCCTGCATGTCATGATAACCTTTTGTTTCTCTTGTTTGTCATGCACTCTCTTTCTGAAGTCTGGATGTATTAAGTCCAATGTTGACCTCAACTTTCTTCCACACAACAGTTCAGCTGGTGACTTGCCAGTTGTAGATTGGGGTGTTATGCGATAGCTGAACAGAGCTCGCGACATCCTTGTTTCTACGGATTCTCCTGCCATCTTCTTCATGAGTGACTTGAACGTTTGTACTGCCCTCTCGGCTAAACCATTAGAAGAAGGATGGTATGGCGCAGTCGTGATATGACGTATGCCATTCTTTTCAGAAAACTCTTGGAACTGTTCACTGGTAAAACATGTACCGTTATCTGATACTATGATTTCTGGTAAGCCATGTTGGCTGAAGCTCTTTCTAAGGCATTCAATTGTGACCGTGGAAGTAGAGTTACTCACAGAATATGCGTCGATCCACTTTGAGTATGCGTCAACTATGATCAGGAACATTCTTCCCATCCATGGACCTGCGTAATCAATGTGAATTCTTCTCCATGGTTTATCTGGAACTTCCCAGGGATGTAGTGGGGCCGCTGGAGGACTGTTCCTGTTCCCCTGGCATGCCACACACGACTTCACCAGCGCCTCCACCTCTGCATCCATGTTGGGCCACCACATGTAGCTCCTCGCCAACGCTTTCATGCGAGTGATGCCAGGGTGTGCTTGGTGTAGTTGTTGCAGTAAGGCCTTGCGACCAGGCGGTGGAACAACCACGCGTCCTCCCCACAGGATACAACCTTCCTGGGTGCTGAGCTCATCCTGTCGTCGGGTGTAGGGCATGAACTCAGGACTGTTCGTCTTTGGCCATCCTCTCAAGATGTACTCACGCACTCTTGCTAGAACAGGGTCTTTGTCTGTCCATTTCTTTATTTGTTGTGCGTTTACCAGGGGCACGCCGACATCTTCAAACAACAACACTCTCTCCTCCTCCTCAGGCGTGCTGTCTCCTCCTCCGTTCAAGGGTAGCCTACTCATCGCATCCGCATTTGTATGGTCCCGTCCTGCTTTGTAAACAATGGTGTACTCATACGCTGCTAATGTAACGGCCCATCTCTGAATTCTCTGAGATGTCATCTGGGGTATGGCTCTCATTTCACTGAACAGTGATATTAGTGGCTTGTGGTCAGTCACGATAGCGAACTGTCTCCCGTAAAGGTATTTGTGGAACTTTTTTACACCGAATACTACTGCAAGGCCCTCCTTGTCTAACTGGGAGTAGTTTTTCTCAGCTGCACTGAGAGTTCTGGAGACGAACCCTATGGGTCTCTCGGAGCCATCCTCCATACGATGAGAAAGTACGGCACCCACCCCGTAGGGAGATGCGTCACATGCTAGGATGAGTGGTTTGTTTGAATCATAGTGCACTAATACACTACAGGACTGAAGTAGCACTTTGGACTCTTCAAACGCCTTCTGCTGCTTGACCCCCATGTCCATTTTTCTTCCTTTTTCAATAAGGTATGGAGCGGTGCCAGCAGTGTGGAGAGCTTTGGGAGGAACTTATGGTAATAGTTCAATAAACCTAAATAAGCTCTCAACTCTGTAACGTTTTGTGGCTCAGGCGCCTTCGCAATGGCTTCCACTTTGTCTGTCAGAGGGTGTAGACCACTGGCATTGATCTTGTGGCCTAGGAACAACACCTCTTTTCCCATGAACTCACACTTGCTTCTTTTCAACCTCAGGCCGCTTTTCTCCAACCGTTGAAGAACTTCTTCCAGCGTTTTCAGATGTTCTTGTTCATTTGGTCCTGTACACAGGATGTCGTCCAAATAAATGGCAACATTCGAATTCCACCTAGGATGCCCTCCATAGTTCTCTGGAATATAGCAGGACTGGAAGCTACTCCAAATGGTAAGCGTGTGTAGGTATACAAGCCTTTGTGTGTATTGATGGTTACATACTTTCTGGATTCTTCTTCCAGGACTACCTGTTGGTAAGCGTGACTCATGTCTAATTTCGTGAAGTGTCGACCACCATTCAACTGTGCGAACAGGTCCTCTACTTTAGGAATTGGATACTGATCCACTCGTGATGCTCTATTGACAGTGAGTTTGTAATCTCCACATATTCTAATGGAGCCATCCGGCTTTCGCACTGGAACTATGGGCGCAGCCCATTCTGCAACCTGCACTGGCTCGATAATCTTGTCGTCCAGCAGCCTCTGTAGCTCGCTTTCGACCAGGGGCTTGACTGCATATGGCACTGGTCTGGGTTTGCAGAATCGTGGTTGGGCCTCTTGGTCCACATTTATCTTTGCTTTGACACCTTTCAGCTGTCCTAAGCCTTCTTTGAACACCTCAGCATGTCTTTCAAGGATCTCCTCCAATTTTAATTTGGGCTGAGACTCCACTTTGTTCACTGACACTAACTGATCAATCATGGCCAATTCTTGTAGCCAATTTCGCCCTAGTAAATTTGGTCCTTCACTTTCTACTACCACTACAGGTAGCTGCTTTTCTTTGTTTTCATGTTGCACTTTAACTTGTGCCATGCCGAGCACCTCTAGCTTCTCTCCTGTGTATGTTTTTAATTTTAGGGAACAGGGCTTTAATTCTGCTGTGTCTGCTTTCTTCCACAGCTGTGTGTATTGCTGTTTACTCAATATGGTCACTCCACAACCTGTATCAACTTCAAATGTCACTTTCATTCCGTTAACATTCATGGTGCGCGTGATGGGAGCCACCTTGGTCAGCTCATCTGACATGTTGTGAATTGTGTGAAACCCTATCTCTTCTGTATCACTTTCTCCCTCCCCTCTAAGTTGATTGGCTCGCTGTTCGTTTCTTGGGCCCTTGTTTTCCAGTCCTTTGCCCCTTTACTGTTGCCTTTTGCACTTGTGCATTGCCCACCTTCGTTTTGCATGCTTTCTTTATGTGCCCTCGCTTGCCACAATTATGACACAGCTCCGTGGCAAATTTGCATTCGGTGGCATTGTGCTGGCCTTTGCAGCGATAACAACTGGGGAATCTGCGCTGAGATTTTTCAGTGGAGAACTTGTGGACGCCTACTTGGGTCTTGGGCACACGAGCATGCGCTGCCGTGTCCTCTGTTAGCCTACCCTGCATTTCTCTCACATCTTTAGATGCGGTTTCCATCGCTTGGCATAATTCCAAAGCTTTTGCAAACGTCAGTTTCGTTTCAGATAGCAGTCGCCGTTGCATTCGGTCATCATTCACTCCACACACAAGTCTGTCTCTTAACATTTCCTCCAAAGAGTCTTTGTAATCACAGTGCAGTGCTAATTTCCTCAATTCAGCCACATACTCTGCTATGGACTCCGTGTTCCTACGTGTGCGTGAATTAAATTTGAATCGTTGCACGATTTCACTCGGTTTGGGGCTGAAGTGCTTCTGCAGCTCAGCAGTAAGCTGGTCGTAGGTTTTATCTTTCGGAAATGCGGGGCTTACTAAGTTTCTCAACAAACTGTATGTCGTAGCACCAACCCCACTCAAAAGTACAGCCTTCCTTTTGTCTGGCTCGTCAATACCATTAGCTTGGAAGAAAAAGTCCAACATTTCACTATATTCTTCCCATGACTGAGTCGCGTTATCAAAAGGGGTTACCGTGCCGATTACAGCCGCCATCGCTCGTCGTGGTGGGGAAACTTCTTTGTTGTTCTCCTCTGAACTTTCACTCGAACTACTGCTTGGTTCTCTTGAGTTCGCCACACTTGCAATGTTCTCTGTCTCTCGTCGATAACTTGTCTTTATCCTCGTCGCCAAATGTGTGATATCCTACCGTGTAGCAATGATCACACTTGTTTTGTTTTCTTTGGCTTCTTGCCGTTTAATGTTTCACTCATGCAAGCGCCTCTAAACAACGACTTCTTCCCGGGGTTTACATATCACTTGTTCTACTTGTATCCCCATACAGCAGTGCTGAACAATATGTCTAGCTCAATACAGTTCCCCCTAGAGGTCTGGGCCAGTACTGTTTACATTAGACTTGTGGTCTACCACAATCACAAATCGAAGATTTTAGCAGCGATGGCGAAGAGGTTCAACCTGTACCAGTGAAAAATGTTGCTGATCATCAACACATGGAACCTGGTGAGTGGCTGGACACAAAAATCACTGCCAGTGTGTGAGTACATGATTTTATGGATGTGATTTTAGTTGAGGAAAGACTTTATATTTTCATAATCATAATGATATTGTGTTCTGTGTGTTTTCAGCTGACGAGACTGTTGATTATGTGATGCATCCTGCAGTCATTTCTCGAGCAGATCTCTGTGGAGCTGAGGAGGAGGCAGCCTGCTTCAGTGCAAATGCAGCGGAACAAGATGCAAAGTTGTGTCTTCCCTTTTCATGTACTTGTAACCTGAATGATTCCCAAGTAATAACTGAGTGTAACAAGTAACAGAGATTTTCCAATACAGTGGTACCTCACCTTACGAAATTAATCCGTTCCAGAGCCTTTTTTCGTAACCTGGATTTTTCGTAAATTGAACCACATTTTACATCTAAAACATGTGATTCATTCCAAGGCCCCAAAAACTACCCTCTAAACCCTTTAAAAATGATAAAAGTATACCTTTTATGACCTTTTTCAGCTTCAGTATCATACCGATGGTAGACGTGTTTGGCCATATTCCTTTGCGATATCATTCAACTGCATGCCATGAGCCCGCTTCTTCTTTACACTCTCACCGGGAATCACACGCACATGTGTCTGTAAGTGTGTGTGTGTGTGTGCGCGCGCGCGTGTGTGTGTGTGTGTGTGTGCGCGTGTGTTGACCATGTCTTCTTAGCGGAGTTATAATCTTACAAATGTTTATGCAAGGTTAAAAGCCTAAGCCAAATGATAAAAGTTTCAATGAGCACACTCGAAAAACTCACGAAACAACAGGAACTCTGTCCTTTACACGAAAAGCATTATGGGTGCTCCAAAATAGCCAATGGGAGGGAGACACATCAACCCTCCTAGCCAATGGGAGGCCAGCGAGGTGAGATGTTGGGAGATAGCCAATGGGAGGGAGCTGTGTCATCCCTCCTAGCCAATGGGAGGCCAGAGGGGCAGGATGTTGGGAAATGTGGTCATTGGGAGAGCAACTCATGCATTGTTTGAATTTTTGAGATGGTTATATGCTTTCATAACGTGAACTTGTTTCGTATTCACAGACAAAAATTTTAGGAAAATGTTTTTCCGTTTTTTGGGTCTTTCGTAAGTTGAGGTTCCACTGTACTTTCAGAGTCTCTTATGGCATTTTCAAATTCCAACAATAAAAATCAAGCTATTTCAATGTTTTACAAAATTTTGACTCAAATCTTCTCACAACTGGGTCACCGCTCGCGTGAAACTCAAACGCATGCATCTCTAAAAATAATACAGGTAATTAAGATTTGTTTGTGTCCTATTCAGATGGATCACCTCTTTCAAATACAATATTAATCTCATTTCCTCTTTATCAATGATTTTCTCATGCAGCCTCACATTTGGAACAGATGTAAAGGCACGAACACCTGAATAATACGGTTTTTTTTAAATAAAATATGGAAAAGGCTGCTGCCCTGCTGGACGTCCATCAAAAACAATGACCTATAATCAATTTTTTTGCTGACAAGACTCCTGTAAACACAGCAGACTGAAACATGCATACAAAAATAACATTTCAAATGAGAGTAATCTGTTGAGATGGGTTCGCCATGTGAAGGAGTTTTCAACAGACTAAAAAGAACTGGGAAATACAAGCTTAGAAAACATGCCTCATGGTGGCCGCCCATCAACTTCCGCAACCCTGCCAATGAGGACAGAGCAGCTGTTTTACTCAGAGTGGACAGGCAGATAACGACTGATGAGCTGGCATCAGAGCTCGTAGTTAACCATGGTACACTACTGCCTACAACATGACACAATACAGCAATGCCACACCTCATTTGAGACTCAGAACAAAGGAGGACCCTTTCAGATGGACAACTCCATCATATACTCCCTAATAATCTGCCTCAGCACCTTCAGACTTCCATCTCTTTGGTCCAATGAAAAAAGGCACCGAGAGGCAAACACCATGGTGGTCATGAGATTAAAACTTCTCTAAACAACATCAGCAGCCATCTGAGATTTGTATGAACCTGGGATACATGCCATTCCTCGTAGGTTGAGACCATGTTGTGAAGAAAGGATGTGAACATGTGATGCAGCTATTAGAGCCCTGCTCAGGCCAAGATCACAAGCTCGCGCCTGCCCCGCAAATTATAATTGTGGCCCGCAGCCCGCCCCACACATTTACCCTTGTAGGTCAGCCCACCCTGCCCCGCAAGTGAAATTGTAACCTGGCCCGCAGCCCGCCCCACACAAAATACTTCAGCCCGCAGCCCGCCCTGCCCTGCAGTGAGTGGGCCCACCCCGCAGAGCGTCAGTATATAGCAGTATAATTTGTTGAAATGCTCTTTAGCCCCGCAACTTTAGCCCGCATGAATCCATGATATAGCCCACAGCCCGCCCCGTAAAACTTGGATTACTCTCAACCCGCCCTGCCTGACATGAGTTTCAAATTGATCCGCCCCGCAAACTAAAAAGTCTGACTTTAAATTTGTGCCCGCAGGGGTCCGCGGGCTGCGGGGGCCAGTGAGCTGAAACCCGCCTCACGCAGGGCTCTAGCAGCTATATCTTGATGTACAATGTGTTTGTGATCCGTATTTTTTAGATAATAAAACAAACTGCATTACTTTTCAATTCTCCCTCCCAGTTTTATTTGAGCACAGTTAATTGTCGAAGAACAGAATACCTGCAATGATTCCATCCATCTGCTCCAAGGCGGCTGCCAACATCTCACTGGCGTCTGACATCATCCTGAAAACCTGCACAGTGAATGCAAAAGTCATTAAAACACACCAGGCTTTAAACACACAAGAGAAGATGATCTAGGTGGAGGAAACTGAAATGCATGAAAGTGCAAAAGATCACACATTAAAAAAAAATTGTAGTTCACCACTGCTCATATACATAAATAAATAAAACCATAAAACTAATTTTTAAAGCACTGGTGGTTTATTTGGGCTCTTAGCTCCTCCCACATAATCAGAATTCCATTCCCCAAAACAAATCATGGTGGTGATGTTCCTGGCTTTCTGGATGGCTTGGGATTAATATTTCAAGAAGGTGTGGTTACTCCGTACCAAACATACTGCTATTAAAGTCGCTTTGTCTTGATGGTTTACCCGCATTTAGTCGCCCAAGTCATTGAAACACACAATCAATGTCCAAAATGCAACTCTATGTTCATCAATGAGCCTTTTAATTAATCCTAACTAGGTTAAAATTTTTAAAAACCTGAAAAGGAGACTATGGAAATGGATTGCAACAAGAACTTTCTGTAATCATGTTGGGCTGAACAGTTTTAAAAGGACCGAAATTCTATTGCAAACTTGGCAAATATTGTAAATTTGTTGCGCGAACCTAATTCACATCCAGTATCCTTCCTAAACCACATTTCCATCTATATGAATGGTTTTTCATTTTAATAAGCCAACTGATGTTACTCAGGCTATTTTCTTTAAGCAACCATGGCACTGCCCCTTCACTGTTTAAAATTCTGCATTGTTTTCATGAAAACAAACTGCAAAATGAAAATCAAATGTAGTCTGTGGTTCAATGCAGCGCATAGACATGATTAATTCATTTGTTCTGATCGGGACATGTTGTGGCTGGATTAAATACAACATACGAGAGTTAACACCAATTACATGTCAGGGGGGTAAAAAAAAAAAAAAAAAAAAAAAAAAAAAAAAACACCACCCAGAGTACAAACCCTAAACACTGATGGGACCACCAGTATACTTTATTTAAACTTCTGAACAAATACACAAATCCCAGCTGTCACTCACTCACTCACACGCACGCACACCCGAGTGTAATTTAAAGGCACTATTGTCCTAATAAGAGCAGTGTGAACCAAAACAATGGAAAGAATTATTAAACTCTGTCAAGAAGAAAATCTAACACAGAGTCCATTAACTCTTGCCATGGGGTATAATCAAAGCTCAGAAACAGCTGGCACCAAAATAGCTTTAAAGGGAAATTAAACACAAACTGAATAAAAGTTTGCATACTTTGTATACGTATCTGCACAAAAAAAACGTCCTACTGCCATTACAAGAGTAATAAATCTGCACAGAAAGGGTGCAATGTACTCCAAAAAGTCACGCAATTATCACATGGTTTCATAAGCAGTACACAACTAACTTGCATATGAATGAATGGAACAATACATGATTCCTTTCTATAGATGATTATTTGATGCATGTAAATGGAAACATGTATGATCCTTTGACATCCCGAGTTTTATTTTGCTCAGAAGTTCACTACTTGTATCTTATCTTAGTTTAGTATCTGTGTACTCTTATTATTGCCATTAACTTGATTTACATGAACTGACGAACTCACGCCTTATTTGTGAGGCGCTATACTGAATGTAGGCGCTTGTCGCAGGGACTACTTTCAAGAAAACGGCCAAAAAAGTTAAATTGGTCATTTTTTAATTGAAATTTGGATTTTTGCATAAACCATTAAAACAAGTATTCAACTCTCACTTGAAGTGAAATCGACTAAAACTCACTAAAAATGTCTTATTTCCATTTTTCTGACGAGTACCCTCATAAAACTAGATAAAAACAGTAGCAAACTTACCGGTTTTCTTTGCAATTATTCACCGAGTTCGGTACAAGACACACTATAATCCATACACCAGAAGAACGGGCGTGAAGTTGTCTCTCTATTTTGGATACTGTTTTGATATTAAAATGCCATTTCAGTGAATAAAATAAAGGTTATAAAGACTATATGCACGTAAACAATGCAGGCTAGTCGCTAAAGAAGATCTGAAATGAGCACCCTGATTGGTGAACTCGGTCACATGCTCACATTGCACATGCTCAGTGCCCTTCACACATTAACTTCCTGTTTACTTTCTGACTCTAGTATACTGCATGTGGAACTTATCTCTGACTTTCTCTTCAATAACAGAAAGTAAGTTTATTTATAAGATTGTGAATACACAATTTCTGGAAAAGGAGAGTGAAATGTCATCTGTGATGTCTATCAGCATTAGTATAGATGTTAAATTTATGTTAGACGGCACGATGGCGTAGTGGTTAGCACGTCCGCCTCACAACAAGAAGGCCCGGGTTCGATTCCCGGCCTGAGCGTTTCTGTGTGGAGTTTGCATGTTCTCCCCGTGCTTGTGTGGGTTTCCTCCGGGTGCTCCGGTTTCCTCCCACAATCCAAAAGACATGCACTGTAGGTTAATTGGCCGTTCTAAATTAGGGACTACAGATGGAAACTAGCTATTAAGCTATAATCTGGTACAGTACATCTCTGTCTCTATGAGCTTAATGTTCCTGTACATTGTCCCTTAAATAAATAAATAAATTCCAAGCTAGACGCTAGAATCTCTCTCTTTCTCTCTCTCTGGCTGTCTGTCTCAGTCACACACACAGTGTGCAAACGGTTAAATGAGCAGCATCCAGATGAACTAGTGCAATTTGAATGGAAGAAAATATATTATATGAAGGGAGTGGGACAAATGAGTGCAGATGCACAACTTAGCACCCACTGCTTACAGTCTGTGTGTGTGTGTGTGTATGTGTGTGTGAGAGAGAGAGTGATATACCTCAGGTCTGCTTGAATATTAAGAAAGACATGATTCCATTGCAATTCAATCAAAGAAAATCCTATATACTCAGTATTATGTACTTTAGAAACTTAATGAGTATTGTATGAGTATTGGTATTTTTCTCTGCATGCAAAATTTGATTATGGAATTTTTTTGATCATTTGATTTGTGTGTAATCTTGTCTGGACATGCTGGATCGTGGGTTGTTTAGTTTTGTGCGAAAATTGGTCAAGACCTGAAAAATACTTAAATGTTTCATACCTTTTACGTATAAACAAACTGATTATGATGATGCCAGCTGTGTTGATGAAGATTTTGATGTTGATGAAGAGGCATGTGTAATAAAAGTGGAATGACTGGTTTTTGTGAAGATGTGATTTTATCTTCTGAGCAGAATATAGATGAAGATGATGATGCTGAGCGCAGAGTTGATGAAGATTACTTGTATAAAGATGTTATATGGTTATCTTATATATATATATATATATATATATATATATATATATATATATATATACATATAGTTTTCTTAATTTCAGTGTGATTGTTTGAACCCGACAGTGTTTTTTTTTCAGTATCATTTGAAGGCATTTGAACCTTTATATAATGCTCGAAAAGATACATACTGATCTTATTGGAATAAACAGAAATGAAAAAAAGTCGGTTTTTTTGTTAATTTTTGGGGGTTACCACGGTGACACTGATGGGTTCAAAAAGTGCCTGTCAGATTAAAATGAGTTTGATTTCTCTTATCATCTCTTCCTGAAACTCTTCCTAGACATGTTTTCTAAAAGTTTATATGGCTGAAGTGCATAAAAATGTTTGGTTGCTAAGGACTAGTGATGTTGGAAGAAGTGCAGTCTTTGTGCTCATTTTTCTCGAAAAATTAATCTTACAAGTTAATTACTGCTCAAATATTTTTTGAGCGAATTTCATGGTGTCTAAATGCACAAAGGTTTTGGAAAGCACATAATTTTGAGACAGAATGTGCAGCAGATTTGTTCAGTCTGCTATAAGTATTCTGCAGCATGTGCAAAATCCTAAATCCCCATGTCCAAAGTGATCGATTTTGAGGGTGTTTTTATAGGAAACCCACAAAAAGTAGTGTTCCATTTGCAAAGCCATACTCGTATTACAATCGTACACTGGTCAGCCCTACAGGTAACATTTACATGCAAGACACGACTAGTATAACAATTAGGCAAATAATAAACTCAATTTTTTGAGTAAATAAAAGCTCCAGTGAACAGTCCCAATACTTTTTTGTTCCCATAAATATAAATTCAATACTCAGTAGATCAACAGGGACAGAACAGAGTACTGTAGAGTTTAAGGTTTTGGTGGAAGTCTGCCAGCTGCCAGAATGTGAGCTTTTAGGGAACCTTTAAACCAGAAGTCCCCAACCACCGGGCCATAGACCGGTACCGCTCCATGGGGCATTTGAAACCATGGTCCTCAGAAAGGCAGAATAAAAAAATGTTTTCTTAATTATCAGAGTCTGAAAGATGTTTTATTTTGAAAAAACGCTCATCTCAGTCACTTGATGAGGTACAGGTACATCAATAATAAATATTTTAACTGAATGGTATCGAAACTACTAAAACCAAAGCCTGTAAAAATGTAATTCAGTGGTATGATGAGTTGCATTTTTACACATTTTGGTTTTTTTTTTTTTGTTTCTATACCAGCCAGCAAAAATATTGTTTTACATGAAACCGGTCCATGGCCGGTTTTACATGAAACCACTCCATGATAATAAAATTATCAAAATGGCCTGAAGTTTTAAATGTTTTTTCTGTTTTGTTTCAGCAAAATATCCTTTTATTTCCAAAGCTGCCAAGCAGCACCTCGAAAAGGTACGTGACCATCAACCAGGAGATCAATTCACCTCAATACGCATTCACAAAAGCAGTTCATAAAAAGGTGAACACAGCAGCACCATATATAGTGTTTGCTAACACCCTTCCCTGGGAAAAGGAAGGCAAATAAATCAGGGGGGGAAAAAAAAAAAAAAAAAAAAAAAATCAGGGGTAAAATATGAATAGAAAGTGTTACAGCCCATCTCGGGTAAAGGTACACCCTGAACATTTCGCCAGACCACCACAGAGCCAAGACACATACAACTATTCACACATAGCGGCAATGAAGAATATGCAATTAGCTTAATGTTCAAACATCTGAAAAGTAAACAAACTCCACTCGGAAACATCTTCACCGAGCCTGGGGGCTCGAACCCAAGACCGTCTTGCTTAACAAACCCAAGAACGTCATGCTAGCAACTATGTCAACAAGTTCCAACTGTTCTGATGTCAACTTCAATTGAAAAAAAAGAAAAAGCAGACCTGCATTCTTCTGAAAAAGAATAATTAGCTTTAACCAACCTAACGTGAAAGGAAGAAAGTCACTCGAGCTGCAGCGTTTGTTCAACGGCGAGCACGTGTGCCATAAAAAGCCTTTTGGCTCTCCAAGAAAGTGTTCAATGGAAAAATTACTCAAATGAAAGAAAGTCATAAAGTGTGCTGAGTGAACTCTGGCTTGAAACAATACTTTCCAGTTATAACTTTGACATTATTAAGACACGATATGATGCATCTTTCCAACAAGAAAAAAAGGACACGGGTGCAAACCTCCCCCCCCCAAAAAAAAAAAAAGCTGGAAGTTTTCCACTGATTGATGATCTGCTTGAGCTCAGTACCATGCACTAGTTTCTCCAGCACTCACTCGACCTGCTCTTCCAACACTGAGACCTCCCCCTCTCTTTAGGATTCCTGGAAAACTCCTCCAGATGTGCTCCTGCTCACATACCTTACAAATCACACACTCCACATGTACCCCCCCCCCTACACACACACTCCATATAAACACAGATAGTGCACAACCCCCACCCATAGAGATGCAGCATTTTCAATTCAACAGAATTCCAGTAACAGAATCTCTCATTTCCTCACTTCAGGAATTCAGACTAAAATAATCAGATAACCCAGTCCGACTCATGGCCTGTACATCCAAAACAGTACGGAGGTTCAGTTTATTTACATAGTATGCTATTGGCCAGATCTGTTGATAGGTGAGGAGGAGGAGGATCGTTTAAAAGAAAAACAATCCACTCACACTGCCAATTCCCATGATGCTCTATGGTGCAGTCATTCACATGTACATGCTGAGCTAAATGTGAAAACATATGAAGTACAAACGTAACCTAAAGCAAAGAAATAGCTTTTACTTCGGGCTCCCTCTTTGCTAATTATCTATATTGGAGTATTTTATATATATATATATATATATGCTATAAAGGTTCATGCCTTGTCTTGATTTTTACTGTCTGGAACCAGAATATATCGATGATGATACTACTACTAATAATAATAAAGATTTAGACACTGCATAAAAGTGGGGCTCCTGATAGTCATCAGAGCCTAGTTTGTCCTTCAGTGCCTTTCACTACATGATTTCTGTGTGTTAGGCACTGTCGTGTTAGTTTAATTATCCGTTTAACAGGTTCATGTTTCGCTAAACTTCTCACTTTGGCCTTTGGTCCATGATCATTTATCTACCTGCAAGTCTGTCTTCATACCTGAAATAGTTATATGTTTTTTTGTTTTTTGTTTTTTTATTCTGTGCGAATCTGAGCAGTGGTGTATGTACCTCCATTCTTTGGGTTTCAGTTTTGTTGATAAAATCTGTGGTTTTTTTTACTCTTTTAATGGCTCAATGCCATCAAATTAATCTTCTTCTTTTCCTTTTGGCTGTTCCCTTCAGGGGTTACCACAGCAAATCATCTGTCTCCATCTCACCCTATCCTCTGCATCTTCTACTCTTACTCCAACTACCTTCATGCCCTCCTTCACCACATCCATAAATCTTCTCTTTGGTCTTCCTCTAGACCTTCTGCCTGGCAGTTTCAACCTCAGCATCCTACTACCAATATACTCACCATCCCTCCTCTGTACATGTCCAAACCATGTCAAATCTAGCCTCTCTGACTTTGTCTCAAAACCTCTTACATGTGCTGTCCCTCTGATGTACTCATTTGCCATCAAATTAATCTTCTTCTTCTTCTTTTCCTTTCGGCTGTTCCCTTCAGGGGTTGCCACAGCAAACCACCCGTTTCCATCTCGCCCTGTCCTCTGCATCTTCTTCTCTTACACCAACAACCTTCATGTCTTCCTTCACCACATCCATGAATCTTCTCTTTGATCTTCCTCTGGGCCTTCTGCCTGGTAGTTCCTCAGTATCCTACTGCCAATATACTCACTATACCTCCTCTGTACATGTCCAAACCATCTAAATCTAGCCTCTCTGACTTTGTCTCCAAAACATCTTACATGGGCTGTCCCTCTGATGTACTCATTTCTGATCCTATCCATCCTCATGACTTCCAGAGAGAACCTCATCAAATTAATCAACCATACAAAATAGTCAATCAGCTTAGTGGCACGGCAACAACGCCTACAAGTGTGGAAACTGGACAGACATGTGTCAAGTATCCATAGCTTCGCTTAGAGTATGCTTTAAGTTCCATCCTGGATTTCTTCTCTTCTGGTGAGGTAGGATTTTGACTTTTGAATAACTGTCTACTTGCTTCAGTTCAACTTGATTGTTGTTACTAATATTTTCAAAAATAGGATTCTTAGCCGGTTCTGTGGTGCTTAATCAGCTGTTGTTTCGAGCTTCCTCAAGACGTGAATTGAGGCGGGACACAGAAAGTATATAGTGAAGGTATCCCCCACTACAAACATCATGTCACGTTTGTAGCGGATAGGAACTCCGATCATTCATTTAAACAAGTCCTTGAACAGTGGTAATTCAATAATCTTCTTGGCTTTGTTGAAGTGAAGCTATCAAGCCTAAGGGCACTAGGCAGATCTTTTGGACCCGTGATGGGGTTGGGTGTCCCAGCCACCATGAGTCTCCACTGTCATATGTACATGCCACAAGAGAGTCGGTAAGAGTAGGATCTGTCTATCTATGCAATTGGTTGAGCGGACGAGGAGGTGGACCTAGCAAAGCGTCGTGGCGGGAAACCAGGTCAAGGTGAGACACACAGGACACTGCTGGCCATATCTACTGCATCCTGACCTATCTCCGGTCGTCTTGACCATGTCGTGCCACTGTACTTCGATAGACTGGGACAAGAGAGTGAGGCTGACAATCTGCGCAACTCCCCCTCACTTAAATCCAAATCAAGCGCAAGTCATGATTGCACCCATACCGCAGATCATCGATCTGATATGAAGTCACGGTCATCTTCAACCTCGAAGGACGAACAACAACATCCATAACTTCACTACAAAATAAAGACATTTTATGTCATTGCTATACTTTCAAAGAGCTAAATTAACATTATTATGAAGAGAAATGTCTATTTATTCAGGTTTGGTTTGGAGCTGCGCCCCCTTAGAGGAAAGGATCACTGCAAATCAACACCATGTCCTTCAAACCTTGATTCCATAGAGAATGCCTCTCTCCAGATGGGAGTGACCTTTTCCAATTGGCTCCGCCCCCATTCACAGTAGATGAAGGCCCACTAAATTTGGAAAATATGCTCTGGCTTTAACGGGGCAGTGGTGGTCTAGTGGTATAGGGCGCTGGATCGCTGATCCTAAGGTTGGGGGTTCGAGTCCAACTTTCCACAAGGTTGTCATTGTCCCCCCCAGTGCAGCTAAAAGGGTTATCAAAGGCGGGCCATGTCGCTCACTGTCTATGGTGAGAGGTTCATGTAAAAGAACCAGCGCTCACTTTCAACAAGAGCAGCTGCAAAGCCGTCAGTGTGTTTCTGCCCCATGCTAAAGGGTTGGGTCAGGAAGGGCATCCGACGTAAAAACCTATGCCAAATCAAACGTGCGAATCATTCGCTGTGGCAACCCCTGAAAAAAAGGGGGAAAAGCCAAAAGGAAATCTCTCTCGATCTCCATGCTCTGGCTTTAACAAAGAGGCAGAATTTTATTTCTCGTGTAATAATGTGTCTTTACAGAGTAGTTTTGTACTTTAAAGAGGTTCTTTTGAAGCATGATGGAAAATTCATTATAAATTTAAATAAATTACACCACATTATAAAATTAGAAACGAGACAAAAACACAGTTCTGTTACAGAGAAAGGAAATCATTCATTTCAAGTTACTTGAGTAATGAGTTAGAACAGCGGTCGGGAACCTATGGCTCTCGAGCCATATATGGCTCTTCCGGAGACGTCATATGGCTCCCAGACAGTTTGGAGTTGAGGGGGCCAAAAAAAATTAAATTAAATTAAATTAAATTAAATTAAATTAAAATATATATATATATATTTTGGAACTGGTTTTAAAATACTAGTGATAATCTTAATAATATTAAGTAATTTAAAATTAGTTTTAAAGATACATTTTAAAAGTCAGGGGTGGGTTGTGGCACTTAATCTTCCGGTGACCCGAGATCAGGTCGGGAACCAATCGATCAAAATAAATCACGGGTCATTGTCAATGTACGGGAAATTAATTTTATCAGAGATAAAATTTCAACCCTTCAACCCGCTTCAACCCTTGTAACAGAAAAGATGGCGAAAGAAAAAGAGCGATGATTACCGTACATTCCAGGCTGCGTGGACAGAGGAATTTGCATTTGTGGAGAGAGCAGGATCCGCAGTATGTCTAATATGCAATGACAAAATTGCATCAATGAAACGCTCAAATATAAAGCGGCACTTCGATACGCGTCATGCTTCTTTTGCATTGAAATATCCACCAGGGGACAGCAGGAAAAAGGGCATGCGAAGAGCTGCAACGGAAAGTGCAGACGAGCCAGCAGCAACTGCGTGTTTGGACCACGCAAGGTGACGGTAATTCCGCTAGCTTTGCGGGTGCTTTGGCAATAGTGAAGAGTGGAAAGCCGTTCACAGATGGCGAATATGCCAAAACATTTATGCTTGATGTGGCCAATGAACTTTTTGATGACTTTCCAAATAAAGCCAAGATAATCAAAAAAATAAAAGACATGCCACTGTCAGCAAGAACGGTTCACGATCGGAGCATCATGATGGCGAATCAAGTCGAGGAAACACAAATTAAGGACATAAACGCTAGGACATACTTTTCTCTCGCGTTAGACGAGTCAACAGACGTTAGCAATCTATCTCAGTTCAGTATAATTGCCAGGTATGCTACAGGTGACACACTGCGTGAAGAAATCGTGGCTGTTTTGCCAATGAAAGAGACAACAAGAGGAGAGGATTTATTCATGTCGTTCATGGAGTTTGCTAAAGAAAAAAAAAATACCACTGGATAAACTTATTTCTGTATTGCACTGATGGTGCACCATGCATGTTGGGGAAGAACAAAGGGTTTGTAGCACTTCTCCGTGAGCATGAAAGAGAGCAATCCTAAGTTTTCATTGCATCCTGCACCAGGAGGCGCTTTGTGCTCAGGACGTGTGGCCAGCAACTTGGTGAGGTGATGTCGCTGGTCATTCGAGTGGTCAACTTCATTGTCGCCCGAGCTTTAAATGATCGGCAGTTTAATGCTCTGTTGGAAGAAGTTGGGAATCAATATCGGTCTGATTTTACACAACAACGTCGCGTTGGTTGTCCAGGGGAAGGTGCTCAACCGTTTTGCAGCTTGCCTGAGTGAAATACGGAGTTTTTCTAGAAATGAAAGGCGTCAAGCATCCTGAGCTGGACAATACTGCCTGGCTCCTGCAGTTTCACTATCTTGTGGACATAACTGGCCATCTAAACCAGCTTAATGTGAAAATGCAAGGTATTGGGAATACAATCTCATCCCTTCAACAAGCACTGTTTGCATTTGAAAGCAAGCTGGAAGTTTTTCTCAGGGACATTGAAACAGGTCGTCTTCTGCACTTTGAAGGACTGCAGCAATTTAGAGATGCATGCTTAGCAAGCGACCCCACACAACATCTGGATCTCCAGCAGCTAGCTGACTATACGTCCAATCTCCTGCAGTCATTCAAGGCACGTTTTGGAGAATTTCGTGCGAACACTGGTCTTTTCAAATTCATCACTCATCCACATGAGTGTGAAATGGAAAAAAATCAACCTGATGTGCATCCCCGGAGTCTCCATCGCAGACTTTGAGCTGGAAGTTGCAGACCTGAAGGCATCTGATATATGGATGACTAAGTTCAAGTCACTTAATGGAGAGTTGGAAAGACTTGCACGACAGCGAGCAGAGCTGGCGAGGGAACACAAGTGGTCAGAAATAAAAAAGCTTCAACCTGAAGACCAGCTAATTCTTAAAACTTGGAACGAGCTTCCTGTGACATACCACACAATGCAGCGTGTGAGTATTGCCGTACTGACCATGTTTGGCTCTACGTATGCATGTGAGCAGTCATTCTCGCATATGAGAAACATTAAGACCAACCTACGCTCACGTTTAACTGATGGAAGCCTCAACGCCTCCATGAAACTCAACCTCACTACATATGAACCAGACTACAAGGCCATCAGCAAAACCATGCAGCACCAGAAGTCGCATTAAAAGTAAACCTTTTATTATTATTATTATTATTATTATTATTATATGTTTAAAATACTATATGGCTCTCAAAAAATATATATCTAGAAATAATTTAGTTTTATGGCTCTCCAGGTCAAAAAGGTTCCCGACCGCTGAGTTAGAATGTTTACTCCTCGTGCTCTTTTATTCCAGTGATTTGCTGTTAATAGGTAAAGCCGATTCCTGAAAAAGTGGGGATGAGCATAAATACCATCACTCACACACACACACACACACACACACACACACACACACACACACGGTGTTGGGAAAACAAAACAGACATTCCAAAACAAAGGCTGAGGTCAGACAGGAAGAGCCTGACCAAGTGACGCACTTAATCTCTTGTCTGCATTTCCTATTTTGGCTGTGCGATGCTGCACAGAAACACAGCAATCAACCAACACCGTGACTCGGTTCTGCATTTATCGTTTATCGCATGATCTGGTTGAGACATTCCCTGAACAGTTTAATCTATTATTCCACCACAACCAGCAACTGTCTATCTATCCATGTCTATAATTCTATACTTGGATATTAAAGTGCCGTCCAAATGAGACAAGAAAATCTGCACTGTGATTCAGCCCAATATAAACATATACACCAGGGGTCGGGAACCTATGCCTCGCAAGCCAGATGTGGCTCTTTTGATGACTGCATCTGGCTCTCCGATAAATCAGGTGGCCTTTATTAACAGAATAACTAATACATAATTTTGCTGTCCTTTAAATAATAATTAAAAAATAATCCATCAAAAAAAAAAATCTCATGCATTTAAATCTATAAATCTATTTTCAATGCCACTTGTCACTGTGGCGCGCAGCGGAGAGCCAATCCTTTTTGTACTCCAGTGTGTGGGCGAATCCGATACCTTGAAACTCTAATTTTATTAAATTATATGTAACAGTTTGTGTGAGTTGTTTTTGGGTAAAGAGGTAAATTTCCTCGTTCTGATCAGCTCATTTGCACGAAGCCAAGCAGAGCTGGCAAGCAAAACACAAATGGACAGACAGGAAAAATTTCAACCCACAGACCAGCCGATTGCCAAAACTAGGGATGCGCTTCCTGTTACATAAACACTGCAATGTGAGTCCTGTCGTATTGACCATGTTTGGCTCCACATGCACTGCGGTCACATTTAACAGATGGAAACCTAAACACTTGTATGAAGCTATACCTTACCACGTATCAACCAGACTACAAAGCCACCAGCAAAACCATGCAGCACCAGAAGTCACATTAATAGTAAGAAGTACTTTTCTTATTAATAAATAACTTCGTTATAACAAATGTTGTTTAAAATAAATTCAGAGTCTTATTATACTCAAATTGTTGGTCTTCTTTTTCCATTTAGTTGTATTCAGTATTATTATATATATATTGCAATAAAAACCCCGTGCACTTTAATCAACCACATCTACCCCACTGTGACTGTGAACCATATCAACCCATCAACTCTGCACTCAGATACATTTACACTTTAATATAGGCCAGTCTATAAAGTTGCTCCATTCTTTTCTTTTATTGTTTATTAATTTATACTATATGTATCTATTTATTTATTTACTTATATAATATATATGTATGTGTGTATGTTTGTACTTGTATCTATTTTTGCACCCCCTACTGATAGTACCTCAAGAGCCTGTAACAGTGAATTTCTCCATTGTGAGATTAATAAAGCTGTATCTTATCTTATCTTATATATATATATATATAGTGGTATAGGGCGCTGGATCACTGATCCAAAGGTTGGGGGTTCGAGTCCCACTCTCCACAAGGTTGTCACTGTCCCCCCAGTGCAGCTAACTGGGTTATCAAAGGCGGGCCATGTCTCTGACTGTCTATGGTGAGAGGCATGTAAAAGAACCATTGCTGACTTTCGTAAAGAGTAGCTGAAAAGCCGTCAGCGTGTTTCTGTCCCTTGCTAAAAAGGGTTGTGTCAGGAAGGGCATCCGACGTAAAAACCTCTGCCAAATCAAACATGCGAATCAGATCGCTGTGGCAACTCCTGAGTAAAAGGGAAAAAGCCGAAAGGAAGACAGACAGTATTTTATATATATATATATATATATATTATATATATATATATATATATATATATATATATATATATATATATATGGCTCGCAGAGGATTATATTTTAAAATGTGTTTATTTTTGGCTCTCTTAGTCAAAAAGGTTCCCGGCCCCTGATATACACGATCTTCGGACCCACAAAGGTTGTGGGGGGGGGGCTCAGTTTTATGATATACGGTAATAAGTACAGCGTCTGAAATTAACACCCACCAAGCAACAACTACAGGCATCCGTGCTCTAATAGTTAGAGTGGTGGGTTTGGGACTGATGTGGCAGTGGGGGAAGCAAGACGCAATTTCCCTTGGACAAGGTACCCAACACCCAACTAGTCTGTTCCCGTCCATTGCTCCGAGTGGTTAAACGCAGAGTTCCTTTACAAAATTAATTTATAATGTATTTTTTTTAAATGAAAACCAGTTCTTTTTTCATTTGGTGATCAAATCTCAGATTTCCCTCACCAGCCTGAAAGACTGTACGGCACTGGGATTTGCAGTTTACTCTGCTTCTATCCTTGGTTGAGGATAATTTAATTTAATTGAGGAACATGCAAAACACCCGTGTCTTGTTCTATGCTCCTGATGATTTTCTTCGAAGATCTGAACAGAATGCAGGTGGTCAATACCTGCTGCCAGTCTGCAGGAAAATGAGGTGGTGTTCAAAAAACCCTTATTAATGTTCTTATACATTTATTAATATCTGATCATTCAGCTCACCTGACCATCACAACCATGCACACATATCTCAGGGAAATCTTGCATATCCACTTTACCTAATGTGCATATCTTTGAATTAGGGGATCATTTTTCTTCCCACTCATTTTCATACATGTTATACAGTTTGCAGACTCCTTCACTTCATTCTTTTCAGTATCCATCATTATTATTATTAACATTGCATATGTTTCCCTTTTTGCTTCTTTTTATTATTAGTATTTGTTTCTTGCCTGTGTCCCTCTGCCCCTTCACATTTTCAAATTAGTGGGCCATACAGTACAAACTTCTTACAGAAATACCCCTGCATGCCACAGGGCTCGAACCTCGGACCTTTTTGCCGTGAGTTGGAAGTGCTAACATCTACGTGCGCTGTGCTACACTGATCAGTGATCAACATAATAAATGTCTCCTCTGGCAGGATGGGGGCGCAGTGATTAGCACATCCACCACATAGCAAGAAAGCCTGGGTTCGATTCCTGAGATTGGGGGTTATTGCGTAGAGTTCGCAAGTGGGTTTCCTCTGGGTACTCAGGTTTCCTCATACAGTCCAAAATCATGCATAGAAGGCTAATTGGCTGTTGCAAAAAAAAAAAAAAAAATCACTCCTCAGTGTGTTAATGGTTGAGTGAATGTTGTCCTGCAGTGGCTTAGCGAGTCTCCCAGGGTGTATCCTATCCTCTCCAAGGGTCGGCTGACTGGCATGGTGATGTAGCTTTTAGCATGGCTGCCACAAAGCTAGAACATCTTGGTTTCAAGCCCTGGGCTTGGCGATGTGTAGGGTTTGCCTCGCACTTGCCTGGGTTTCATCCAGGGTACTCCAGTTTCCTCCAACATTTCAAAAAACATGTAGGTAAGGCTAACTGGCTATTCCAAATTGACTCTCAGTGTTAGTGTTGCCCTGCTATGGTCTGGCGAGTTGTTCAGGATGTAACCTTCCTTCATCCATTGTAGCTGAGAGAGGTACACTACCCTCCCGGCAACCACTATATAGGATTAAGCGGTTCGGCAAATGAGTGAGTGAGAGATTAAGAAAACGAATTAAAGAAAAACAACTGCACATGTGACACAAAGTTAATTTCAGATGCTGTGGAATGACAACGATGCTAATTCACTTGTAATTTATCTTTTGATCGAATTAGGATTGCTGAAACACTGTTCCCAGCTTGAACAGGCCAGTAACTGGACAATCTAAATGCCCAACACAATTACACAATGCCCCTCAATGCTGCATTATACTGTACACACTGATCCATACAGAGTGTCTACAAGTTAAATGCTAAATAAAAGAACAAGAGTGCACACACGCACGCGTGTGCACATATACAACACCCAAGATGTTTTTAAATTGCGTTTTATGTAGGACCATGGAACAAGTTGTCAAGCAGCTTTTTATTTGTCTTGCCATGACGTAGAACGACCTAAATCATATCATGTCAATGTAAATGTTGAAAATGTGCTTGGCAGATGCGAATTATTAAAAAGAGATCAGATTTTTTAGGTGAAAAAAAAAAAAAAAAAAAAAAGTCTGCTTTATTAATTTGAGGGCAAAATGGCTCGAATCCTGGAATCTTCTAAATACAGTGGAACCTCATCTAACAAGTGTCCATATCACGATTTTTCCACGATACGAGCTTCGAACCCACCAAAAATCTACTACATTACTAAAAATTCATTTTATGAGCTCCCACGAGCAACTATAAATAGTGCTGACTGCACTTTATAGTGCTTGCTTGGTGCTTTCCCCCCCCCCCCCTACACCATAGCGTGACAATGAGAGCGCCACTGCCAACTACTGTAGTGGATACGCAATTACACTTAATTCTAATACAGTATGGCAAAAAAACATGTTCCCCAGGATCATACACTCCCCCACACACTATTTGAGAAGCATTGGCCTTGTTGGAGCTCACCACAAGCCTTTCCTCACTGGCATTCATAGCATGCACACGCACAAAATTCTCCTCTTCCTTCTGTTACGCACCACTTCATGGCTGCCCACATAACATCTTCACCACAGTTGATCGAAAGGGTGAGTTGACTTATTGTTTATTCTTGTTTTATTCTTTATTATTATTAATGGTAATGTACATGTAGTATTATTACTGATTAAATATTTGTTGTTTTTACATGTTTATCTTTAATATACTAGGTCAAATATATGTGTTTATGGCACATTATTGGAGTTTGGGAGGGGGTTGGAACGGATTTATTAGATGAAACATTTCGGCTTATGGGCTCACCCTCAGAATGGATTAAACTCGTTAACTGAGGTAGCACTGTATCCTCTTTTCATATTATCGATGATGTAGCAGGCAACAGTTTTATAGGAAGAAACGTCAATCTGATAATAATGGAACAGTTTTCTGAAAATTAAATACGAGCTCAGCTTTAGGTGGTGTTGAAAAGCTTGGCGTAATTAAATGCAAGTGTGTATGTAGCAGTGGGGCCGGTGGTGTAGTGGTTAGGGTGCTGCACTCATGATTAGGAGGTTGTGAGTTCGAATCCCAGTGAGACTCTCACTGTCCAAAGCCCCTGGGCAAGGTCTCAACCTCAAATGTGCCTCTGTTCACCCAGCAGTATAAATGGGTACCAGTAAAAAATACTGGGAAGGTAACCTGTGATAGACTAGAGTCCCATCCAGGAGGAGTTGAATTGCTAGTCGCTTCACGCTATGGAAACTGGGGCTAAGCACCAACCTGATGAGCCACTATGGCTCGGATGTATATAGAAAAAAAAAAAAAAAAAAAAAAGTGTATGTAGCATGCAATCTAATCCTCCCCATTTGGGCCATGGCACTGTAACTGGGGCTAAAGTAGAACATGGAGACAACAGTGAGCTTGAATGCCTAGAAAGTTTAAAGAAACCATGGAATTTCATGACACTTCACCATTTGCAGCATGAGCATCCAAAATATTCTGTGAAATGTAAATAAAACAGGAAAAGGACGTCATGTTTGTGGTCTCAGCTGTCATGGTGGCACATAGTGCTGGACCAGCAAAGTCCAAAATTATTCACACACATACACACGGGGAAAATTTACCCACAGAGCAGCGGGATGAAATGTGAGCAGAGCTGGTTCCTACCATCACGTTTGGTGACGTAAAATATAGAGCCCCGTGAAATTATCTCTGGAACACACATTATCAAGCTATGCCCATTTCAGCAACTCACAACTATGGTAAAGAGGTTCTGAGCTCAAATCCATTCAGACCCCCACTGTGTGAAGATTCCTGGGCAAAGTCTCAACCACAAGTATGGCTCTGTTCACCCAGCAGTATAAATAGGTACCACTAAAATACAAGGAAGGTAAACTGTGGTGGTCTAGAGATCCATCCGAGAGAAGTTGAGCACTTTATTGCTTCACGTGATGTTAATCAGGATGGGCTCTGGCCTGATGACCCATGGAACACGCCTTGGATGGTTTTCCATGCCCCTTAGTGTCCACCACCGGAAACCTAAGATTTCTACATCACAGACCTCATGCAGATTGGCTGTTACGCAACATTAATTTTCATATGACGATAGCGGAAATAAAAATTTATTACCACCACCAAGGGAAGGAGTTATAACATTGGCAGTGTGTCTGTGACCTCAATAACAGACAGTTTACAAGTTTTTAACCAAATGCAGATCTCGGGGTTGGGGGGGAGGGGGGGGGGGGGCTCAATTTTGGCCATGATCCAATTTGGAAGAATTTTTAACTTAGTATGATGGAGTAAGAAGGTGGAAATCACCCAGAATATGATGTGGAAGGAGGGTGGGGATGGAATAAAATAAAATTTAAAAAGAGCTCAAAAATAATTGTGGAACATACCACAAGACAGCACTATAATTCCAGATCATCTGCCACTATAAGCGATGTATAGATGAGATGGTGGAGGTCTGCACTCTCTGAAGGCATTTCTAAATTATCAATTAAAAAAAAAAAAAATGGAGGCACAGACATCACTCAGACTCACTCCAAGTTAAAAGTACGCAATCGAACTCCGGTATACAGATAGGTTCCCGCCAAGGAACACTATTAAATGTGAACAGAAGCACGGAACATGAACTTGTTAAACGGATAACTAAACAAGTAAGACCAGTGAAAGACAGTGAAAATAAATAAATCTTTCCTTCATTTGGTTCCAAGTGAAGTTGGGAAATGCATGGAACATTATTTTTTTTGTTTTTTTTCAAAGCTGTAGTTGATGCACATGCACAATCAGACACTCTCCAGCCCCTAAAGGAACCACACAACTCTTACAACACCAGCCTCGAACACCTATCAAACGCGACATCTATAGGGAACTTCACATTTATGCAGTGCCCAATCCTACCCGTCTATCTATTGTACATTACTCTACCTGTAAGCAAACATTAAACCTTACCTGCTCCCTCTCATAACCATGGTAGATACGAAACAAGTTCACGTCACAAAAGCGCCATCTTAAAAATTCAAATGTGCCTTTCAAAAACATTCATTCAAACAATGCGCGAGTTGCTTTCCCATTGGTTGTCTCCCAACACCTCGCCCCACTGGCGTCCCATTGGCTAGGAGGGAGCTGAATCTCCATAATACAGTACTGTACATATAATGCTTTGTGTGTGTTTTCGACCCATTGTTCAACACACGCGTGAAGGAGAGTTGTACTGTTGGTTCGTGAGTTTTGTGAGCGTTAGTTTTCGTTATTAATCATGAGCCACAAAGAAAATGATTCCCGATGAGACTGAAAAGAAGAAGCGGGCTCCGTTATCATTAAAAGTAAAACAGGAGATTTTAAAAAAATATCAAAGTGGGATTCAATTGAGTGAAATCGCAAAGGAGTATGGCCGAAACCCCTCTACAATCGAGACGATATGGAAGCAGAAGGAGGCATTAAAAGTGGAGATACAGTGGCGGAGGCGTTTATTTTAGAAAAAGCAACCGCCATATTTAAGGACCTCATGAAGGAGGGTGGGGGTTCTTCGGACCAGCAACCCCCGGACTTTAAAGCGTCCCATAGGTGGTTCGAGAGATTGAAAAAAGGTAAATAATTTTCTTTTACTTTTAACACATATTTCATACAAAATTGGTGTACTTTTATAATTTTTTTAAATGGTTTATGGGGTAGTATTGGGAGCCTTGTAACGAATCACGCGTTTTACATGTAAAATGCGGTTCAACTTACGAAAAATGCAGGTTACGAAAAAGGCGCTGGAACGGATTAATTTCGTAAGGTGAGGTACCACTGTATTAAGTTTATTATTTAGTATTCGTAAGTATTGATACAAAGACAACAAAAACATAACCAATGGCAGGCGTTAAAACAAGTCTCCTCACTACACAAACCTCCCGAAATTCTCCTGGCACATTCCTGCCTACTGATTTATAAAAAAAAAAAAAAAAAAAATGTTCAGCCTAAGGCAGTGGGAAACACTGCAGGGATAGAGTGCATGCGCACACGCGCACACACACACACACACACACACACACACACACACACACACACACACACACACACACACACCTGTTTAAGCACTGGATTACATCATTCTTTCCAAGTTCATTCTGCTGTGTGGTTGGATACGACCCTCACCAGTCACTGAAAACATGTCTCCAGCTTCTTACGCCAATTAGTCTCATCATCAGTTCCTCCTGCTGTGACCCCCAAAAATGTGAGCTGCAAATAGTCCCATTAGATCTGAGAAATCGCTTCTGCTTCCACCGGACTCTCCCAAAATCCTATTTCAGTGGGATCCATTTCACCTTAACAGGATTTCAATAACGTCTTTTGGCTCCATAATCCGTTTCTGTTGTAAACTCATTCCTAACACGTTCATGAATATCATTAAGACGGATATAAAAACACTGAAAAACCTGCCATTGCTGGCCACATATGAGAAACCCATCTGCTTCTGGCAATGCTGGAGAGTAGCTGGACTACATCACAGTCAGACCCGCTTTCTGATTATAATCTGTTTACCGACGATGCACTGGATTGTTTCTGTGGTTTGTTCTGCAATGTGTGTTTCCAGCTCAGAGGACTGCAGATCTGTTTCTCTACACCAAACATACACTCACACGTCCATTCACAATTAGGGACAACCCCGCCAACTTGCCTAACCTGCATGCTTTAGGATTGTGGGAGGAAACCAGAGCACCAGGAAGAAACCCAGACATGTAGGTGGAGACTCGGCAAACTCCACACAGACACAACCTCACTGACCACAGGACTCGAACCCAGGACCTTCATGTTTTGAGGTGAGAGCACTAATCGGAAAGCTACTGAAAACTTAATACTACGAACTAGGGTTGGAGCCTATCTCAGCCGACAGTGGGCGAAGACCGGGTGCACTCTGAACAGCTCAGCAGAATCTCTGCAGAGAGAAAAAAAATAACTAATAAATATTTTAAAATATTTTTAAAATCCACTTATTCGAAGACTTGTGAAGACGTTCCACTGTTCATTCTCATCAGCGTTTTAAACAACCGATGATCATTTCAAAATACAAAGTGAGATTATTACTCCAAGAAAAACTACAGTCTTTAAATACTGACTGGATACCGGAGTGGACGCGATACTTCCATCAGGACTCGTTCTATAGAAATTAAGCTTTCTGGTTTTCCTCAACTTTGTGTTAAATAAACGAGGCGGGACTGATGACTTTCTCCAGGTTAAGCATGTGGAGCAGATGCCTGAGGCAACATCACCCATTTGCTGAGGTTCTGTCTCATCAGACTCTTGAATTCTCTATTACATCTACCATCCATCCCAGAGGCTGAAACTTCACCTGAACAGATTCAACTTCAGACGCATCGATGCCCCCGGTGCAGCTAACTGGGTTATGAAAGGCCGGCCATGTCTCTCACTGTCTATGGTGTGAGGTTCATGTAAAAGAACCATTGCTGACTTTCAACAAGAGGAGCAGAATTGTTTAAAAATCACACAATGTGATTTCCTCGATTTTTTTAGATTCTGTCTCTCAAGCTTGATGTGTAGCTGTGATGAAAATTACAAACCTCTCTTATCTTTTTTAATGGGTGAACTTGCACATTTTTACATTGCCCAATACTTATTGCCCCACTGTATATACACACACATTATATATATAAAATACATGTGTGGATGTGTATATACAGTATATATGTATAATGCCAATGAGCATATATATATATATATATATATATATATATATATATATATATATATATATATATATATACACTAGTCCTTCTCAAAAAATTAGCATATTGTGATAGTTCATTATTTTCTGTAATTTACTGATAAAAAAAATTAAAGTTTCATATATTTTAGATTCATTGCACACCAACTGAAATATTTCAGGTCTTTTATTGTTTTAATACTGATGACTTTGGCATACAGCTCATGAAAACCCAAAATTCCTATCTCAAAAAATTAGCATATCATGTTCAGGTAGTCTAAACGAGCTATTAACCTAATCATCTGAATCAACCAATTAACTCTAAACACCTGCAAAAGATTCCTGAGGCTTTTAAAAACTCCCAGCCTGGTTCATTACTCAAAACCGCAATCATGGGTAAGACTGCCGACCTGACTGCTGTCCAGAAGGACATCATTGACACCCTCAAGCAAGAGGGTAAGACACAGAAAGAAATATCTGAGCGAATAGGCTGTTCCCAGAGTGCTCTATCAAGCCACCTCAGTGGGACGTCTGTGGGAAGGAAAAAGTGAAAGACGGGCCGATTCCAGACCTTGAGGGGAACTGTGGAAGCAGTGGACCGAGTCTGGAGTAGAAACATCCAGAGCCACCATGCACAGGCGTGTGCAGGAAATGGGCTGCAGGTGCCGCATTCCCCAGGTCAAGCCACTTTTGAAGCAGAAACCGCGGCAGAAGCGGCTGACCTGGGCTACAGAGAAGCAGCACTGGACTGTTGCTCAGTGGTCCAAAGTACTTTTTTCGGATGAAAGCAAATTTTGCATGTGATTCGAAAATCGCGGCGCCAGAGTCTGGAGGAAGACTGGGGACAAGGAAATGCCAAAATGCCTGAAGTCCAGTGTCAAGTCCCCACAGTCAGTGATGGTCTGGGGTGCCATGTCAGCTGCTGGTGTTGGTCCACTGTGTTTTATCAAGGGCAGGGACAATGCAGCGAGCTATCAGGAGATTTTGGAGCACTTCATGCTTCCATCTGCTGAAAAGCTTTATGGAGATGAAGATTTTATTTTTCAGCACGACCTGGCACCTGCTCACAGTGCTAAAATCACTGGTAGATGGTTTACTGACCATGGTATTACTGGGCTCAATTGGCCTGCCAACTCTCCTGACCTGAAGCCCATAGAGAATCTGTGGGATATTGTGAAGAGAAAGTTGAGAGACACCAGACCCAACACTGTGGATGAGCTTAAGGCCGCTATCGAAGCATCCTGGGCCTCCGTAACACCTCAGCAGTGCCACAGGCTGATTGCCTCCATGCCACGCCCACCTTGAAGCAATCATTTCTGCAAAAGGATTCCCGACCAAGTATTGAGTGCAGAACTCAACATAATTATTTGAAGGTTGACTTTTTTTGTATTAAAAACACTTTTTTATTGGTCGGATGAAATATGCTAATTTTTTGAGATAGGGATTTTTGGTTTTTCTTTACTTTTTTGCCAAAATGATCAATATTAAAACAATAAAATGCTTCAACTACTTGAGTTGTGTGTAATGAATCTAAAATATATGAAAGTCTAATGTTTATCAGTACATTACAGAAAATAATGAACTTTATCACAGTATGCTAATTTTTTGAGAAGGACTAGTGTGTGTGTATATATATATATATATATACACACACGTGTATATGAGCTGATCTGGGTGAAGAGCAGTGCGGATGTGTACTGTTCAGTCTGGATGGTGCTGATTGGCTCAAAGCCTTCAGCAGTGTTTACAAAGTACAGATAACAAGATAACACAGGTTAGGCAGGTTAGGACTTGGAGTCCCTGATGGGTCAGTGAGATTCAATTCCTGGAATAAAGCATGAAATCACCAGCAGGAAAAAGAAACAGTGGACTGAAAATAAATAAATAAACAAATAAATAAATACAGATTTCTACTTTAAATTCTTAACCAGGTTTCCACCAGAGATTATTTGTACAGTTCACAGCTGAGCAGTGCAGAGAAAACAAGCCATAACAAGTTTAAAAGATCTGCATCCAGATGTTTACATTATGGGAATGAATACAGCTGTTGGGCGCTCAAACATAAATAAAAATGTGACACGCGCGCGACTAAATTTCCGAAACACCTCGAGCGTGTTTGGATTAAATCTGATTTTAATTCATTGGCAGTAATAAAAAAGGGGGAATAACACAGAAAAATAATAAATAATACCAGAATATCAAGATAAATACACTGAATACATCTGATTCGAAATCCTCCGCAGAATTAAATTTATTTATCTGTAACTTTAATCCCAGAGGAAATGACCCACCTTTTCCTTCTGAAATCACACACAGGAAACCTTTCAATTCTTCACAAAGATCCTCCAGCGGTCTATCAGACTGTCTCCTCAGGTTTCCTCCAGCCGTCCCCTCGTTCTTTCACTCATTTCTCTCCTTCTTTCTTTCTTTTTTATTTCTGGCACTCAAAAAAACTGCTCTCCAGCCGACTACACGCTCCTTTAAGACTTTCCGTGGGTCTTTCTGCGCATGCGCATGCGCACAAGCATCAAACGCAGGGGGCGGTGTAACGCAGTTTTTTAATTGATGACTGCACACTCGTGTTTTATGCAGGTGGATTGGTTATTATTGTTATTATTATTATTATTATCATTATTATTATTGTTGTTGTTGTTGTTGTCATGTTCTGGGATTTTTTCATACTTTGTACTAACACTGCACATTTTATTTAGTCTACACAGGTTTATTTCTATTAGGATAAATTCAAGCAAAGGGCTCCCTCTTGTGGTTATATCGGAGATCCGCATGCATACATGAACAATGCAATACGGTACTGTACAGCACTGTCATTTGTAGAACCTTCTTTTTCTTCTTCTTCTTTTCCTTTCGGCTGTTCCCTTCAGGGGTCGCCACAGCAAATGATCTCCAACGACCTTCATGTCCACCTTCACCACATCCATAAATCTTCTCTTTGGTCTTCCTCTAGGCCTTCTGCCTGGTAGTTCCAACCTCAGCATCCTACTACCAATATATTCACTATCCCTCCTCTGGATATGTCCAAACCATCTCAATCCAGCCACTCTGACTTTGTCTCCAAAACGTCTTACATGTGCTGTCCCTCTGATGTACTCATTCCTGATCCTATCCATCCTCATTACTCCCAAAGAGAACCTCAACATTTTCATCTCTGCTACCTCCAGCTCTGACTCCTGTCTTTTCCTCAGCACCACTGTTTCTAAACCATACAACATCGCTGGCCTCATCACCATCTTGTACACTTTTCCTTTCATTCTTGCCGATACTCTCCTATCACACATCACACCGGACACTTTTCTCCATCCATTCCAACCTGCCTGCACACGCTTCTTCACCTCTTTCCCACACTCTCCATTGCTCTGGATTGTTGAGCCTAAGTACTTAAAATCCTCCACCTTCTTTATCTTTGCCCCCTGTAACCTCACCGTTCCTACACACACACACACACACACACACACACACACACACACACACACACACACATACACACACACACACAGTCAAGAGGTTTGACACAAGTTCTTGTTGTGTTTATACAAACAAGAGTTCAAGCCCCACTGTCAACAGTTGTCACTGCTGTCCCCTCAGTGCAGCTAGTTATCAAACGCTGGCCATATTTTTACTGTCAGTGGTGGGAGTCAAAGTAAAAGCAAATGAATGAAAATAAATGAATGGATAAATTAATTTTCTAAGCAGCTTAATCCTCATTAGTGCCGCGGGGAGGCTGGTGCCCATGTCAAATGACGCTAGGCAAGGGCGGGGTACACCCTGTCCAGCTCGTCAGGCCATTAGAGAGCGAACATTTGTAGCACTGTAATGATATTACTAGTATATTGAAATATTTGCAGTGTACTTTAATATGTGGTTGTTTTATAACGATCACACTATTCTTGGAAGTCTTTTCAGATTTTAGTATGCAAACTGATGGAACTGGTGCGTACTCGAAACTCGAAGCTCAGGGGATAAATCCAACCAAACACCTTACTTATGTTTCCCACAAGAACATTGAAATAATATGATTATCATACATTTTTTGCATTGACTATTACCATGAAACCTTATTCATCATCCTTCCACCAGGTGGCAGTAGCCTATTTCAAGTGAACACGTGGTCATAAAGTCATGAACCTGTTGCCCGTTATTTTTTTTTACGATTATTATTTATTTTTATTTTTAAAATTAACAGATTTTTGTTTGTTTGCTTACTTTTAGCTCAATGGAAACAAGTCATGGTTTAAAATCGAGTAAAAATTCTTGGCTGAACAATGGCAGTTCCTCAACAAGCTCATATGGGTGTGAAGGTCAAGTGTCCCTATACATTTGGAAATGCGTCAGAGAGCAAGAAAGGTGAACTTTACCACTTCTGTCAGAAGTACAGAGAAGGTCAGAGGGAGCTGCATTGTGCCTTTGTGGATCTGGAGAAAGCATATGACAGGGTGCCGAGAGAGGAACTGTGGTATTGCATGAGGAAGTCCGAAGTGGCAAAGAAGTATGTTAGAGTGGTGCAGGCCATGTATGAGAGATGCAAGACAATGGTGAGGTGTGCTGTCGGTGTGACAGAAGAGTTCAAGGTGGAGGTGGGACTGCATCAAGGGTCAGCTCTGAGCCCCTTATTGTTTGCTATGGTGATGGACAGGCTGGCAGACGAGGTGAGACAAGAATCTCCGTGGACTATGATGTTTGCAGATGACATTGTGATCTGTAGTGAGAGCAGAAAACAGATGGAGGAAAATCGAGAGAGGTGGAGGTATGCCCTGGAAAGGAGGGGAATGAAGGTTAGCCTCAATAGGACAGAATACATGTGTGTGAACAACAAGGACCCAAGAGGAACGGTGAGGTTACAGGGAGCAGAGATAAAGAAGGTGGAGGATTTTAAGTACTTAGGCTCAACAATCCAGAGCAATGGAGAGTGTGGAAAAGAGGTGAAGAAGCGTGTGCAGGCAGGTTGGAATGGTTGGAGAAAAGTGTCCGGTGTGATGTGTGATAGGCAAGAATGAAAGGAAAAGTGTACAAGACGGTGATGAGGCCAGCGATGTTGTATGGTTTAGAGACAGTGGCCCTGGGGAAAAGACAGGAGGCAGAGTTGGAGGTAGCAGAGATGAAAATGTTGAGGTTCTCTTTGGGAGTAATGAGGATGGATAGGATCAAGAATGAGGACATCAGAGGGACAGCACATGTAAGAGGTTTTGGAGACAAAGTCAGAGAGGCTAGATTGAGATGTTTGGACATGTACAGAGGAGGGATAGTGAGTATATTGGTCGTCAGGTGCTGAGGTTGGAACTTCCAGGCAGAAGGCCGAGACTAAGACCAGAGAGAAGATTCATGGATGTGGCGAAGGAGGACATGAAGGTAGTTGGAATAAGAGTAGAAGATGCAGAGGATAGGGTGAGATGGAGGAAGATGATTCGCTGTGGCGCCCCTGAAGGGAACAGCTGAAAGGAAAAGAAGAAGAGTCAGAATTGCTTTCACTGATTTGTGCTACCAGACCTGAGCGCTAGGTGGCAGGCAAACACAATTTTACTTTTGCAGTCAGACGCCAGATGAACCAATAATTCAGTTTGTTGGTTTATAGTTTAAAACGTAACTCATGTCTCGGTCATCACCAGTCCATTTACTCCACTATTACGGTCAGGCAGAACCTGGAGTCTCCGGAGAAAATCCACCGAAGCCAGAGAGAGAGAGAGAGAGAGAGAACATGCAAACTCCACACAGAAACACCATTTGCAAAGCCTAGGACTCGAACTCAGGACCTTGTTACTTTGAGGCACCCCTGTGCCACCTGAAAGCTATTCAAATTAATAAACATTACTGTGAGCAAATCCGTTTATCTTCCCTCCGTATCTACAGACTCCTTATTCATTTTATTTTATTTAGTTACTTCTTTCTCATTGTTTCAAGTGTCTTGTCATATTCAGATAATGCAGCATCAGAACTGGAAATAAAATTGTGGGACTTAGACCCCTTCAAATTGCACATACAGTATTAAACAAGTATTGAAAAAAAATAAACAAATAAAAAAAAATCTGTATTCAATACAATTAAAGAATAAAAACTCCATAAATAAAAGGAATTTAAAAAGGCACACACACACACACACACACACACAGGGCTTTTTACACCCGAGCCTAGTGGCTCATCAGGCCGGTGCTTATTCTCAGTTTCTGTAGCGTGAAGCTACCAGAAGTTCAGCTACTCCTGGATGGGACGCTAATCCATCGCAGGTTACCTTCCCAGTATATTTTTACTGGTACCCATTTATACTGCTTTTTGAACAGAGGCACACTTGTGGCTAGGACCTTGAACAGTGCGGGATGGGGGTGTCCTAACTGGGATTCGAACACATAATCTCCTGATCATGAGCGCAGCCTAACCCTAACCACTACACCAGTGGCCCCATATATATATATATATATATATATATATATATATATATATATATATATATATATATATATATATATATATATATATATATATATATATATATGTGTGTGTGTGTGTGTGTGTGTGTGTGTGTGTGCGTGTGTGTGCGTGTGTGTGTGCCCCCAGTGCAGCTAACTGGGTTATCAAAGGCCAGTCATGTCTCTCACTGTCTATGGTGGGAGGTTCATGTAAACAAACCATTGCTGACTTTCGTCAAGTGAAGCTGCGTAGCCGTCAGCGTGGTTCTGCCCTTAGTCTTCTTCATCTTCTCGTTCTTCTTCTTTTCTCCTCCAGCTTCTCTTCCTTTTCTCATTAACCTTATTTTTTCTTATTTTCTTCTTCTTCTTCTTCTTCTTCTTCTTCACTCTGCCATTTTTCTCATATTTTTCATACTCTTTTCCCTCCCACCCTACTTCTTTCTTCTTCTCCATTTCCGTCTCTATTTTCCTCTCCTTACCTCCACTTCCTCTGTTTTTAATTCTTCTTGTTGTCCCATCTCTGTTTTATACCTACCCTGGCCTTATAGGACAGTTAAAATGTCCCTGTGTCTGTTTGAATCAGACGGTTTCAGATGTTGAACCAAACTGGAACAATGACAGCAGGGTTGCTAATTTTGATGAAAGCAAATATGACATTTTGATCTGACTTTGTAACGTCGCTTCTTTTTTCATGTCATTATCAGGAAGCATAAATACACCAGACAGTATTTAATGATTAAAATGTCATCATGCCCAGATCTGCACAGGTCTGAAAAATGAAACATGACTATGAAAACCTGGATTATGTGCAGATATATATATATATATATATATATATATATATATATATATATATATATATATATATATATATATATATATATATATATATATTTTTTTTTTTTTTTAATTTTACAGCAGGGAAAACAGCAGGGATTGTGACCTGTCTGGGTCAAGATGTCTACGTGAGAGCTTGAGAGGCGGAAGTACTTGAGCTGCTCACAACACTGGCAGGTGGGATGTCATACTTGGAAGGTGCTCATTCTATATAACATTGACTTACACTTCAGTGGTCAACAAGTGTCGAAGATAAAGCTGAAAATAAAAGGAAATGTTGAGAGCAGGTACATCAGATAAGATGTTTCCTGATATATATCAGATCTAGAAATATATTTTTACTTTCTGTACTATAGGCTAAAATGTTATACGTATTATAACCACGTATAGTTTCAGCAGGCAGCGTATTATAGAAGTTAACGTCAGGATTAGGATCAATTAGCAGCCAGTTGGACTGTAGTAAATAGCTTTGTATTAGGTTATGACCGTTAGGAGGCAATTTAAGAATGGCTATGTGTCACGCAGATATTTAACTACATTCTTAATATGTTTAAATACATTTGGAACTTGGAGAAAATACTTAAATGCTTCAAAGTTATTAAAATGATTACACCCCGAGTCGTGGAGGCCGATATTGTTGTTATTGAAACTCTCGAGGCTCTTCTGTTAGCCAGATCATTTACTTGCTTTTAGATTAGATTAGATTCAATTTTATTGTCATTACACATGCATAAATTCAGGGTACTGAAAGGCAGTTATGTACAATGCTGTTTAAAGGACTGGCGGCGTAGAAATAAACACAAGGCCGGCACTGCTCGGTATATTGTGGGTATTCAGACCGTGTCAAAATTGCCGCCATGTTCCCAGAGACTATTTCGTATGTTGGAGCAAGTTGAGGCTCAGGACTCATCACCCATCTTATTGAAATTGAGGATTTCACAGTATTTGGTAATGTGGTGGCCACGATCGGTGATCGGTGGCTATGTCATCAAGTTTATATCAGAGTCGATAATATACTAAAGGATTTTAATCAGCGGCGCCTGGCTTTTCTGACAAATATGGCAGCTATAAGGGACACCGCACAAGTCTAGAGATGTTGACTGAAGACTTGTTGAGTTTTTCGGATTAGGATTCATACTTCGGCGTTCCACTGGTGTCTGACATGAAAAATAAAGCTCTGAACATGGGTATGATGTCCGACCTTCACACTTTCAGGAATATATGACCTTTCCTGTTCTACCCGGGTGATGAGTGGAAGTGAAATGCGGGTGTTGAATGTAAAATGAACCCGGGTGTTGAGTGGAAGTGAAACACGAGTGTTGAGCAGAAGTGAAACCTGTGTGTAGTGTGGAAGTGAGACCCGGGTGTTGAGTGGAAGTGAAACCCGGGTGTTAAGTGGAAGTGAAACCCGGGTGTTGAGTGGAAGTGAAACCTGGGTGTTGAGTGGAAGTGAAACCCGGATGTTGAGTGGAAGTGAAACCTGGGTGTTGAGTGGAAGTGAAACCCGGGTGTTGAGTGGAAGTGAGACCTGGGTGTTGAGTGGAAGTGAAACCCGGGTGTTGAGTGGAAGTGAAATGCGGATGTTGAGTGGAAGTGAAACCCGGATGTTGAGTGGAAGTGAAACCCGGGTGTTGAGTGGAAGTGAAACCTGTGTGTCGTGTGGAAGTGAGACCCGGGTGTTGAGTGGAAGTGAAACCCGGATGTTGAGTGGAAGTGAAATGCGGCTGTTGAGTGGAAGTGAAACCTGAGTGTTGAGTGGAAGTGAAATGCGGCTGTTGAGTGGAAGTGAAACCTGGGTGTTGAGTGGAAGTGAGACCCGGGTGTTGAGTGGAAGTGAATCCTGGGTGTTGAGTGGAAGTGAAACCCGGGTGTTGAGTGGAAGTGAAACACGAGTGTTGAGTGGAAGTGAAATGCGGGTCTTGAGTGGAAGTGAAACCCAGGTGTTGAGCGGAAGTGAGACCCGGGTGTTGAGTGGAAGTGAATCCTGGGTGTTGAGTGGAAGTGAAACCCGGGTGTTGAGTGGAAGTGAAACACGAGTGTTGAGTGGAAGTGAAACACGAGTGTTGAGTGGAAGTGAAACCTGTGTGTAGTGTGGAAGTGAAACCCGGATGTTGAGTGGAAGTGAAATGCGGCTGTTGAGTGGAAGTGAAACCTGAGTGTTGAGTGGAAGTGAAATGCGGCTGTTGAGTGGAAGTGAAACCTGGGTGTTGAGTGGAAGTGAGACCCGGGTGTTGAGTGGAAGTGAATCCTGGGTGTTGAGTGGAAGTGAAACCCGGGTGTTGAGTGGAAGTGAAACACGAGTGTTGAGTGGAAGTGAAACACGAGTGTTGAGTGGAAGTGAAATGCGGGTGTTGAGTGGAAGTGAAACCCAGGTGTTGAGCGGAAGTGAAACCTGTGTGTAGTGTGGAAGTGAGACCCGGTTGTTGAGTGGAAGTGAAACCCGGGTGTTGAGTGAAAGTGAAGCCTGGGTGTGAAACCCGGGTGTTGAGTGGAAGTGAAATGCGGATGTTGAGTGGAAGTGAAACCCGGATGTTGAGTGGAAGTGAAACCTGAGTGTTGAGTGGAAGTGAAACCCGGGTGTTGAGTGGAAGTGAAACTTGTGTGTCGTGTGGAAGTGAGACCCGGGTGTTGAGTGGAAGTGAAACCTGGGTGTTGAGTGGAAGTGAAACCTGGGCATTGAGTGGAAGTGAAACCCGGGTGTTGAGTGGAAGTGAAACCCGGGTGTTGAGTGGAAGAGAAACCCGAATGTTGAGTGGAAGTGAAACCTGTGAGTCGTGTGGAAGTGAGACCCGTATGTTGAGTGGAAGTGAAACCTGGGTATTGAGTGGAAGTGAGACCCGGGTGTTGAGTGGAAGTGAGACCTGGATGTTGAGTGGAAGTGAAACCTGAGTGTTGAGTGGAAGTGAAACCCGGGTGTTGAGTGGAAGTGAAACCTGTGTGTCGTGTGGAAGTGAGACCCGGGTGTTGAGTGGAAGTGAAACCTGTGATTTGAGTGGGAGTGAAACCCGGGTGTTGAGTGGAAGTGAGACCCAGGTGTTGAGTGGAAGTGAAACCCGGGTGTTGAGTGGAAGTGAAACCCGGGTGTTGAGTGGAAGTGAAACCTGTGTGTTGTGTGGAAGTGAAACCTGTGTGTTGAGTGGAAGTGAGACCCAGGTGTTGAGTGGAAGTGAAACCCGGGTGTTGAGTGGAAGTGAGACCCGGATGTTGAGTGGAAGTGAAACCTGTGTGTCGCGTGGAAGTGAGACCCGGTTGTTGAGTGGAAGTGAAACCTGGGTATTGAGTGGAAGTGAGACCCGGGTGTTGAGTGGAAGTGAGACCCGGGTGTTGAGTGGAAGTGAAATGCGGTTGTTGAGTGGAAGTGAAATGAGTGTTGCTGTGTTAAATCTAATTCCAGATAAAGTTTGTTTTAGTGCTAGCTGGTGTGCGAAGACTTTTACCTCAGCACCAGGTGATGACATCATGACTCACTGCATCTAAATTCATGAAGACTCCGAACCCCTCATTAGACCAGACTCCTATTTTTAGATCATACACTTTTCATGTCATTATTTACTCCTGCGGTGCTTCTGTTTCCAAGATCACTGTTATACATACATATAACAGTTTTTGATGCACTTTACACCTAACAGTAGGTCAATTAACAACCATGTCTGAGAATAATTGAAAAAGGGATAAGCTCGGAATAAAATGTGATAATTAATTCGGAGTATCCGTTTCGTTGTGACCTTGAAGACCTGATCAGGAAGCTTCTCTGCAGTGAGGTTCTTCTCAAAGTGCTTCAGTGATGTTGCTTGTGTACAGACTTCCTGTACAGGAATTGAATACAAATGAATCAAAGAAGGGTGGCACATTGGCACAGTGGTTAGTATGTCCGCCTCACGGCAAGAAGGTCTTGGGTTCGAGTCCTGTCTTGAAGTAAGCGTCTTCTCTGTGGAGTTTGCATGCTGTTTCCTGTTCTTGTTTGGATTTCCTCTGAGTATTCTGGTTTCCTCCATCAATCCAAAGACATGCCCATTAGGCTAATTGGCTGTTACAGATTGCCCAGGTGTGAATAACTGTGTATGTGTGTGTGTGTGTGTGTGTATGTGTGTGTAAGTGTGTGTTTCGCTACAATGGAGTGGTGAGCGGTTCACTCAGCATCGAGATATCTATAACTCATAAATTGTGAACAGAAAACTATTAGTCATGTTTGTATTTGGTTTGATATTATGGAAATAAAAATTATTATCATTTTGTTGAAATATTTCCATATTATCTAAAAATATTTGAAAAACAATTGTGTGTTTATTTTTGTTCAGTGAATTTATCGTGGACTCTTCCGTGTTGGTTATTGTATAAGTGCTGCTGTAACATATGTGTCGGAAACCTGGACTATGTCCATAAAGATGAAAGATAAGTTGGCTGCCACTCAGAAAATAATGGAGTGAAGCATTTTGGAAATTACCCTGAGGGACAAAAAGACCAACATCTGGATAAGACAACACGCCAGCGCTCCCGAGTGGCTCAACGGCAAGGTTATTAACCCAGAGATCACAAGTTCAAATCGAGGTTAATGCAACAGCCATCCATGACACGGATTCCATCGGAGCTAATTGGTGGCTAATAGTGCTGGATGGTGGTAAAGTGCAGGATCACTGATCCCATGGTTGGGGGTTCAAGCCCCACTCTCAACTGGTTGTCACTGCCCCCCCGGTGCAGCCAACTGGGTTATCAAAGGCCGACCATGTCTCTCACTATCTGTAGTGAGAGATTCATGTAAAAGAACCATTGCTGACTTTCATCAAGAGGAGCTGCATAGCCGTCAGCCCTGTGATGGCCTGACGAGCTGTTCAGGGTGTTCTCTGCCCTCGCCTAGAATCAGCTGAGATGGGTGCCAGCGACCTCCCCGTGACCCTGATTAGGATTAAGTGGTTCAGAAAATGAGTGGAGAAATAATTAGGGAGAAAATCTGCAAAAAAAAAAGACAATGAACCAGGGCAAAAGACCTCATCATTTTCTGAACTACTTAATCCTATTTAGGGTCGTCGGGTGGTTGGCGCTCATCTCAGCCAACGAGGGCAGAGTACGCCTGGACAGCTTTCCAGGTGATTGCAGAAACACACTGATACACTGACACTGACCTACTCTTTACAAATGTCAGCAATGGCTCTTTTATATACCTCTCACCACAGACAGTGAGAGACCTGGCTGGCCTATGATAACCCAGTTAGCTGCACTTGGGGCAACTTGACAACTTGGTGATAGTGGGGTAAGAAACCCCATCCTTCAGATTAGTAAGCCAGCACCATCCCATCGGGCCACCACCACCCTGAAAGACATAGTGTAGATTGTTCAAGACATTGAAATGGGTCATATGAGAGACAATCACTGGACCAGAAGGCTAACGATGAGGTGAGCAAGAGACAGACCTAGGAACCATAGACACCAGTACAAAAGGTTGGCAAGATGAGACCAAGTTGTTTACAAAAACAGGAAACTGGTACCATCTGGTAAGAGATTGTCTCAAATGGAAGGGGCATGCTGAGGTTATCGTCCAGCAGTGGACATCACCAGGCTGATTATTGATGAACTGCTGGCTGTGAAGCATATTACTCCTTGGGGATAATAAAGATTTCCTTCGTGGCTCTTATAATTGGGTTTCACAGGTTCTTATTGTATAATTTGAGATCTTTCTTACTGAACGATTTTGGTGGTACTGAAATATCAATAGGGAATAACAACATGCCACCCCCAAACCGGCTGGCAGGTTACAGCCATTAAATATAATCAATCATTAAAAATATTATCAGGAAGAAAAGAATGGATTGAATAAAACTTTTCCTTTCCGAGACTTGTGTAGGATTGAAGGGAGGTGGTGGCGCTGCTTTAATGGGTAGGTCAAGGATGACATTCCTGGAAGAAATTCTGCTCATTGCTTCTAAGAAAAGAATAGCTTCAAAAATCTTTAAGAAGTGTCCGTGCCAGGGAAGGCTACAGGGCATCTTTTAATTATGCCTCTTAACTGTCAGTCAGTGACAAGGAAACTCTTGCATGACAGGAAGGGAAAGTTAGGAGGGGCATTGAGATGGACTAAATAAAGAGAGCAGGTTGAAAGGGAACAATTCACTTACCAGGATTATTATATCAAAATTAACACGAGAAACGGTCTACTGTACGGTTCTTGAAAATGAAGTTGAATCAGTCACGATGTCTTTCAGAGACCATTTGCTTCTTCCTGTATTGGGGCTATGATATTAGTCAACATTCATCCATCCATTTTCTGTAACCACTTAATCCTAACTAGGGTCGTGAGGAGGCTGGTGCCCATCCCAGCCAACTCTGGGCGAGAGCGGAGTTCACCCTGGACGGCTCACCAGGCCATCGCAGGGCAGAAGCACGCTGATGGCTATGCAGCTACTCTTGTCGAAAGTCAGCAATGGTTCTTTTACATGAACCTCTCACCATAGACCAGGGGTGTCAAACTCGTGCCACAAAGGGCCATGTGGCTGCAGGTTTTTGTTTCAACCAAGCAGCAGCACACCTGACTTGGCTCATTCAAACAACTGATAAGAGTCTTCAGACATTTGATTGGTCAGTCTGGCTCATTCAAACAACTGATAAGAGTCTTCAGGCAGTTGATTGGTCGATCTGTGTGCACTGTCCAGAGACTGACCAATCAAATGCCTGAAGACTCTTATCGGTTGTTTGAATGAGCCAAGTCAGATGTGCTGCTGCTTGGTTGAAACAAAAACCTGCAGCCACATGGCCCTTTGTGGCACCAGTTTGACACCCCTGCCATAGACAGTGAGAGACAGTCTCGGTCGGCCTTTGATAACCCAGTTAGCTGCATTCCGGGTGTTAGTAAACATTGCCATCTTGAGTGGTGGCAGAGAGGGCAGTGGTGGGACAGTGATTAAGGCTGTGGACTACTGAACTGAAAGTCACAGGTCAAGCTCCAGTATCACCAAGCTGCCATTGTTGGGCCCTTGAGGAAGGCCCTTAACGTTCACCTGCTCAGTTGTATTAAGATAATAAATATAAGTAAGTTTGGATAAGGGTCTTGAGTGGTGGGGCCAGTGGCAGAGTGGTTAGGGTGCTGGGTTCATGATCAGGAGGTTGTGTGATCAAATCCCAGTTAGACTCAAACTGTGCTAAGACCCCTGGGCAAGGTCGTAACCATAAGTGTGCCTCTGTTCACCCAGCAGTATAAATGGGTACCAGTAAAATATACTGGGAAGATAACCTGTGAGGAGTTGAACTCCTGGTAGCTTCATGCTACGGAAACCGAGGATAAGCACCGGCCTGATGAGTCATGAGGCTCGGGTGGAAAAAGCCCAACAGACTTTACCTTTTTTTTTTTACCTTTACCTTGGATAAGGGCATTTGTCAAATGCTATAGATTTAAATGTAAATCATGGGGAGAGCATTAGAACTATCATCATTACAAAATGGCGGCTGTCAGTACAGACATGGACTTTGCACTCAGTAAAACAAACAAACAAGAAAACCCGTAACTTTCTGCCACCTCTCAACCCTTGACCCTTGATATCGGGCTCTTCCACTTTCTACAAATTGCTGTTGCACTGTCAAGGTATCACACAAGATTGTTTCACTGGAAACTTGTTATTGTTATTATAAACAGGACACAGAACCAAGACAAAATGAAAGTCCTCAGGTAAATTAGAGATACTAAGCCTATGAGCAGGAAACGTTTATATTCAGCCAAAATCAACTGATAAAGGAAGATAAAGCACAACAGCTATTCAATAATAAAGGGGTACGTTTAAAGAGAGGACTCACATGGACTTGGGTGTCTTGAGTGAAAATAAGAAGTGGCTCAGTGGTTAAGGTTTTAATTACTGGTCAGAAGGTTGGGATTAAGCCTCTGTACCACCAAACTGACACTTTTGGGCCCTTGAGTGAGGCCCTTAACTCTTAACTGCTCAGTAATATAAATGACATTTTTTTTTTAAAAGTAAGTTATTCTGGATAAGAGCATCTGCCAAAATGTCTGGAATAAATGTAAGAAAAAGATGAAGATACCTGAGTCACTGACCCAATATCTTTCTGTTTTTAAATTCCTGGAACGCTTTAAACTGCTAAGGCCTCGTGGTAAGGTCACAGTAAGATACAAGAATAAAGTTTTCCATAAAGATCCGTCATGACACATTCATCAACATGGCCTAAATCGCACAGCCTCACTGTGTATAAATTCTTCATCATCATCATCATCATCATCATCTTCTTCTTCTTCTTCTTTCACTTAATCTGGGGTTGGGTCTCGGGTACAACAGCCTAAGTAGTGAGGTCCAGACTTTCCTTTCTCTAGCTACTTCCTCCAGCTCTTCCTGGGGGACACCGAGGTGCTCCCAGACCAGCCAAGAGTCATAGACGCTGGGGTCTCTTCCTGGTCGGACATGCCAGGGAGGTGTTCGGGAGGCATTCTAACCTGATGCCCAGCTGCCTCAACTGACTCCTTTCAATCCGCGGAGCAACAGTTTGACTCCGAGCTCCTCTCAGATGGCTGAGCTTCTCACTCTATCTCCAAGGAAGAACCCCGTCACTCTGCAAAGGAAGCTCATTTCAGTCACTTGTATCCGTGATCCACTTGGATCCATGAAAATTATTTGAATAATCTTAAATTAAATTAGTGAGATTAAAGAATATTATATGTAGATTCCCTTCAAATTAAATTTTACTGAATCTTCAAGTGTGTTTAATCAGTAGGAATGTACTCAGGTGGCAGGGTGGTGTGAACACGTCCAATTCACAGCAACAAGCTCCTGAGTTCGAGTCCCAGACTTAAGTATTTCTGAGTGGAGTTTGCAAGTTCATCTCGTGCATGCCTGGGTTTTCTCCGGGTTCTCCGGGTTCTGCAGACAGTCCAAGGACATGCTTATTAGGCTCATTGGCTTTTGAAATTGTCCCTAATTGTGAATGCAAGCATAAGTGGTTGTGTTTGTGTATAGACTCTGGGATGATCTGGTGAACAGTTCAGGATGTACCCCACCTTCGCCCAGTGTCCGCTAAGATAGGCTCCGTCCTCCCAGCAACCCTAATGGGATTAGTCAGTTTGGCAGATGACGGAGGAATGTGCTTATATGTAAATTTATATCAATACTGTATATTTCAAAAAAAATTCTACTACCTGCAAGGAAGGACATCTGATCACAAAGTTGGTAATGAAATGTGTGACACTGACCTTTCACATTTTCTGCAGATTTAGAAAAAGTACCGTGTCCCTTTTTTTAGTGTATGAGGCCAATGTGCTTTAAATCCTGGAAGATGCAGGATTATATTCCTTGGAAAAGCAGCAGCATCAAATTGTCAGTAGGAGACTCAGAACGTCAGTACCATGGACAGAATGAACAGCCTTATATTCACTAATAATAGCTTTATATAATAATTGTGTCATTATTTACACTGAGCTGATTGATGGCGCTTCACATGTTCAGCTTTTCTGTATTATCTAAAGTCAATAAATGCTCATCCATCAGTGATCGATGAGAAGACAAGATACACTGTGTACTGTAACATGGACAGGAAACGTCACGCATATCATCAAATCCTGTTTTAAGTCAGGTGATTATTTACCAATTTTGCCACACACATGCAGATTCTGTAGTTCTTGGTGTCTTCCACCTGTGCTCCGATTCATGTGGTTATTGGACCTGTGGAGAGCTTAACAGAGGCTCAGCGGGACGTGAAATTAATGAGGACTTTCTCTTGTCACAAAACTGAGCATGAATGGGGTGTGAACTAGGAAATATTTGAATTATTTCAAAAGCTGTGTTCACTATATGTACATATTTTGATATGATATTATCTCCCAGGCATGCACTAAAGATTTTGATGCACTGATTCACAAATAAAAAAAGGACATGGAAATATTAATTCAAGTTTGAAGTTGGGTAGAAGGAAAATGTACCAGTTTCGTGATGAGACCCGTATGTAATCTTATTCATTCTATCATTTATTCACTCATTCTCCATTCTACTTAAGCCGCAGGGAGACAGCAGCCTGTCTCAGCCAATGTTAGCTATACACACATAACTCATAACTAGGGGTAATTTAGAACAGCAAATTAGCCTAATGTGTGGGAGGAAACCAGAGGAGCTGGAGTAAACCCACGTAAGTACAGAGAGAACATGTACGTTCCACACAGAAACACCCTTCCTGAGCCTTGGGACTCGACCCCAGGCCATTCTTGCTTTGAGGTGGATGAGCTAATCACTACAGCACCATGCCTGCCCATAATATTTTTTTCCAATGATAATTATTTTATTGTTGTTGTTGTTGTTGTTGTTGTTCTTCTTCTTCTTCTTCTTCTTCTTCTTCTTCTTATGCCCTTGGATATCAGTGACATTTCAGACAAACTTGGATAGGAAGTCTATAAATATAAATGTGGCAATATTAGCTTGAGGAAGTCACTTGAATTGTGAATGAATTTCACACAGAGCCCTGAGACAATGTGGAGTGGAATGACTCAAGCCATGACTCATGTTTATGTAGTTAGGATGTCAGTGCAGTAAATTCAAACTGTTTTCCTGTTCTTTCCTTTCTTCTCACTGTGTTACTGACATCTAGAACAGAATGTATTTTTTCTCTCGAGTGTCTGCAGTCCGCTCTTATTATTCTTTCTTTTTTCTGTGTGTTTCATTGTAATTAAATCTATTAAATGTAATTCATTAAGATTGACTGTGATTTCTTAAGGACTGAATGGTGGACTGGTGGTCAGCACACCTGTATCACAGCAAGAAGGTTTTGGGTTCGATTCTTGGGCTCAGGCATTTCTGTGTGAAGCTGTTGTGTTCTGTCTTTGCTTGTGTGGGTTTCCTTAAGGAATTCTGGTCTCCTCTCGCCCCTAGGTGGGAGAATGAGTGTAAATGTTTGTGCGTATGTTGGCCCTGCAATGATCTGGCAAGCTGTTCAGGGTGCACCCCACTTTTACCCATTTCTGGTTGATATAGGCGCTGAGATGCTTGAATTGATCATAATAAACAGTACACGGTGCAAACGATAGCTCTACCGGCTGTGCACATTTTCCCAAGTCCTCCCCATATCCACATTGGTTCCACTCAGGTGCTCGATAGCTGGGATGGAAACAAGTATACTATTTATGAGTGGGGTGAATACTAAGCCATTTGATTTTGGCTTTTGGTTAAAAAAATACTGAAAGATCAAGACGTAGATGATTTTTGCCATTTTTTGATATATCATTTAAATTTGCATTACAACAGAAGGTAATGGACACTTTGGTAGAGCCCAGTGAGCAGTAAGTGGCGGGGCCAGTGGTATAGTGGTTAGGGTGCTGCGCTCATGATTAGGAGGTTGTGTGTTCAAATCCCAGTTAGACCCCAACTGTGCTAAGACCCCTAGGCAAGGTCTCAACCACAAGTGTGCCTCTGTTCACCCAGCAGTATAAATAGGTACCAGTAAAAATATACTGGGAAGGTAACTGCGATGGACTAGCATCCCATCCAGGACGAGTCGAACTCCTGGTAGCTTCACTTTATGGAAACTGGGAATAAGCACCAGTCCAATGAGCCACTAGGCTCAGGTGTAAAAAGCCCAACATACTACCTACCTACATACCTATATATATATATATATATATATATATATATCAACAGAGATATATTTCTCTTATTCTACGCACTCTCTCCCTTATATACACACACACACACACAGGTTTCATAATTTGGTGCCTCTGATGGGCTCTGGTAGGCCACTGCATCTTCAATACTGATGAGGAATGGACATGTCCTGGTTCAACCCTGTGCTGTCACACTGCGTGCATTTAAAGTAACAGTTTCCCAGAATCATTTGATATAAAGGAACAAATTTCCCAGTGCTCTTGTTATCACTAGAGATAATGACTGCTACGGCTGCACCGCAATCAAACTGACAAAGGCAAAATAAATTCCATTTGCTCTTATTTAAATATAAAAATTAATCACATATAAAGCTGAAGTTATTGTAAAAAGTGTAATTAATGTAAAGACCTGGAGGATTTCTGCAGTGAGAACCCATGTGGGACAAGCGAGCATAACGAGGTGACAGATGAACATCACAAAATATTTTAATAATTTAAATCTATCAAATTATTTACTTGATAATATATTTGTAATAAGTAATCACTTTTTATAAGAAATTACTTTTATTCTATAATATTACTCAATATTATTTTTCAAACCTCTTCATCCTTTGTTAGGGTTACGAGGACCCTGGACCTCATCCCAAATCATTCTAGGTAAAATTAGGGAACACCTTAAACAGCTCGCCAGACCACTGCAGGGCCAACATGCACACACAACCACTCTTATGCACACCTAGGGGCAATCCAGATGATCCGTTAAGCCTAATGTACGTGTCTACCTGATCATTTTCCGTTACTAATTTATAATGATTTTAGTTTAACACTGACCTTGAAGTATTATCTCAATGTATTTACTTTCAGTCAATTTATATTATACAGTATTTGGCACAGTGATGTAATGGATATCATGTCTGCTTCAAAGCAATACTTGAGTGGGTTTTCTCTGGATTCTCTGGTTTCCTCCAACAAGCCAAATACATGTACATCAGACTACCTGGCTGTTCCAAATTGCCCCTAGGTGTGAATATGCTAGCTGCTCAGGGTGTACAGTGCCTTCACCCAGGATTGGCTGACATTGGTGCAAGCCTCCCTGTGACCCTAGTAGGATTAATTGGTTCAGATAATGAGTGAGTAAGACATTTCTTATTAAATAAAACAGCAGGTGGCGCACTAGATAGCTCTACTGGCTCCTTGTGCTTGAGTGGGTTTCATCTGGATATGCTGGTTTCCTCCCACAGTATAAAGGCATGCATGAGAAAAATAGGCTAGCTGGTTGTTGCAAGTTGCCTCTAGTGTGGGTGTGAGTGGGTGCGTATGTGTTGACCCTGCGATGGTCTGGTCAACTGAGGTAATCTCCAACCTCCCAGCAACCCTAATAGAAGTAAGCAGTTTAACAAAAGAATGAATGAATATTAAATTTGTAATAAAAATTGACTAAAATGAATTAATAAGCCACCACCCACCCACACCCATACCTACCCACCCACAAACACACACACACACACACACACACACACACACACACACACACACACACACACACACCCACACACACAGACACACACCCACACACACAGACACACACACACACACACACACACACACACGTAGAGGTTAAGATAGTACTGCTGCCTTATTCATAAGAAGACCTTGTCACAAGGTCACATCTGCTGTGTTTTTCACCGTGTGTTTGAAGGACAGCCGGTACTTATGTCTACACCAATCGAACGAAATGAGCTTACATTACCATCCAGCAGCAGATCTTCAGGCTTATGAAAAATATAATTAGGTTAAATATATAGAATTATAATGATGTTAATTTCGGAGTGCTGAGTCGACCACTTACTCAGAGATTCTCTTACCTACCAAATCTAATGATTCGTCATGCATCAGAAAGTCATTCTGCACGGATCAGGCAGGTCATTCTCAGGAGGAATATCAAGGCTGAAGCTGTCACTGAATGTTTGATTTTGATCTGAGATTCACAGCATGTTTTGATCTGTGATGGTTATTATTTTTAACACTGCCTTGAATAATGTAGTAATGGCATGTGATCAGCTCTTATATTACTGTCTGACATTCATTTAGACTGCCTGAGTGTGTTATACTTATTTTATTTAATACCTCCACCAAGATGGGGTGGGGTGGTCATGAGATTGGATGTGAATGTGTGTGTGTGTGTGTGTGTGTGTCTGTTAGCATGGTAACTCAAAATCTATAGACAGATTTTCATGAATTTTTACCAAATGTCACTTTGGTCAATGAAGAACTGACCAGAGCTGCAGGACAGCGCTGGTGGGAGGAGTGTCAGGATTTTTTTATATTCTAAAGGGGAAAACACTCCATAGCAATACGTCCTCTCCGAGAATAGGAATCAAACCCAGGACCTTCTTGCCTTGAGGCACACATGCTAACCGTTACACCGCCATAACCATGTTAGTGTGAATGATTGGTGTGCGTGTGTGTGTGTGTGTGTGTGCGTGTGTGTGTGTGTGCGCGCAAGATGGTCTGACATGGTCTGACAAGCCTTTCAGGGTGTACCTTGCCTTCAACTAGAGTCAGCTGAGATAGGCCTCACCTTCCCGCAATACTGGTACGATTACGTGTTTTGCAAGCATGGAGAGAATCTGCAGAGTCTACTCAGATACTGTATGCTCTATATTTCTGGTAACAAGTGCAATCATCCAGGAACAATAACCAAAGCCACACAGAAAGGGCAGCAGCACATTAACCTTCTGCATCAGCTTTACCTTGGTCACATCAACAAGAACCTTCATTTCACTAAACATCCATCCGGCAGGAAATTTCTTTACAGTCTTACTGATTTAATGCACCTCACAGTTTTCTGTCCTGATGACGCCTCCCAGTGCAGCCGTCCCTGTCTTTTCTATATTGGAAAAACAAGTCATCCGCTTCAATTGTTTGTCAACGCGCTTCTTGGTCCCGTGGTCTTTGTAATACAAAACTAGATTGCGTCTGCACTGGTCCTGGATTTCACAGCTGTCTTTATAACATGGAGCACGTTGGTGTAGGATTCATGAATATAATAAATACTATTGTAAGATAAAATAGCCAGATTTTCACACGTAGTGAACTCAAGCCTCTGCTTTGTCTCTTGTAATTGACTATTAAGAGGCTTGTAAGCATACTGATAACCGACAGATTAAGAACCGCAAAGGCATTCACAAAAGGTTCTGGAAGTAAAATACATCAAGAGTGAAAGAGAAGTCATATGTTTTATATTGTTTAATAGAAGCATGTAAACCTGCAAGATTGCACCTGAAACGAAATGTGAGGATTTTACTTTCCAGCCACATTTCTTTTTGCTTCCATAGCTGGACAGCCACCTTCACTCATTTTTCACTTGGAGTTGTAGAAGTTCTATGTGGGTGGGATTTCCTGTTTCAGAGGAAGGTGAGGCGTGTTAAACGTTATTATCATTATGAATTTTTGTTGTGTCCAACCCCCCCCCCCCCCCCCCCCAAAAAAAAAATAAATAAATAAATAAATAAAATAAATAAATAAAAAATCTGATAATTAAAACCAGTGGTCGGTGCCCCCTCAAATGCAGCCGTGAGGGGGGGCACAAACCAGTGTCTCTCCCTCACGCCGGTCCCAAGCCCGGATAAATGCAGAGGGTTGTGTCAGGAAGGGCATCCGGCGTAAAACAAATGCCAAATAAACTATGCGAATCACAAGAAAGAATGACATACCGGATCGGTTGAGGCCCGGGTTAACAACGACCGCCATCAGTGCCGTCAACCAACAGGGTGCTGATGGAAATTGGACTACTGTTGGTCGAAGACGTCGAAGAAGGAGAGGCGGGAGGCGTGTCCGTTGCCAGAGAGAGAAGAGGAAAGGCATGAGTCTAGGACTGAAAGTAGGGACTTTGAATATTGGAACTATGACAGGAAAAGGTAGAGAGCTGGCTGACATGATGCAGAGGAGGAAGGTGGACATACTGTGTGTTCAGGAGACCAGGTGGAACGGTCGCAAGGCTAGAAGCATAGGAGCAGGGTTTAAGCTGTTTTATCACGGTGTGGATGGGAAGAGAAATGGAGTCGGAGTCATCTTGAAGGAGGAGTTTGCCAGGAATGTTCTAGAAGTGAAAAGAGTGTCAGACAGAGTGATGAGTCTCAAGTTAGAAATTAAAGGTGTGATGGTCAATGTTGTTAGTGCTTATGCCCCACAGACAGGATGTGAGCGAGAAGAGAAGGAGAGATTCTGGAGGGTGTTAGATGAAGTGATGCAGAGTACCCCCAGAGGTGAAAGAGTGGTCATTGGGGCAGACTTCAATGGACATGTTGGTGCAGGAAACAGAGGGGACGAGGACGTGATGGGTAGGTTTGGTATCCAGGACAGGAACGCAGAAGGACAGATGTTGGTAGATTTTGCAAAAAGGATGGAAATGGCTGTGGTGAATACTTTCTTCCAGAAGAGAGAGGAGCATAGGGTGACTTATAAAAGTGGAGGTAGGAGCACACAGGTAGACTACATCTTGTGCAGGCGATGTAATTTAAAGGAAGTCAGTGACTGCAAAGTAGTAGCGGGTGAGAGTGTTGCCAAACAGCATAGGATGGTGGTGTGCAGGATGATGCTGATGGTGAGGAAGGTGAAGAAGACAAAGGCAGAGCAGAAGACAAAGTGGTGGAAGCTGAAAAAGTAAGAGTGTCATGTTGTCTTCAAGGAGGAGTTGAAACAGGCTTTGGGTGGTCACGAAGGGCTTCCAGATGACTGGACAACTCCAGCTAATGTGATCAGGGAGACAGGTAGGAGAATACTTGGTGTGTCATCTGGAAGGAAAGTAGATAAGGAGACTTGGTGGTGGAATGAGGAAGTGCAGGAGTGTGTACAAAGGAAGAGGTTAGCTAAGAAGAAGTGGGACATTGAGAAAACCGAAGAGAGTAAACAGGAGTACAGGGAGACACAGCGGAAGGCAAAGGTAGCAGTGTCAAAGGCCAAACAGAGCGCGTATGATGACTTGTATGCTCGGTTGGAAAGTAAAGAGGGAGAAAATGATTTATACAGGTTGGCACAGCAGAGAAATAGAGATGGGAAGGATGTGCAGCAAGTTAGATTGATAAAGGAAAGAGAGGGAAATGTATTTGGCTGATGACAGAAGTGTGCTGGGAAGATGGAAAGAGTACTTTGAAGAGCTGATGAATGAGGAAAATGAGAGAGAGAAAAAAGGTAGAAGAGGTGACTGTTGAGGACCAGGAACTAGCAAAGATTAATAAGGGTGAAGTGAGGAGGGCATTGAAGAGGATGAAGAATGGAGAGGCAGTTGGTCCTGATGACATACCGGTGGAGGTATGGAAGTGTCTAAGAGAGGAAGCAGTAGATTTTCTGACAAGAACATTTAACAAGGTCTTAGAGAGTGAGAGGATGCCAGAGGAATGGAGGAGAAGTGTGCTGGTGCCCATTTTTAAGAACAAGGGAGACGTGCAGAGTTGTGGCAACTACAGAGGGATAAAGTTGATGAGCCATACGATGAAGTTATGGGAAAGAATAGTGGAAGCTAGACTAAGGTCAGAGGTCAGCATTTGTGAACAACAGTTTGGTTTCATGCCAAGAAAGAGCACCACAGATGCAGTGTTTGCCTTGAGGATGTTAATGGAGAAGTACAGAGAAGGTCAGAGGGAGCTGCATTGTGCCTTTGTGGATCTGGAGAAAGCATATGACAGGGTGCCGAGAGAAGAACTGTGGTATAACATGAGGAAGTCTGGAGTGGCAGAGAAGTATGTTAGAGTGGTGCAGGACATGTATGAGAGATGTAAAACAGTGGTGAGGTGTGCTGTCGGTGTGACAGAAGAGTTCAAGGTGGAGGTGGGACTACATCAAGGGTCAGCTCTCAGCCCCTTCTTGTTTGCTATAGTGATGGACAGGCTGACAGACGAGGTTAGACAAGATTCCCCATGGACTATGATGTTTGCAGATGACATTGTGATCTGTAGTGAGAGCAGATAACAAGTGCAGGAAAATCTAGAGAGGTGGAGGTATGCCCTGGAAAGGAGGGGAATGAAGATTAGCCTCAGTAAGACAGAATACATGTGCATGAATGACAAGGACCCAAGAGGAACGGTGAGATTACAGGGATAAGAACGGTGGAGGATTTTAAGTATTTAGGCTCAACAATCCAGAGCAATGGAGTGTGGAAAAGAGGTCAAGAAGCGTGTGCAGGCAGGTTGGAATGGTTGGAGAAAAGTGTCCGGTGTGATGTGTGACAGGAGGGTATCGGCAAGAATGAAAGGAAAAGTGTACAAGACGGTGTTGAGGCCAACGATGTTGTATGGGTTAGAAACAGTGGCCCTGGGGAAAAGACAGGAGGCAGAGCTGGAGGTAGCAGAGATGAAAATGTTGAGGTTCTCTTTGGGAGTAACGAGGATGGATAGGATTAGGAATGAGCACATCAGAGGGACAGCACGTGTAAGACGTTTTGGAGACAAAGTCAGAGAGGCTAGATTGAGATGGTTTGGACATGTACAGAGGAGGGATAGTGAGTATATTGGTAATAGGATGCTGAGGCTGGAACTACCAGGCAGAAGGCCTGGAGGAAGACCAAAGAGATGATTCATGGATGTGGTGAAGGAAGACATGAAGGTCGTTGGTGTCAGAGAAGAAGATGCAAAGGATAAGGTGAGATGGAGGCAGATGATTCGCTGTGGCGACCCCGGAAGGGAAAAGCCAAAAGGAAAAGAAGAAGGTCGGTGCCCCCTCAGCTGCTTTTTAGATATTGTTATGGGCATGTAAATAAATGTACTAGTATAAATGTAAATATAAATATAATGAAAGTATAAACGTTGACTGTAATTATATTCAGTTAAGGTGCGATAAATGGTAGCGCATGGTATGACTCAGCTGATTTTGGGTCTGGAAGTTTTCATTAGAGAAACTACGAGATGGACCTAGTTGTATATGCGCCCTGTGGTGAGTCAGGTGGTTTAGAAAATTCTAGAATGGAATCTTCCCGAACTTTGGGGAGGTTATATTAGGACCCGTTGCCGACCAGCTGAGACAGATCACCTAAGGAGTCTCTGCACACAGATCATCTAAGGAAACTCATCACAGCGGATCAAGTTAGCAATAGCGAATCAGCCAAGGCGGATCATGGAACGCGTTTCACCCAAGTTTCGTCGTTCGGGACTTTATCGCCAAAGTCCATTGTCCACATTCACTCACAGGCAACGCAGGGATTTTAATCATTTGTTTCTTTCTAACGCAGGATTCCAAGCCTTTCCCCGCCAGTGCACGCGCCGCCTCTAAATTTGCCATGCTGGAGATGCTTGGTGACTATCTTTGTTTTGGGACCCTTTTTTAATTTGCATTTTGTTTAGCTCTAATATGTAAGTTATTATTTTTGCCTTACTTTGTTGATACTGTTAAATTGTATACTTATGTCGTGGTCTGTCATGCTTTGCTGGTTTCACGGGGCAATTTCCATCTTCTAAATTCCATACGTAACAATATCTTAGTGATTCTATGTACAGACCCTTTGTGGAACATAAATTATTACAATGTAAGTTGTAAATTGAATTGAAGAGGTGATGCAAAATCTTAAAAAAAAAGAAAGAAAAAAGATAATCATATCATCACCACAAGCTTGTAAATCAAACCTGATGAGAGCCATGTTGATGTTCAGAGATTCACCTCTCAAACTACAGTGACATGGAAATGCCCATTGATCTAATGTTTCCTGGTCAGGCTAGCCAGACGTAGCAGGGTTGCCTAAGAGGAAGTTGAACTTGACACAGGCAATCGATCAATTGTTAATATCAAGCCCTGATAAAGATCTGGTTTACTTTGACAGGAGCCATGATAGCTAAAGATAACGTGATCTTCAAAATTGCAGGTTCTGTAGAGCAGGGATCTGAAACTCATTCCACAAAGGACCGCAGTGGCTGCGGGTTTTTTCTTCAACCAATCAGCAGCAGACCAATCTCTGTACACAGCACACAGCTTGACCAATCAACTGCCCGAAGACTCAGATCAGTTTATTAAATGAGTCATGTCGGGAGTGCTGCTGCTTGGTTGAAACAAAACTGTAGCCACAGTGGCCCTTTGTGGAATCAGTTTGAGACCTCTGCTGTTGAGGGTTTCTGGCATGTACTGGTAAGCACCTCCCAAAAATTGTTCAAGAAAGGAAAACCAGTGAACTAGCAAGAGTGTCATAGGTTCCCAAGGCTTACTGATCCATGTGCGAAGTGAAGGATAGTGTGTCTGGTCTGATCCCACAGAAGAGCTACTATAGTGCAAACCGCTGGTGGTGTTAATGCCGGATATGACAGAAAGGGATTAGAACACACAGTGCATTGCAGCTTGCTGGGTATAGGGCTGCCTAGCTGCAGATGTGTTGATCAAGTGTTCATCATTCATTCATTTTCTGCACCGCTTAATCCTAATTGGGGTCTTTGACTGGTGGGCATTCATCCACCCAGCAGAAGGTGGATACAGGGAATTCATTTGGAAATATAACAATCCGGCTTCTGCGGACAGCTTGAATTTTTTGGAATGAGTCTACAGAAAGCCATAATGGAACTGTCTGAGAAGGAGAGGTACTGCTGTGGCTGAAGAGGGAACATGCTACAATACTTGAGGTACCCCAGTAAGGACAGATACTGGGACACCTCCAAACTCCCACCCACAGATGTAATGGATAGGAGCGAAACATCAGTGAATGGTAGCACCCTGCAGCTGACCCAATGATCATCGGTTAAGGTATAGCAGGCAGAGATGCAAAGCAGGAGAAATACCTATAGATAGATTGACAGAGAGACAGATGCTGCCTATTTAGTGAAGAGATACTGAGGTTATGATCCATTCAAAGCTTTTTTTTTTTTGCATTATGGACTCATTGTGAAGCCTTGCATTGCTCTACCAGGAAAAGTGTTGAATAATTTGAATTTATTCTAAACTGAGCTGGATAGAGATGAAAAGCAAAGTATTAAGCAACATTTACACTCAGAGATGGCAAATGCAAATGTACAGATGGACTGTAATGGGAACTTGTTTTGAATGGTTTGCACATTGGTCATGAAAAGACTGCACGTAAAATGTTGTGCAAATGCTTTGGCACCCTTAAAAACATATTTTGAATCGTTAAACATTAGTTCCCAGCTCAAAATTAAATGTTACAGAAAAATATGTGTATTCCCGTGAAGAAATTAGTATATTTTCCACAGACCACTTTTCAGATCAAAACTTTAATGAAAACTGGTGGGGTTTGTTGTCAAATTCCAGAAAGACTGTAGAGCCTTAGCCTTGTGCAATGTACTCTGCATATAAACAATCTGGAGGCCCATCCACCCGAATGTCCCAATATACACCACTTATAGAGAAAAGCTGACATGAGTATATTTTGTGAAATAGATGTGAATTGTGTGCTATATTTATTTTGGTGAAATGAAAGATAAGCCATACCAAAGTCTCCTGTTACATGTGAACATGTTTTCATTATTACATAGTTTTTACTTACATTTACAAAATCAGTTTGGTACTTAATAGTTTGCATGAGACAGTTTGAAAAGACTGTTGTTTCACTTTTGTGATTATGCAAAATTGCAGAAATAGGATGTGAATTCACGAGTTCATATAAGGTGTGTTATTGGCAATAACAACAGTATACAGATATTATACAAATCAGATATATACTAGTGAACTCCATAATAAAACTAGGCACTTTTATACATAGTGCAAGCTCGCATGCATCAAACAAACATGCACCCATTTACAGAAATGATTGGTATGTCCCACCTCATATTGAAATCATATTCAAATTGCTTCCATTTTTACCTTCGCATGCACATAAATCATGTGAGACCTTTTGTAGTATGATTGTTTTTTGCTTTTTCTTCACAAAGACAACTGTACATTTGACAACATATGGACCCCCTTCAGTTCGCAAACCAGCCTTGCCTTAGAGTCAGGAGTGCAATCATTTACCTGCTTAACCATGTCTGTATTCACCTGGATCAACCGGCGAGCACTGTGAGGGTCATGCTTTTTTACTTTTTCAGTGTTCTCAATACCATCAGGCAAACTCTCCTGGTTAAGACTCTGACATCATTGCAGGTGGACAGCTCTCCTGTGTCCTGGATTGTGGATTATCTGAACGGAAGACCACAATATATGCACCTGCAGTACTGGGTGTTGAACATAGTGATCAGCAACAAAGGAGTACTGCAGGGGACCGTCCTCTACCCCCACCAATTGGACTTCATCTACTGCACAGAGAACTGCCATCTTCAGAGGTTTTCTGATGATTCTGCTGCAGTTGGATGTATCAGTGGAGGTGATGAAATGGAGTATTTGACTGCGGTGGAATCCTTCGTCACATGGCATGAGCAGAAACATCTGCAGCTTAATGTGACAAATACCAAGGAATGCATTGTGGATTTTTGGAGATCCATATCACCAGCAAACCCTGTTTACATCCAGGGTGTCAATGTGGAAATGGTGGAGGATTTCAAATACCTTGGGGTTCATACTGACACCAGTATGGACCAGGTTAAGAGCACTACCGTACTTCACAGGAAGGGCTAGTGCTGTCTTTGTTTTTTGAGGAACTTTAACATCTGTCGAACACTAATCAGGATGTTCTCTATACTGTTGCATGCTGGGGCAGCAGGCTGAGGGTTGCAGATTCAAACAGAACGTTCTTAAATTTATGAAGTTAGTGAGCAGAAGAATCGGGTGAAAAATACTCGTCATCACTTTCTGATAGGTCCATATCTGGCTCATCGCTCCATTCAGTCAGAGCATCCCATAGTTTTGCTGTAGCAGTTTCTAATGGTTTATTGGTTGTTGGACATTTACCAAGAGAACACAGCAAAATATTTTCCTGATTTTTTTAAAGCACGGCGGAACAATCAAATGTGTTGTTACTGATGAACATTATAGACATTCCTCAGTGGCAGGGGGTCTTGAAATACCGTGTAAACTCACTTTTACGGGCAGTGAATGCCTCATTTTACCGTTACAGAGAATGATCGAATTAAACTGGTAAGTTTGATATACAGTTTTGCTCCATGTATACATGGGCAGTTATTAGAATTAAGAGCAAAAACATTGGGGGGGGGGGAGTTTATTGGGGCAGGGTGCCTATTACGTCGAATATGGTATACTAGTATATATGTATGAAATTAAACGTTATTAATATACATGTCACCAGAGAATGAATGGTGTTAGTGAGTGAGACGTACACTATTATTCAATCCTTCATTTTCTCACTCTCACTCTCACTCAGGTCCATCTCAGCCGACTCTGGGCGATGGCAGAATACACCTTCGACAGCTCGACAGGCAATAGCAGGGTAGAAACACTGACGGCTGTGCAGTTACTCTTGACAAAGGTCAGCAGTGGTTCTTTTACATGAACCTCTCACCACAGACACTGAGAGACATGACCTTTGATAACCCAGTTAGCTGCACTGGGAATATAATTTTTTTTCTGCATTTAATTAAAACAGCTGCATTTCTAAGTGATGCTTTATTATTTATTACCTGGACTTTAAAACTACATGGACAAGTACAAGGTCAGAGGAAAGTTGGCAGCATCTGAGCTTGATGTTTTGATCTATCCAGGATTTTTGGCAAATTAGTCATGTATGGAGAGGTCAAGCTGAGCTTAGAACAGCAGGGTGGACTAAGGAGCCGTGAAGGACATCAGACTGGAAGTGATACAAAACAAAACAAACAAGCAAAAAAAGAAACAAAAAGACACAGTAATGCATTGCTCCGTTGCAGATTCATACAGTTTGTACATACATGCCGGATGCCTTGCACTGAATACATACAGTCACTCACTCATTTGCCAAATCACTTACCTTACACGGCCCGTAGGGAGGCCGGAGCCTGGGTCAGGTATTAAAACAGACAGTCTAATGTGTCTGTCTTTGGATTACAAGAGAAAGCTGTAGTACCCAGAGAAAACCCACACACTCATGAAGGAGAACATGAAAACTCCACACAGAAATGCTCGAACCTGGGAGTCGAACCCAGAACCTTTTTGCCATGAGGCAGACATTTGAACCACTACGGCACCATACCGCGAGCCAATAAATACAGAACATAGCATCATAGCAAGAGTGTTTAAGGTCAGAATCTTAGCCATGGACCTTTTTTTTGTGGGGCATGTTCTGCCTGTGCTTGAGTGGGCTTCCTCGGGGCATTAGGGTTTCCTCCAATGAGCCAAGAACATGCAATTTAGGTTCATGGGCTTCTGTAAATTGCTCATAGTCTTGAATGTGAGTGTGAATGGTTGTTCATGACTGTGTTAGGCTTGGAATGTGTAGGTGACCTGTTCAGGGTGGACCTCACCTTTCACCCAAAGTCAGGTAGGATTGGTTCCAGCTGCCCCCGTGATGGATGGATGGTATTTAGTTATGGGGAGGCTGAAGCCCACCTCAGCCGAGAGTGGTCAAAGGTAGGGTGCATCCTCAACATCATCTGACGATCATCAGACCATCACACACAACACTCACCATTTTCACTTACACCTTGGGGCAATTTGGAACAGCCACTCAGCCTTAAGTGCATGTTTTGGACTGTGAAAGGTAGTCTGAGTACGTGGTGATAACAAACAAATGTCAAACAGAAATGCCCTCACCGAGCCCAGCACTCGGGTCTTTTTGCTGTGAGGCGAATGTGTGACCTCCTACACCACCGTGCCACCCGGTATTTTGGGGCTTAATTCTCCTGATGATATGTGGTTTGCTTCAAAAGTCTGTGCTGTTCCTGAAGCTTTCTGGGAGTTTTCAGGTACAACTTTGACTTCAACTGACTTTATGTACTATGCTGTAAGTACAGACTGCAGGAATGCTGAATTCGTGGTGAAACATATTTTGACAAAATAAATCTGAAGAATTATAAAGTTCAGTTGAGATTCATGGATGTGGTGAAGGAGGACATGAAGGTCGTTGGTGTAAGAGAAGAAGATGCAAAGGATAGGGTGAGATGGAGGCAGGTGATTCGCTGTGGCGACCCCTGAAGGGAAAAGCTGAAAGAAAAAGAAAAAGAAGTTGAGGGAATCTGATTCTCTTCTGGGATATCCTAAACATGGAGAGAGATAGAGAGAGAGAGAGAGAGAGAGAGTGAGAAAGAGACAGAGAGATAGAGTGAGAGAGAGAGAGAGAGAGAGAGAGAGAGCGAGAGAGCACGACCGAGAGAGAGAGCCAAACTGAGAGAGAGTAAGAGAGAGAGACAGAAAATGAGAGAGAGAGAGAGAGAGAGAGAGAGATTATGCATGGAGAGAGGGGGGGGGATAAAGCGAGAGGGAGAGAAAGAGAGAGAGAGATAGAGAGAGAGAGAGAGAGCGAGAGAGCAAGACCGAGAGAGAGAGAGCCAAACTGAGAGAGAGTGAGAGAGAGAGAGAGAGAGAGAGAGAAAGACAGAAAATGAGAGAGAGAGAGAGAGAGAGAGATTGTGCATGGAGAGAGGGGGATAAAGCGAGAGGGAGGGAGAGAGAGAGAGAGAGAGAGAGGAGAAAGAGAGAGAGAGAGAGAGAGGGAGAGAACGAGAGAGAGAGAGTGAGAGGGGGGGGAGAGAGAGAGAGAGAGAGAGAGAGAAAGAAAGAGAGAGAGAGAGCATTCAGTTCCACCCACACTGAGACAAATGACTGCTACACATGGTTAATATGCAAAGAAAGAAGAAGATGGTAGGACAGCACATTTATAGACAGGCTGGACTCCGGTGGACGGTGTCCTTCTGGCATGGTGTCTATTGATCCTGCCTGGAGGGGAAGCTGGAGGTTTGTAATTGAGTGGATTTGTAAGCGAGCCATGATGGCATCTATAATTCAGCAGGTGTCTGCTCTCGGGCTTTTGAGCAACTTGTTATCATTCATCAAAACACAGAGTGGTGCATAATTCAGCCACTGAGGCCACATTCAGTGCTTTTTTTTTTTTTTTTTTGTATCGGAAGGGCTACTGGAAGTAATATTTTAAAGATTAAATGTTGAAGATATTTAAAATCTGGTTGTTGAAGGTTTAACGTGGTTTTCCTTACCAGCACACTTACCGTAGTTCTTTAATATTCCAATAACTATTAACGGTTATGCCATGACCGCAGATCGTATATGAGCTCTTAGCCCATCGGCCTTTAGCCAGGCAGCCTATCATCATATAGAATCAGACGAATCGGAATCACGGCTGTATTTTATCCTCGAGATTGTAAGAAATACAGCAGTTTTATTCCCTTATTTAAATTCTTAATAATGTGAACGTATATTTATGTAAATGTACCATTAAATATTTGCAGAACAGCAGTTAGCACAGAGCTAGCTGATGAGCTGGTGGAATTTTCCTCACAGCAAACCAATAATGATGTGTCGGGGGGGGGGGGGGTTGTCTGTTTACTTCCTTTTTTTTGAATTTTGAATTTTTTTTTTTAAATAATTTGTAATCAACTGGGACCCAAGCCTAGCATGCCCTCTTGTGGTTGTGAGTGTAAAAATAATAAACATGTGAAATTATGTCTTATTATTATGACGAACAGAATTATATGTAATAATTTCACATATAAGTCACTCTGGAGTATAAGTTGCACCTTCAGCCAAAGTATGAAAAAGTGCGACTTATAGTCCGGAAAATATGGTACTTATATATTACAAACATATATTTATATTTTAAAATATTTAAGAAAAACATTCCTACCATTGTTTTCATTCATGCAATTAATTTAAAAATTGATTGGCTAGTTTTAGCCATGTTCATTTCGGGTAATACGATCCTGGTAGTGGGTTAGATCACAGTCAGGACACGTGATTGGTCAACATTTAGTTAACAAGGATGTAGTATATACCTACATATGGGGTGGCTTGTTGGTGTATTGGTTAGCCTGTCCACCTCACTGAAAGAAGGTCATTGGTTTAAGTCCTGGACTCGGGAGTTTCTGTTTCCCTTCACCCAGTATCTGCAGATATAAACTCCACCCCTACACGCCATTACCTTAATAAGTGGTAAGTAAGTGGTAATGTGTAACAAATGAGTGAGGTGAGTAAACACACACACACACACACACACACACACACACACACACACACACACACACACACACCACATTAAAAAAAGTTTAATTATCAACTCCTAGTCTCCATGACACAATCGTGAGCTGATCAATCAAGTTATTTTCCAGCTTCCTGATTACTTTGTGTACAACCTTGCAGTATCCACAGTAATTTAAAAAAAAAAGCTTTTGCCATCTAGCACCATTAAGCATTTTAACAGCTTATAGCTGTTCAAACAGGCTGCAGCATTAAGGATAGGGCTTTGAGACTTGTATTTTTTTTTTTCTCCCTCAAGCTCATTACACCCTCCCAGTAATCTCATGACTTCTCCAAATGTTCTGTTGCAACCTTCAAACAAGGTTTTACTTTTATCAGTAAAGGTTGATCAAGAATGGAGTGTATTGCTTATCGCAGTGGTTCTTAACCTTGTTGGAGGTACCGAACCCCACCAGTTTCATAAGCACATTTACCGAACCCTTCATTATTGAAAAATAATTTCTTCGAATCTGGCTCTCTCCACCTTGAATTCAGCAAGCGTTGTGTTCTTGTATTCCCATATCCATGCAGTTTCAAGAGGTGTTCCTTTAGTTTTGCCGGTGCGAGACTAGAGTTGCTCAACTTGGCATTGCAAATCATGCAGATAGGACGCTGAGTCCCATCACGTTCCGTGATGCATGTGAATCCATGTTGTACATATTCGTCCGACCATGTTCTTTTTTGCTCGACATAGTTAGTATGGATTAAAATATTCCAAAAAAAAAAAAAAAATCACACAACGTACTACCACGACAGTCACACGTTGACTACTGAGCGCACTAAATTCCCTGCAGCACTGATTGGCTAAGCAATGAAACGTGATCATCTGCAGCCACTGATGGCCAAGCAGGGCGTGCCATCACTAATTGACATGATGAGTTGGGTGTGTCTTAACCTCCAAGGCAGAGGCTCCGCCGAACCCCTGAGACCAACTCACCGAACCCAGGTTAAGAACCACTGGCTTATTGTTTTTTGTAGAACTGTACCCACTGCTTCCAGATCTTTTATTATTGTCATTAGCACTTTGGGCTATGGTTCGGATGAACCCTCGGGCTTCCCAGTCCAAAATTCTGTACACAGCTTGTTCCGTCCACTAGCAGATAACAGTCATAACGGCACCTATATTTAGGAACTGAGAAATCTCACAGTAACCAGTGCCATTGCTTCTCAGCAGTTATGTTGCACAGGTTCAGGAAGACCTCTTTACCTGTGACATGATGTACCACATTGAACGTAATAAGCACCCTGATATGACCCCCGCCAATGTTTTTTATCTTATGTCTAAAAACTGCCCATGTGTACTGGGTGCAAAATCGTAGAGCAAACTTACCAATTTTATTCGATCAGTCTCTGTAATGGTAAAATGAGGCGTGGGCTTTAAAAAACAGGAAAATATTTTGCTGTGTTCTCTTGGTAAATGTCCAACATCCAATGAACCATTACAAACTGCTACAGCAAAACTATGGGATGCTCTGACTGAATGGAGCGATGAGCCAGATATGGACCTATCAGAAAGTGATGAAGAGTATTTTTCACCTGATTCTCCTGCTCACTAACTTCATAAATTTAAAAACGTTCCTGGACAAGTGCTTTTGTTGATGTTCGTATTGATTGGCTCGATTTTACTTTCTGGAAAATGTTTAAAGTAACAGCACCGGGAGGGAAAAGTAAGAGGTCTTTTATTAAAAATTTATGCTGTTTTCTGTTTATTTTCAGCTTTCATGTAAGTAGTTTGGTTGATACTACAAAATGAATAACACAGATACCAGTAAAACTCTTCCATTGTTCTGTTATTATTCATGTTTTCCACCTTGATGGTAATACGCACTTACCATTCCACTACGCTGTCAACATGTTAATAAGCGCCCACCCACTTTAATTTTTAAAGCGCCCTGGGCGCTTATCACGTCGAATACGGTATTTTGTGTGACATTTTGGTGTCTTGGTGCATTAAACTGAACTAATTTCAAGGAAAAGGAGTGAAGTCACTAGTGAATGGTATATGGTTATATATATGGTTCTACATTCCATTGGTTAATTTTGGCTAAATGTAAAGGCTCTTATGAAACCACCTGAATGTACTGAGTTAATAGGTCTTATTCACCGGTCTTTACCGCCAGCAAAAGGGAAGTTGCACAATTGGAGCAAATGAGCAGCAATCATCCACAGTGTGTTGAGAGAAACAATACAGAGCACAAAAATAATTGTGACACATACCACAAGGGTCCCTGTGATTCTACATTGTTTGCCAAAAAAGTTTTGAGATTGCACTAGCCTGGTGGGGACCTGCACTCCTCATCTTTTTTCTCCCTTATATCGTTACAATTTACTGCACATAATGTACCTATGGATTGAAAAATGATGGAATTTTATTGTTACATATTATATTCCATGGATGTTTACCGATCTTCAGGTCAAATATGTCCATTTTGAGCAGGACTAAAGGAGTCAACCCTGAAAGAAAATCTGGAGTGGAGCTTCTCAGGCAGTCATACAGCCTGATTCTGGTGTCTCTCCAGAAGCTTCTGCAGCCAATCTGTTGCGCTCCGCATTCATTCATTCATTTTCTGAACCGCTGAGTCATAATTGGGGTTGTGGGGAGGTTACTGCCCATCTCAGCCAACTTTGAGCGAGGGTAGAGTACACCATGGTCAGCTCGCCAATCCATTGCAGGGCAGAAACACGCTGACAGCTATGTAGCCTTCTCATGACAAAAATAAGCAATGGTTGCCCTTTGATAACCCAGTTAGCTGCACTGGAGGGCAGTTAACTGCATTTGATAGTGGGGCTTGAACCCCCTACCTTGTGATTGGTAATCTGACACTTTATCACCAGGCTAACACTGCCCCTTTATGTGCAACACTTCTTTGGAATCCACCAATGAGGCAGAGAGGGGGGTCCTAAAGCTTGGGCAACCTAGGACCTCTATACCCTACTGCCCAGGCATGTGCACTGGAGGGGTCATTAGTGTGTTAAGGCCTGGATTACAGTCTAGAGAAGCATCAGATGCCCCCCGCGACCACCGATTTCCACGAAGTAGGATCGACCCCCCCTGACTGACATATACGTACTATATACTGTATGTGTATGTAATATCAATAAATACATATTCAACACTATAAATGCTTATAATAACAATTAAACATTCAAAAATAATGCATAAGCTGTAAATAAAATATAAATACACACACATACAGACACGAGCACACACTCAGATGTGCACCTCACATAAAAATGTAAGTAGTTTTTGTTTTGGTTTTTTTTGCATAATTGGCATTGTTTTGCACCATTTTCCTTAACTTTCCCGCTATTTTTCCTTCATTTCCTGATTTTTAAAAATTTTCAAGAAATATTTTTGAAAAACCCGTGATGCACTGAAGCCGCAGACACTGATGCACGAAGTAGTGAGGGATCACTGTATACAGTTTATTTATACATATACGCATTGATTATCATCTTCATGGAGGTTTTCTTGGCAAGGATAGTGCAGTGGTTTGCCATTGCCTTCTGCACGATGCAAACCTACGGGAAATTCAGAACAGCCAATTAACCTACTGTGCATGTTTTTGGACTGTGGGAGGAGCCAGAGTACCCGGAGGAAACCCACACGAGCACCGGGAGAACATGCAAACTCCACACACAAACGCCCAGGCAAGGAATCGAACCAAGGCCTCCTTGCTGTGAGGCGGATGTGCTAACCACTATGCCACCGTGCCGCCCAATACAGTGTATAGTGTGATGGTATTGAGTAGTACGTACCTAGTACTGAAAAGCCTTTGATTGGGGGAGACTAGCTGTAGGGTGTAGCAGCATGGTGGAGTAGTAGTTAACATGTCACAGGTCAAAGCAAGAAGGTTCTGGGTTAGAGTCCTGGGCTTGGCGAGGGCATTGGGTTTCCTCCGGGTAATCTGATTTCCTCCTACATTCATATTAGATCTAACTGGCTGCTCCAAATTTCCGCTAGGTGTGAATGTGTGTGTAAATACGTGTGTTTTGCCCTGTGATGCTCTGGAGGGCTGTTCATGGTGAACCCCACCTTTGCCTAGCGTCGGCTAGGATAGGCTCCAGCGTTCCCCATGACCCTTGTAGGAACAGAGGCTTGGCAAATAAATAATGAGGCGACAAGCTGTGTCCTCATTTATAAAGATTAAGAGTTGTATAAAATGTATAAAACGCGGTAACGTTTAGCTTTGTGGTGTTAGCAGCTGTGCCAGGTGATTGCTTTGCTGCTGTGAGGCTAAGCACACCCCAGTTGTTCAGAATGTGTGATCGCAGCTACTCCAGGATACGGTTGGATATTTGCCTCTTCTGATTTGAGAAGCAGACAATATCTCTGAGAATAAACAATTTAAATGCTGTCATAGCTGCCTGGGGATGGTGAAACCCTGAACATATTTCAAGGTAGAGCGTTAAGTTGAGTAGAATCCAAGGCAAAAAATTTAGCACTTGCCAAAAACCGAAGCATCCGTGGGATCATCAATGTGTATTTTTCATCAGAGAGAGAACAACGTATAAGCCTTTGGAGATGTTGCACTGCCTTGTTTACTTCAGAAAAAAAAAATACACATCTTAACTGGGAATTTAAAGACCATCCGCTTCGAATAGATCAGCAAACTGAGCCAAATTGCTTGAGGACACCGGATCATGTCTGAGACGAGGGGAATCTGAACATGAGATGCTGATGCATGTCTAGCTTTATATTTTGCATGAAAACATCAATGAGCTGGATGAGTCAGGAGGGTTTCATCACCGTCAAAATGTAGATCTCTGAGCAGTTCTACAATCAGCTCAATTCGTTCCCACCTTTGCAAAGAATATTCTTGTTAGATTGATGAGTTTGGCATGAAGCACCATCAATGTCGAAAACATTTTATTTCATTTCCTGAACCATGTCATGCTACATTAGTTGCGGGGAAGCTGGAACCCATTTCAGTTGACTCTGGGTGAAGGCAGGCTACACTCTGAACAGCTTGACACAACCATTAACACTCACACTGAGGAGCAATCGAGAACATCCATTTAGCTCAATGTGCATGGCATTGTACTGTAGAAATAAGGACAACAGCATGTATATGGCCTGACGAATTGTCCAAGCTGTACCCCACCCTTGCCCGGAGTCAGCTGAGATGGGCACCAGCCTCCCAGCGACCCCAATTAGGATTAAGCAGTTCAGTGGAAATGTAAAAAGAACTACTGTATTATAAAAATCTATAATCTATTATAAAGAAACTAACAATGGCAATATTAAACAAAATAAAACCACCACCAACAACAACAACAACAACAGCAACAACAACAATAATATAATAATAATAATAATCATAATAATAATATTAAAAACAAAAAGCATGAAGGAAATGAAACTATTAACTGTAAAATATTCAAAAAGGAGTGAAAAGTAGAATAGATTTAATTAATTTTACTCTAAGTTGCCTTAAAATTATCACAAATCCACCAAGTTCCCTCAAGATCATCATGAATCTTCCAACTTCTCTCAAGATCATCACAAACCCACCAAGTTCTCTCAAGATCATCACGAATCCACCAAGTTTCTTCAAGATCATCTTGAATCCACTAAGTTCTCTCAAAATCATCACAAATTCACCAAGTTCCCTCAAGATCATCATGAATCCACCAAATTCCTTCAAGATCATTACAAATCCACCAAGTTCCTTCAAGATCATCTTGAATCCACCAAGTTCTCTCAAAATCATCACAAATTCACCAAGTTCCCTCAAGATCATCACGAATCCACCAATTTTCTTCAAGATTATCATGAATCCACCAAGTTCCCTCAAGATCATCACAAATCCACCAAATTCCTTCAAGATCATCTTGAATCCACCAAGTTCTCTCAAAATCACCACAAATTCACCAAGTTCCCTCAAGATCATCATGAATCCACCAAGTTCCTTCAAGATCATTACAAATCCACCAAGTTCCTTCAAGATCATCTTGAATCCACCAAGTTCTCTCAAAATCATCACATATTCACCAAGTTCCCTCAAGATCATCACAAATCCACCAATTTTCTTCAAGATTATCATGAATCCACCAAGTTCCCTCAAGATCATCACAAATCCACCAAATTCCTTCAAGATCATCTTGAATCCACCAAGTTCTCTCAAAATCACCACAATTTCAACAAGTTCCCTCAAGACCATCATGAATCCACCAAGTTCCTTCAAGATCATCTTGAATCCACTAAGTTCTCTCAAAATCATCACAAATTCACCAAGCTCCCTCAAAATCATCTTGAATCCACCAAGTTCCTTCAAGATCATTACAAATCCACCAAGTTCCCTCAAGATCATCACGAATCCACCAATTTTCTTCAAGATTATCATGAATCCACCAAGTTCCCTCAAGATCATCACAAATCCACCAAGTTCCCTCAAGATCATCATGAATCTTCCAACTTCTCTCAAGATCATCACAAACCCACCAAGTTCTCTCAAGATCATCACGAATCCACCAAGTTCCTTTCAAGATCATCTTGAATCCACTAAGTTCTCTCAAAATCATCACAAATTCACCAAGTTCCCTCAAGATCATCATGAATCCACCAAGTTCCTTCAAGATTATCATGAATCCACCAAGTTCCCTCAAGATCATCACAAATCCACCAAATTCCTTCAAGATCATCTTGAATCCACCAAGTTCTCTCAAAATCACCACAAATTCAACAAGTTCCTTCAAGAGTATCATGAATCCATCAACTTTCCTGATCTTCTCTTCTTTTCCTTTTGGCTGTTCCCTTCAGGGGTCGCCACAGCAATCATCTGCCTCCATCTTCATGGAAGTCATATTAATGATTTGCACATTTGATTTGGTATAGGTCTTTACGTTGGATGCCCTTCCTGACACAACCCTTTAGCAAGGGGCAGAAACACCCTGACTGCTATGCATCTACTCTTTACGAAAGTCAGCAATGGTTCTTTTAGATGAACCTCTCACTATAGACAGTGAGAGACATGGCCGGCCTTTGATAACCCAGTTAGCTGCACTGGGGGGGGGACAGTGACCACCTTGTGGAGAGTGGGACTTGAACCCCCAACCTTAGGATCATCGATCTAGCGCCCTTTAAGACCAGGCCACCATTGTCTCACCCACCAACTTTCCTGGTGGCACAGTGATGTAATGATTAGCACATCTGTGTCATAGCAAAAATCCTGGGTTTGAGTGTATAGCATTTCTTTGTGAAGTTTACATGTTTACATGCAAGTTTACGCTAAAGCATATCTCAGCCAACAGTCAACAAGGGTGGGGTACACTCTGAACAGTACACCAGACCATTGCAGGACCAACACGCACACACACACACACACACACACACACACACACACACACACACACACACACACACACACACACACACACACTTCCATTTACTCTACAGTGTGCATTGTTTTTGTACTGTGGGAGGAAACTGGAGTACCAGGAGAAAACCCATACAAGCACATACACATCTAAAAACTCCACCCAGAAACCCCCCCACCAGGCCTGGAACTTAAACTAAGAACCTTCTTCCTGTTAGGTAACCACTGTCACCATGCTGTCCCATCATCACAAACTAGAAACTACTGTGTGTGTGTGTGTGTGTGTGTGTGTGTGTGCATGTGTTTGTGTGTATGTGTGTGTGTGTGTGTGTGTGTGTGTGTGTGTGTGTGTGTGTGTGTGTGTGTGTTTGTGCATGTGTTTGCGTGTATGTGTGTGTGTGTGTGTGTGTGTGTGTGTGTGTGTGTTTGTGCATGTGTTTGTGTGTATGTGTGTATGTGTGTGTGTGTGTGTGTGTGTGTGTGTGTGTGTGTGTGTGTTTGTGCATGTGTTTGTGTGTATGTGTGTATGTGTGTATGTGTGTATGTGTGTGTGTGTGTGTGTGTGTGTGTGTGTGTGTTTGTGCATGTGTTTGCGTGTATGTGTGTGTGTGTGTGTGTGTTTGTGTGTGTGTGTGTCTGTATGAATATGTCAGTGGATGTATATGTGTCCAGATGTGTACAGGTCTGTGTGTATACGTATATGTAGGTATATGCACATGTATAGCTTAGTTTAGTCCTTTAGTTGACTTTTGCGCACTTTCTTTTTATAATTGCTGTTAATTAAAGAGTCGCTAATCTGATTTTCATTGTTTATGCAACAGTTGACACTAAAATCTCATTATCTTTATCTTTATCTTATCACACACAGCTTTCCTTTAACTGCAGTTAAAGTCCCCTCGAACACTAGTCAGGTAGAATACAGCCACAGAAGTTTATGCGCACTGCCTAGAATACCAATGAACAATCCCACCAGCTTTGTTGATCTTTTTAATACCATCTAGCTGTGTAATAGAACTGAACAAATAACTCTTCATGGCCAAATGGATCAGGTGAGGAGATGCATTTTAGAGTTCATTTTAAGTGATCCATCAGAATCAAAGCAAGTAAGTAATCAGAATGCAGTGATGGTAGAAAGGTCATTCATTCATTCATTCATTTATTCATTCATTCTGAACTGCTTAATCCTAATTAGGGTCACAGGGAGGCTGGTACCCATCTCAGTCAACAGTGGGCGAGGACAAGGTACATCCCGGACGGCTCGCCAGGCCATCGCAGGGCCAACACTCATATAGGCATTCACACCAAGGGTTGATTTGGAACAGCCAATTAACCGACTGTGTGTGTGTTTTTGGACTGTGGGAGGAAACCACAGTACCCAGATGAAACCCATGCAAGCACGGGGAGAACATATAAACTCCACACAGAAACATCCAGACTGGAAATTGAACCCAGGACCTTTTTTTGCTGTGAGGCAGACATGATAATCACTACGCCACCATGCCGCCATAGTAGAAATGTTATGGGGAAAAAAAGGAGGAAATATCTGCACGTTCCTTTACTCACCCATTGGTCAGAACACACTGAAGAAATGTTATTGAAAAAATAAAAGCTGTCTTTTAAAAAAAATTAAAATAATATCGCAAGGTTAAAAAAAAGTGCAACGTACCACCGCCATACGCAAACTAATAATGGTAGTAAGGTTATTTGTGGCACAGTGTTTAGTATGTCTGCAAACCAGCAAAAAGGTCCTGGGTTCCAGTCCCAGGCTGAGTCATTTATGCGTGGAGCTTACATGTTCTTCTCGTGCTTGTGTGGGCTTCCTCCGGATACTTTGGTTTCCATCCACAGTCCAAAAAATACGCAGTAGGCTTAATGGTTGTTTCAAATTGTCCGTACATGTGAGTCTAAATGGTTGGGTGTGTCAGCTTTCCCCACAACAATATCATGAGTTTTTCAGGGTGTACCCCCACCTTCACCTCGTGCTATATACTCACAGAGAAATATTTATTATTTGTTTAAGCATTTTAACAAATCGCTGACAGTGACAGACTAAGTAAATGCCTACGACTGCAGATTTTTATATTAAGCTGGCATAGTTAAAATGAACAAGCTTCCCATAGTGCATGTTTAATGAAGATTCATTCACACATTATTAGCACTTATTGACCCTCACTGATTTAGTCCTTTTTTCAACATGATCCCAAATATGGGTGGGAATTAAAGGTCTCTCTTTGTGGTTGGTGCGTGATTAATGTTTTGCCACATATCAAAGAGAATAGGCATGCATGGGGATTTCGGGAAGATTTTAATTTAATGGTTTGTTACTTGTACTACCTCATACTCTAGAATTAAAAATAAATAAATAAATAAATAAATCCATGCAACCAGACAAACTAAGGGGCTCTCACAGAATGCAAATCACCTCCAGCAGGCAGAAATAGATTATTATAACTTAGCATACTTATTATGAAATGACACCCCCCACACACCCGCCAAGGGCATCTAATGAACATTCATTCATTCATTTTCTGAACCAGTTATCCAATTTAGGGTCGCATTGAGGCTGGCACCCAGGTCAAGAAGCGTGTGCAGGCAGGTTGGAATGGTTGGAGAAAAGTGTCCGGTGTGATGTGCGATAGGAGAGTATCGGCAAGAATGAAGGGAAAAGTGTACAAGACGGTGTTGAGGCCAGCAATGTTGTATGGTTTAGAGACAGTGGCCTGGGGAAAAGACAGGAGGCAGAGCTGGAGGTAGCAGAGATGAAAATGTTGAGGTTCTCTTTGGGAGTAACGAGGATGGATAGGATCAGGAATGAGTACATCAGAGGGACAGCACATGTAAGACGTTTCGGAGACAAAGCCAGAGAGGCTAGATTGAGATGGTTTGGACATGTACAGAGGAGGGATAGTGAGTATATTGGTAATAGGATGCTGAGGCTGGAACTACCAGGCAGAAGGCCTAGAGGAAGACCAAAGAGAAGATTTATGGATGTGGTGAAGGAGAACATGAAGGTCGTTGGTGTAAGAGAAGAAGATGCAAAGGATAGGGTGAGATGGAGGCAGATGATTCACTGTGGCGACCCCTGAAGGGAAAAGCCGAAAGGAAAAGAAGAAGGAGATTGAGGCTGGCACCCATCTCAGCCGACCCTGGGCGAGGGCAGAGTACACCATGGGCAGCTCGCCAGGCCATCGCTGGGCAGAAACAGGCTGATGGTTATTTAGCTACTATTGACTCTTGTGGCCGGCCTTCGATCACCCAGTTAGCCGCACTGGGGGGGACAGCAGTGACAACCGTTGACAGTGGGGCTTGAGTCCCCAACCTTGGGGTCAGTAATCTACCACCTTACCACTGGGCCACCACTGTTCCATCTAATGAGCCTGAGGTTAAAACAACCTTCTGGCAGAAACAATAATCTGATTCCTAAAAGCCTTTACACTCGAACAGCGTACCCAATAAAACCTTGGAGTCTGTATACATTGTTTGATTGCTACACAGGAGATAATTTCTGTTTTATTCATATACCGTATTGTGACAGCTGGGGTAAGGATTGCAGGCAGCACCCTACAATTAACCTCTGATCCCAATCTAGTCCAACAGCTCAGGAGTGCTGCTGGCACGAGAGTAGGTAAATGGATAATATAAGGTTAACTGGATTCACATCTGATAAATTATAATAATCTATTCATGGAAATAATCACATTATAGCACTTTGAGGATTGTCGTGATAATCAAATTTATGGAAGCACAATAAAAAATATATATCTCACAGCTTCTGCTCCATTAGAATCAAAATGTGGTCCATTACATCAGTGGAGCATAGCAGCAGCGCTGCCATGAAAGTTGCCTCCATTAACATTTGCAGTGGCAACCTTCATCAAGGATGTGCTGAGGCAGCCAATCATGGGGAAGAAGCACGTTATCTATAGATTATTCCCACACGGATGGATAGATTTGAGGAGACATGGAAGGCTACCACTGTTTGTTCATGTCTCTGTGTTATTATGGTGCCATTCTTTTGAATATACAGTGGTACCTCACTTTACGAAATTAATCCTTTCCAGTGCCTTTTTCATAACCTGCATTTTTCCGAAGTTGAACAGCATTTTACATGTAAAACGCATGATTCGTTCCAAGGCTCCCAATACTACCCAATAAACCCTTTAAAAATGATAAAAGTACACCAATTTTGTATGAAACATTTGTTAAAAGTAAAAGAAAATGATTTACCTTTTTTTTTTTAAATCTCTCAAACCACCCATGCGACGTTTTAAAGTCCGGGGGGTTGCTGGTCTGAAGAATCCTCACCCCCACCCTCCTTCACGAGGTCCTTAAATATGGCGGTTGCTTTTTCCGAAATAATCGCCTCCGTCACTGTATCTCCGCTTTTAAGGCCTCCTACTTCAATATCGTCCCGATTGTAGAGGGGTTTCAGCCATACTCCTTTGCGATTTCCCTCAACCGCATCCCACTTTCATATTTTAATCATCTCCTATTTTACTTTTATTGATAACGGAGCCTGCTTCTTCTTTTCACTCTCACCGAGAATCACTTTCTTGGGGCTCATGATTAATAACGAAAAATAACGCTGCAATAAGCACACTCAAAACAACTCATGAAACTCTCGAACCAACAGTACAACTCTCCTTCACACGTGTGTCGAACAATGGGTCGAAGGCACACGAAAAGTATTATGGGTACAGTACTGTATTATGGAGATTCAGCTCCCTCCTAGCCAATGGGAGGCCAGCAGGGTGGGGTGTTGGGAGTCAAACAATGGGAAAGCAACTCAGGCATTGTTTGAATGTTTGAATGGCGCGTTTGAATTTTTAAGATGGTGCTTTCGTAACGTGAACTTGTTTTGTATCCAGAGAGAAAAATTTTAGGAAAATGCGTTTCATAACCTGAATTTTTCATTTGGTGAGACTTTCGTAAAGTGAGGTACCACTGTAACAGCGGTGAATGTGAATGGAACTTGATTCATGATTAGCGATGATGCTTATGGTTCAAGGCCCAGATTTGGCACCACTGTAGTGAAAAAGGAAAATTCAGAAGAACTGAAGATACATTCTTGTTTCATTTAGATTGGCTCAGTGATGTTGGATAGATATTTCTTCCTGAGACAACCTGAGGTGTAGATATTTTCCTGGCAAAAAATTCATAAGCTGACCACGATGCAATCTAACCGACCGTGGTTTTATTTGTCAACATAATCTCCCCTGTGCTCTATACTCTTCTTTCATCAGTATTGCAATGCTTGGCTCTATTTGGTATAAAAGCTCTCATCCTGTTGGATAGATGGATTGCTATATATACACAGTGCCACCCAGGTACAGTAACATGACTGTCATGGATATCATCAGGAAAAATAACTTTAGGCTGCTTAAGTTAAGCAAACATAACAATGGTTGTACAATTTTAGTTTGTATCAAGGTCTATACATTCTTCATTACATCCATCCATTAATCCATCTATCTACCTATCCCTCAATATATCCTTCCATCCATTCACTTTTGATAACCCAGTTAGCTGCACTAGGGGGCACAGTAATAAGTGACAATCCATTCATAGTGGGACTTGAACCCCTGACCTTGGGATCAGTATTCAAGCACCTTACCACTGGTATCTATCCATTCATCTATCCCTCAAAATTTCATTCTATCCATCCATCCATCCACCTGCCCATCTATTCCTCAATATATCCTTCCATCCATCTGTTCACCAATCCACCCCTCCATTCATCCATCCTTCCACCCATACATAAATCCATCTATCCATTCATCAATAGAGGGGGCAGCGATAGCCTGGTGGTAATGTCGACTGGATCACTGGTCCTAGGGTTGGGGGTTCAAGCCTCACGCTCAACAAGTTGCCACTGTCCCCCCAGTGCACTAACTGGGTTATCAAAGGCCGGCCATGTCTCTCACGGTTTACGGTGTGAGGTTCATGTAAAAGAACCATTGCTGACTTTCGACAAGAGTAGCTGCATAGCTGTCAACATGTTTCTAATCGGGAGTCGGAGTCCCCTGAGGCAGTTCGTTGACAGCAATGTTCTGGTGCCGCCGAGACGGGGGACTTGCTACTTGGGTGACAGCTTGTCCTCCATACTTCCTACCCAGGCTGTGCACACTGAAGAGTATCACCAGCCAGAGTGCAGCCCCATAGTCCTTCGAGGCTGACGGAGGCCTACTACTTTTCCTCAATACATTCTTCCATCCATCCATCCACCCATCTTTCTTTCCATGCATTCTTAAGGTAACCTATTAATTGACATCAAGAATCAATTATTCCGATCACACAGGCACGTTATATGCATTTTTCTTGTATTTTCACAGCAGGACTTTTTAAATATTCCATTTATATGATGAAAAGTTATAAAGCAAATAATTACCAAAAATAGCCCGACTTTTTCCAAATGGGTGATCTTCACCAAATCTGACTCTCCAAAGCTGAGCATCACAACTCATCTAATATGCATCTCCAACAACTTCCACAAATCTCCTACTTGACAGATTCACAGAGCGGTCAACATCTGGATTTCTGGATTCGATTGAAAACTGTGGCCTATTGGGAGGAGAAACTTCTTGATACGCCCTTCAGATATAGTGTCCAGGAGGCAGCAGTTCTGCTCAAATGGAATGATTTTGTTGAGTAAATCCCTATTTTTTTGTGTGAAGCTTCAGGAGGTCCTGTAGAAGCCGTGCTACTGCCGTTCTCCTCTCAAAGCATCTACCTTTCTCTGTGTCACTTCCTCTTTCAGGGCACCACTGTGATGTCGCATGTCTGCCACTGTGTAGAGTTTGTATGTTCTCACCGTGCTTGGTTTAGTGTCATCCAGGTTCTTGGGTTTCTCCACACAGTCCAAAAACAAACACATTAGGTGCACTGGCTGTTCCAAACCACCCTCGATGTGAGTCTGGATGTTTGTTTGTGTGTTGCACTGCCAAGCTGTTCTTGCTGTACCGTCCTTCAGCCTCACGAGGACTCTGGCAAATGAATAAAATGATTGCTTTTAATGATGAAAGATGGTTAAATAAATTATTTAAAGCATTGCATATTTACTCAAACAACTTGTGTTTAGAAAAAAACTATGAAATTATTAATTTGCTGTCATTCTGGGAGTTTTTTCTCTGAATGTTATAGAGATGTGAACAGGGAGGTTCCTGCGAGTCTGTTCAAGTTGTAATGTATACAGTAATAAAGGAGATTATGGAGACACTGATTCAGCAAAGTTTCCTTCTGCACCAACCACTAATAATTGTAGTTGGCAAAAAACAAAAAACAAAAACAAACAAAAAAAAAAGAAAAGAAAGAACTGAAAATAAACTTTGATGCTGTATTTTATTTCCACTGATGAAAGCAACTGGGTCTTTATAGTGAAAAGGTTTGCTGACTGAAGTAGGGCAGTGGTGGCCTCGTGGTAAAGGGTGCTTGATCGCTGATCCTAAGATTGGGGGTTTGAGTCCCACTCTCCACAAGATTGTCACCGTCCCCCCAGTGCAGTTAACTTGGTTATCAAAGACTGGCCATGTCTCTCACTGTCTATGCTGAGAGGTTCATGTAAAAGAACCATTGCTGACTTTTGACAAGATTAGCTGCATAGACATCAGCGTGTTTCTGTCCCTTGCTAAAGGGGTGTGTCCGGTAGGGCATCCGACATAAAAGGTAAAAAGGTAAAGCCTGTTGGGCTTTTTACACCCAAGCCGAGTGGCTCATCACTCCTCCTGGATGGGACGCTAATCCATCACAGGTTACCTTCCCAGTATATTTTTACTGATTCCCATTTGTATTGCTGTGTAAACAGAGGCACACTTGTGGTTAAGACCTTGTCAAGGGTCTTAGCACAGAGGGGGGGGGGGGGTCGAACTGGGATTCGAACACACAACCTCCTGATCATGAGCACACCACCCTAACCAATACAAGACTGGCCTTACTTCCGGCGTAAAAACTTACGCCAAATCAAATATGCGAATCATTAATATAACTTCCATGAAGATGGAGGCAGATGATTCGCTGTAGCGACCCCAGAAAAGGGAACAGCCGAAAGGAAAAGACGAAGTTTGATGATTGAATTGTGGCAAGATGGATTTAAAAAAAAAAAAGATAACTCTTCGCCCCTCGCTTGCGGACATTTCCTCCCACCGTTGAATAAAAGACACATTAGGCCAACTGGCAGCTCTAACTTGGCCTGAAATGCGAATGTGAGTCTGAATGCAATGGACTTGTTGTACCCTGCCTCACGCCCAAAGTCAGCTTGGATTGGCTCCAGTGTTCGCAGCAACCTTGGCAGATAAGTTGTCTGATTGAAGGAAAAAAGTTTTTATTTCATTTATTCATGTTATTTTGCTTATTTACAGTACATTAATACTATAAAACTCTATTGACTGGGGATTCCAAAAGATTAATTTTGGAGAGCTTTACCAGAAGGTAGTCTTCTTTTCCCTTCAGGGGTCGCCACAGCAAATCATCTGTCTCCATCTTACCCTATCCTCTTCATCTTCTTCTCTTACACCAACTACCTTCATGTCCTCCTTCATCACATCCGTAAATCTCCTCCTCTTCTCTCTCTCTGCCTACAGACACGTCTCCCGCCTCGCCTTCTTCGAACAACAGTCGTCCAGTTTCCACCAGCAGCCTGTTGGTTAACAGCACTGATGGTTAATCATTGTTGTTAATCCGGGCCTCGACCGGTCAGGTTTGAAAGTCACATTGATGATTTGCATGGTTGTTTGGTATAAGGTCGGACGCCCCTCCTGACACAACCCTCTGCATGTATTCGGGCTTTGGACCAGCGTGAGAAAGAACACTGACTTGTGACACCTCGCCTCACGGCTGAATTTTGACCAGAATGTAGAGTAACAAAGATAAAATAGAATAAAAAAAATCAGAGATTTCATGCCTTTTGGTGCCTTAAAAGCATCCTTTCATTGCAGTGTAATCTCTGAGTGCGAAAAGTGACGATTGTTAGTATAGATCTGCTGCATGTGTTTTAAACCCGAACATTAAATGCCAGATGCCTAATGCCAGACTGAGGCCTTTATCCTCTTGTCTTCATCGTCCAAGACATTTTGGGACAGCTGTGTTTTAGTGCCACTCCACATTAGACAGCTAGATGGTCACTGAGAGACCCTGACATTCTTCTTTGCCAGGTGTCTGTCAAGCTGAACGTCAAATTCTTAACGCCGTCGTCTAGAGACTTTTCATTCAATCAGCCTAAGGAACGCAGAGTTAGCCTTCTATTTGTACCGCCTGTCATGAAAAGACGGCTCACTTTTCCTCCGCTTGATTTCATTTCCCTTCGAATGTGTGCCAGATTGCTTTCAATATGTCTGCAGGTTATCATGAAGTCCTGGCACGGTGAGAATTGAAGCAGTGCTGACATTCTGACACTGCAGCATTTGATTTAGATAAATTTCCATTTGAGTCTGAATATTAAATATTAAATTGGATGATATTCAACATGAAAATTTGTTAAAAATGTCAGTGCTGTGTTGCACTGGTGGCTCAGTGGTAAGGTGCTGGAGTACTGCTCCAAAAGGTGGGGGTTCAAGTCCCCCTATCCACCGGGTTGTTACTGCTGTCCCGACTCCCACCCCCAGTACAGCTAACTGGATTATCAAAGGCTGGCCGTGTCCCCTCACTGTCTGTGGTGACAGGTTCATTGCTGGTTTTCATCAAGAGTAGCCTGAATAGCCATCAGCATGTTTCTGCCCTGCGATGGCCTGATGAGCCCTCCAGGGTGTACTATGCCCTCACATGGAGTTAGCTGACATGGCTGGCAGCCTCCCCGTGATCTTACATTTACAGCATTTGGCAGACGCTCTCCAGACATCTTTTTTTTTTTTTAATACATCTGAGCAATTGAAGAGTAAGGGTCTTGCTCAAGGGCCCAACCGTGCTGGCGGTGGGGATCAAACCGCTGACCTACAGATCAAAAGCCCATCATTTTATCCAGTTGCATTAACGGGTTCAGAAATCGACTTCTCTCAAGGTTTCTTCTTTGTGTAGACTGAGGAAGGTTTTCCTTTGCACTGTTGCTGCGGGGTTGCTCAGTGGGGATGTACAGGGTTTGTAAAAAAAAAAAAAAGGGGGAGAAAGGTGAATAAATAGATTGTCAAATGTGTTTTTACTATGTAAATCCGTTTTCTGATGTTAGTTGTAAAAAAAGAAGGAAATTAAAAAAAAACACACACAAATAAAACTGAACTGGATTGAACTTTAAGTCAGCGTGTGAACCCTCAACATAGTGGTGGGTGGAGGGTGGGGCTAAACTTCCACAAAGCTTCAGTGATTCCCACAGCTTGTACAACATGTGAAGGTTGGACAGGATGTAGAAAACTGCAACTGGGTATTTTCCTGTTTAAAAAATCTCAAGAAAAGCCCTAAAACAGATGGAAGATGGAAGACTTTGTAACAGACGGGTTGATTTTGGTCTGACCAGGGCTTGATGTTGGGTGCATGATACTTACGTGAATTCGTACCAGTGCAAACTGCTATTTCTATACATATGGGATATTCGTGCCTATTGCCTCGCCTCGTAAAAACCGCAGCCTTTATTTTAGGACTATATTACACTGCATTAGCTTTTCAGGATTATTAACATTCAGCTATCAGGGCATTACAAGTTGTGTAAAAAAACCACCATGTATTTGTCAATGAACTCAGAGAGATTATGAATAACTCTAGGATTGATTTCCTAAAAACTCACTCATTCTTCCTTTTGCTGAAGTTCTTAATCCTTCCAGGGTCATGAGGAGGCAGGAATCTATCACAACTGACTATGGGTGAAAACGGGTGTACACACTGAACACCACAATACCACAGCCAGTCCATTGCAGGGCAACCCACACACAAACATACACACTTACGGCAATTTTGAATAACTTATGAACATAACGTGAATGTGTTTGGACTGTGGGAGGAAACCAGATTACCCAAAGGAAGCCCACACCACACTGAGCAGAACATGCAAACTCCACACATAATAGCCCTAGCTAAGTCTGGGACTTGAACCCAGGCCTTTTTGCTATGAAGTAGACATGCTAACCCAGGTCAAACTCATTCATTCATTCAGTTTCTGAACCACTTACCATATTGGATGTGATAAGCGCCCAGGGCGAAAATGAAAAATTTGAGTGGGTGGGTGCTTATTAAAATGATTGTTAGTGGAGTGGGACAGTAAGTGCTTATTAGCATCGTGGTGGGAAACATGAATAATAACAGAGCAATAAAAGAGTTTTACTGGTATTTGTGGTATTCATTTTGTGTTCTTAACCAAATTACTTACATGAAAGCTGAAAATAAACAGAAAACAGTATAATAAAAAAAAAACATTTAAAAAAAGACCCTTTAATTTTCCCTACCGGTGCTGTTCCTTTAAATATCCCCCGCCCCCCAGAAGTAAAATCAAGCCAATCAACATGAATGTCAACTTTAGCACATGGCACATTGAACCAATCAACATAAACAAGCACATGGCCAGGACATTTATGAAGTTAGTGAGCAGGTGAAAAATCCTCATCATCACTTTCTGATAGGCCAGATATAGGCCTATTCATTCAGAGCGTCCCATAGTTTTGCTGTAGCAGTTTCTAATAGATCATCTTGTTAGACATTTACCAAGAGAACACAGCAAAATATTTTCCTGTCTTTTAAAGCACGGCGGAACAATCAAACGTGTTGTTACTGATGAACATTACAGACATTCCCCAGTGGCAGGGGGTCTTGAAATATCGGATAAACTCACTTTTACAGGCAGTGAACAATTCATTTTACCATTACAGAGACTGTCTGTCTTCCTTTCGGCTTTTTCCCTTTTACTCGGGAGTCGCCACAGCAAATCATCTGATTCGCACATTTTCATTTGGCAGAGGTTTTTACGTCGGATGCCCTTCCTGTTACAACCCTTTTAGCAAGGGACAGAAACACGCTGACGACTTTGCAGCTACTCTTTACGAAAGTCAGCAATGGTTCTTTTACATGAACCTCTCACCACAGACAGTGACAGACATGGCCCGCCTTTGATAACCCAGTTAGCCGCACTGGGGGGGGGGGGTGTGTGTGTGTCAGTGACAACCTTGTGGAGAGTGGGACTTGAACCCCCAACCTTTGGATCCTATACCCCTATACCACTAGACCACCACTGCCCCACTGGCAGGGTGGCAGGGGGTCTTGAAATATCGGATGAACTCACTTTTACAGGCAGTGAACAATTCATTTTACCATTACAGAGACTGACCCAATAAAATTGGTAAGCTTGATCTACGATTTTGCTTTCAGCACACATGGGCGGTTATTAGAGATCAAAAACAGGGGGGGGGTGTTACTATGTCGAATACAGTAATCCTAATTAGGGTTGCTGACTCTGGGTGATGATTAAGTGGTACACCCTGAACAGCTCGCCAGGCCATCACAGTGGTGACACTCACACAAACATTTATACTCACATTCACACCTAGGGGTTGGAATTGGAACAGCCAATTAACCAACTGTGCATGTTTTTGGACTGTGGGAGGATACCCACGTACCTGGAGGAAACCCACACAAACACAGGGAGAAACTCCACACAGGAATGCCTGAGTTGGGAATCGAACCCAGAACCTTCTTACTGTGAGTCGGACATGCTAACCACTACGCCACTGTGCCACCCATGGGGAGAACACAGTCAGAACATAAATCTTTAGAACAGTCTTTGAGACTTGAATGTTCATGATAATGAAAAAAACATTGTCAGGAAAGGCCTTCAGGATACACACACAGCTCGCAGTGTATACGGAGCATTAGAAAGACTTTGCAAAGACACAAAGAAAGTGATGATGTGCTTACTAAATAGCCAAAGTAATATATATCTGTGCTCTGAATTCATTTCTTTTAATTTCATAGTTTCAAATTTAAATACTATTAACCTTCAAATCGTTCTGGGTCTTTATTTGTTTGAGCAAATTCAACTCCCTGCCTGACAGCCTGCATTATTCTGCATCAGAGCTCCAGATTTTTCAGTGCTCATATCTCCTTCGTGCTATTTTTCAGATGTAAAATTGAATGATTTGTGTGTGATGTGTTTCCCTAGCGACACGCCAGTTGCTTCGCTGAACTTCACCGAAAGCCGTACAAGAGCATTTCCCCCCCACTGTGTTAATTCATAGCACTGAGGCATTTATGTAACCCATGATGCACCATCATGCTGCAGGTGGTGTGAGTTGGGAAATCAATTTAAATGGTGTGTGTGTGTGTGTGTGTGTGTGTGTCGCTCTGTTCTCTCTATTTCGGTGTCCTGCTTTTTTTGCTTTATTGTATCTATAGTATATTGCAGCCTTTGCACTTAAAAGCAAATGCATATATTTCCAACTTCTTTAGAAACTGGCAACCACCAGAGAAGAGTCTCGCCTATTGATCTAATGAGGTTACCTGCTGCCCAGTTCTGCAGGTTAATTCGCCTTGGTCAAAAGCACGTAAGTGGAGGAAGTCAGAAATCCGATATGGGAACATAGCACCATGGGCTCAGTGTTTGCTTCACTTGTTTGTGACATTTTCTTACCCGGTTACAGGAGTACGACTAACTGTGTTGACCTTTTAATCACGCCACAAAGGGCAAGATTTTCATCTTACAGACGTGCCAGTGATTGCGGCTACTGTCAGCCTACTTCTGGTTTGTTATTTTACAGAATATTAATACACCTTGCTTTACATGTGCCTTGCATGTTGCACTTGTGAGTTAATCATGGGCGCCTTACGACAAGCAAGTCCTGGGTTTGAATCCCGCGATTCAAGCGTTTTTGTGTGGCGTTTGCAAGTAAGTTCTCCCCATGCTTGTGTTGGTTCCTTCCCGGTACTCTGGTATCCTCACACAGTCCATTTGCAGCTAATTGACTGCTTCAAATAACCATTTGGTATGAGTGTAAATGTGAATGGTTGGTTTGTGTTGGCCCCGTGATGGTCTGGCAAAGTGTTTAGGATGTACCCCGCCTTCTCCCAGTGAGATTGGTTCCATGCTCCCTGTGACCGTAATAGACTTAAGTGTTATGAAATGAGTGATGGGATGAGTAGTGTGTAAATAACAACAGCAACAATAATAAATAATAATAATAATACAGTAAATGCAGTATAAATAAATTACAAGTATCCAAGCTGGTGGTTATCGGTGGAAGATGTGTGTGCGTGGAGGGGCGAGGTCAAAAATTCATTTTATTCACATAAGTGAAGGAATGGATCTGTATCAGTCAGCACACCGTGAGGTCCCTAAGAGGACATACCTGAACCCACTCACCTTCCTTTGTATTATTCATAGCAGTCTTCTGGTGGTTTCTGTCAGTGAGGTGGGGATATTAATTAACCTTTAGTCTGAAATAGGCAACAGCAGCCAGTGTGCAGTAGACATGAATGAAAAGGTTAAGGTTTTCCCTCACTCGCTGCTGCTGTATTTTTCTCCTTCTGTCTGATACACTGCCGTCCAAAAATTATTGGCACCCCGTGTTAAGATGTGCTAAAAGTCTTTAAAAATTAAATTTATATTGCAGAAGCTAGTCTTGGAACAGTTAATTAGTGATTCATCACTTCCTGTTTCCCTGGGGTACAAATATGACGGGACACAGAGGCCATTTCTCTTCACTGTTCATCTGAGAGACAAAGGAACTCACCATTCAAGTCATGCAGATGAGTGTCGACCGTCATAAGTCAGGCAATGGCTACAAGAAAATCGGCCCTCACCTGACTGTGTCCGTATCGACTTCAATGAGGAATCATTAAGAAGTTTAAAATAACCGGAACAGTGGTAAACAAGCCTGGACGAGGACGCAAGGTTATTTTGTCACCACACACGGTGAGGAGGATGGTCAAAACAATACAAATTTCTCCAAGGTTCACTGTTTGGAACAAATGGCAGCATCTTGAGGTCACAAAGTCTCCAAACCAACCATCAGGCACCATCTACATGCCAACGAGCTGTTTGGGAGGCATGCGACGAAAAACCCTTTTCTCACCTGCGATCATCAACAAAGGACAGTGGTGGCCTGGTGGTAAAGGTGCTGAATCACTGATCGCAAGATAGCGGGTTCAAGCCGTACTCTCAACCGGTTGTCACTTTCTGGGTTATCAAACCCGGCCATGTCTCTCACTGTCTATGGTGTGAGGTTCATGTAAAAGAACCATTTCTGACTTTTGACAAAAGTCGGCTGCATAGCCGTCAGTGTGTTTCTACCCTGCGATGGCCTGGCGAGCTGTATAGGGTGTACTCTGCCCTCGCCCAGACTCAGCTGAGATGGGAGCCATCGACCCAAATTAGGATTAGGCAGTTCAAAAAATGAATGAATGAATGAGTAAGAAGTTTTCAACTAAACAGTACACACACACACACACACATTCATATCAAATATCGATCAACTTTTCAGCAACTGATTTCGTGAAAAATTCATGACACATATCCATTGATTAACATTACATCTGCAGAACACCTACAATGTCCCATTAACAACTGGCCAATAAATTAGAATTAAATCTCTTGTAAAACATAAAATGTATAAATCTTAAAAATATACCCAGTCCCCAGTACCTCACCTTCCTGAAGATGCTTTTCAGGCCGTGATCTGCACCGCACTCCCATGGAGCTTCACGCATGCCAGGACTTCAACACCTCTCTCTCTCTCCCTGTCCTTCAGCGTACATGAACAACATGCACCAACAATCTGAACTAGAACCCTGGTGGCGAAATAAAGTTCTGATTGTCAGAGAAGTTTGGATTTGTGAAATGAAAACAAGTCACTGCGAGCCCTGGCTCATGCTCAGAAGGCTGTCTTTCCACAGCATTGTCACTTTTATCTAACTCACCCACCAGCGACGCTAACTCGTCGCTTTTTTTACGCTAAAAGTCGTAATCGTAACCACTTCTAAAGAACTGCACATTAACAAGATTACTGTTGAAGACATTGGTATTTAGTAAAGATGCGCCTCACCACAAGAATGCCTGGAGTGCGAGTCCCGGGCTCAATGAGGCCATTTCTATATGAAATTTAAATGAGATCAATGGGTTTCCTCCGGATATTCCGGTTTCCTGCGACAGTCCAAAGATATGCACATTAGGCTAATCGGCTGTTCCAAATTACCCTTTGGTGTGAGTGTAAATGTGAATGGTTAGGTTTGTGTTGGCCCTGTGATGGTCTGGTGAGCTGTTCAGCGTGTACCCCACCTTCACCAAGTGACTTCGGAAAGTTCAGCCCCCTTGTGACCCTGATGCAGTGCTTCTCAATTATTTTCTGTGGCGCCCTCTCTAGGAAGAAAAAAAAAAATCTCAATTTCACGCCCCCACACCACCCAGGATTGTAAATAGTATTACTGTATTTGTCTATATAATTGTTATTCGTCCACCTCTTGCATAACATTCTACCATTATTAACATTAAAAACAAAAAAGAAAGAATTATAGTTTAACTTACAATAAAGAAAAAACTTCATTAACATTTTAAGCTGTCACTGAAAATATTTCAAATGTACAAATGTGCCTGAAAAAAAAAAAAAAAAAAAAGAAAAGCATATCCTTATTTAAACCCATTCAACTTATTTATGTCTTAATATCTCTGTCTCTCTCCGCCTTTTTCTTTCCGTGTTGTTTCTTGAGGGGTTGTTTACTGCATTTCATATCGTTTGCTCGTGTGATAACCGCTACACCATAGCGCGACAATGAGAGCGTCACTGCCAACTACTTTAGTGGAGGTGCAATCGCACTTAAATATCGTACACTATTCCAAAAAAGCATGTTCCCCAGGAATCACACCACACACTCCAGCATCATACTACGCCCCCAAGGTGGGGGCGCGCCCCACTATTTGAGAAGCACTACCCTAATGGGATTACAGCAGATCAGCAAATGGGTGAATTTTTAAAAGATGGAAACTTTAAAAGTACAAGTAGATCACCACCAATTAATTTACAAGTACATTGGAGGCCTGGCTTCCCTTTAATCAAAAATCCAGGTCACGCGTATCTCACTGCTCAACATTGGTTTTTGTGAGAAGTGCGGCACGATAGCGTAGTGTTTTTCAAGAAAGCAAGAAGGTCTTGGGTTTGAGTCCTGAGCTTGGCGAGGTAGTTTCTGTGTGAGATTTGCATGTTGTCCTTTGCATTGTGTGGGTTTCCTCCTATAGATCACAAAGAATCTACCTTTCTTTCTGTCATGTCCTCCTTCAGGCCACCACTGTGGTGTAGCATGTCTGCCACAGGGGCCTGGGATCGAGTCTCATGTGTAGAGTTTGCATGTTCTCCCCGTGCTTGGTTTTGTCTCATCCATGCTCGAATGTGAATGATTGTGTGTTTGTTAACCCTGTGATGAACTAGATCAGCGTCAACAGGAGTTGGCTGAGATGCAGTCTCGCCACGACCTGCACACTCATTCATTCATTCCGTTTCTGTAACCACTTAATCCTAATTAGGGTCGCAGGGAGGCTGGCACCCAGCTCAGCTGACTCCCAGCGAGGGCAGTGGACACCATGAACAGTTCACCAGACCATCGCAGGGCGGAACCATGCTGACGGCTATGCAGCTACTCTTGTTGAAAGTCAGTAATGGTTCTATTACATGAGCCTCCCACCATAAACAGTTAGAGACACGGCCAGCCTTTGATAACCTAGTTAGCTGCACTCAGTGATGACCTGTGGAGAGTGGGGCAACCTGACTCACAACCTTAGGATCAATGATCCAGCACGTTTACCACCAGGCCACCACTACCCGAGCTGTACACTGATTTAATTAATTGGAGAAAATTAGAAAATCAAAACCATGCTGGGTCTCAAAACCATCAAAGTCAGATGAAATAAACAACATGAACTGTTCTGAGATTTTACTTTTTTCTGTATCACAAGAACTGTGTTCATAGTAAGAATTCCCTGATACCCCCATTTCACTGGAGCGCGGCAGACTCGCAGAAGCAAAACCATAGTCATCCTCCAACGTTCCTCAGTCATTCCGTCATCTTCTTCTGTGTCCTTCCGTACGATTCTGAAGATATTCCTCCTCTTTCATCAGGCCAAAATCTTCCGCGAATGTGCTTTTGAACATGTTCAAAAGAACGTTCACGGAAAAATTTTCCGACAGTGTTCCCTCACATTCCGCAGTCCTTCTACAAATGTTCCGTCCTTTCAGCAAATGTTCCGTTATCGTTCCTTTTATTCCACAAGTCTTCCGTGAACGTTCCACAAACATTTCTCCTTCTTCCGGGTGGTCAAAAGCGGCCACAGAATCCCCACGGAATACTCACGGAAGGTTTGCGGAATACATGCGGAAAGTTTGCAGAATGGTTGCGGATAACACGGAAGACTTGCGGAACACTCAAGGAAGTCATCTCCACTATAAATTATTCCAGTTCATTCACTTTATTTTTTCCATTTTCCTGTAATAAAGTTTTAAAGTTATAATCACTGTGGTTTGGACTTGTGTGCATGTTTTTTAGTCTGGAATGATTTATTGAGGTGCAAATAAAAGAAATGTTTTATCATTATTGATATTAACATATGTTAAATTTTAAATTTATTGTAAATTATAAACATATTGCACATTAGAAACATATAGTATGAATGAGAGAATGAGCTTCCTTGGTCGATTCCACATATTTATAGACAGAATCAGGAGCAAATCCTTTGATCTTTGCCGATTTTTCCTCATTGAAACATGGTTACGCCAGGTATTCCTCAGTCATTCCTCTGTCATTCCATGTTGAACGTGAATGTTCCGCCTGTTCCGCAATCATTCCGTAGCTCTTCCTTAAAATGGAGTAGTGCCGTAGTCGTTCCTCGAGTGTTCCGTGCTTTCCGTGAACATTCCTCTGAATTATACGAAGGTCTTCCTTTGCAATCCGCACTGGTTCCGAAGGTAATCTGAGCGCTTTTACGCATGTATTCTGACATTGTACCGCGGTCTTTCCGTGTCTTTTCCGTACATTCTGTGAACATTCTGAAGGTGTTCCGAGGTTATAATTTTCCATTAGTTTTTGACCCATTTTCCATGTAAGATTACCGAAGCTCCTCCGTAGAGTGCGTTCCACGCCTCTCCGTCGTGATCATTGCATTCCGCGCTCCAGTGAAATGGGGGTATGAGGTTAAAAAATATATCTAAATATATCTTTATTCATCAGTTTCCTGCAGGTGAACTTTCCAGCGTGAGTCTGTGTGAGCAATTCTCATGAGATTTACGACAACCGACTCGATACGGTCCAACTCGCAACCCTTACTTTTTAAACAGCTTTTATCAGATGATAACAATGTCAATACAACTAGGAAGGATGATAAACAAGCACAGAGGGCTGCAGATAAACATGAATACTTTCCATTATTCACACAAGCCAAAGGCAAATCCCATTGTTTTTACTCATTGCTACAAACGCATATCGCCGACTCACCCACACACTGTGCCGAACCCCCTGATACTACTAGTGTCGCATAGAAGCTGAAGCCTATCACAACCTGGTCTGGGCAAAGACACATTATATTTTGTACAACACACACACACACACACACACACACACACACACACACACACACACACACACAAAACCATACATACACATGTAGAAGCAGTTTTTAACCACCTTTAAGCCTAATGTGCATGTTTTTTGGACTGTGGGAGGAAACCAGAGAACCAGAAGTAATCCCACTTATGTATATGAAGAACGTATAAATCTGCTGAGCCCAGGGACATGAACTATGCTTTTAATTCCCGTTTCCAGATGACTGATAATCACCTGCAAATGTTTCACGACTGAAGCCCTTATCTTTCTCTTCAGGTTCAAGGAGTTCAGGGTAAATCAGAAGTACCTTCTGTAATACGTACCCTTGTGATAATTAGTCTGAATTAAAGGAATCCTCTGTTCACAGCACTCGTCACTCTTTTCTCATGCTGGAGGAGATTACAGAGACCATCCCGAGAAGAAGTTGCTTTGTTCATGAAGACGGTGCACTTCAGTGGTGCACTTGACTAAACTATTTGAGATTATTATTATTAATGCAATGCAGCACATATTAATGTTTACCTCGATTTTTTTCTGTTTATTTTTATAATTCAGTCGCATTTAATGAGGTCCGAAAAGTGCACCCACGCAATGTGTATATCAAAACATGCGGCTCTGCAACTCAAAGAGTGCTATTACTTTAATTGGCGTTTCGCACTACCTTGGCAACACAATTAGCCAAAAACCATACCACAAAATTCCATTAAAACGAAAGGGGGGGGTCGACAAACAATCCCGAAACTAACTTTCACGCCACTCCAAGAAGCCAAACTTTCACATAGAAACCTGATTTAAGTTTAATATGTAGACACTGAAGTCATCATTTTGATGGTAAAAGCAGCTTTTTACTAAATTCTATGGGTTTTTTTCTCTCAATAGTTTACGTTTAACAACGATATTTTAGTAAATGTGTCCTTTTATAATGGGTGTGTATTGCATGGAATGTTCCAGGCTCGAGTGGGTGATGTCATCAGCAGTACTTAAGAGAAAAGATTGCCTAAGAAAAATCAAAAATAGAAAAAATATTTTTAACTCTCTTCGACTTGCATAATTTTCACGCTAAACATTTATTATTACGTATTTTACATCAAAATGGACGGAAATTTGTGACCATGTATCTTAACTATCAAGGCAACAACTTGATAAATGGTGGGCTTTTGACTAACAACTATTGCATGGGCATCTCCATAATAGTCAATGCTCACTGTCTTCTCCAAATTCTTCACTCTCAAACGCTTTCAACGTCATTGCGATAAGAAATATGATTTGCATATCAGAAGTTCAAGAGCGAGATAATCTCCATATATATTTTCAGCTGAGAAGGCAGTTGAACTGCCGGTAACTGCCAACTTAATCACAATGGCAATGACTTACTGTGTCTGAACATGCACCTCACACATACACACACACACACACACACACACACACACACACACACACACACACACACACACACAGACACACACACCTGCTGCTTGTTAACATAGAAAAAAGAGTCACACGAACAATCCCTGTTTGTTTGGCTTTAGATTGGCAGATGACATTAGTTGATAAATATTTGAGTTATCGATATCAAACCTGCTGTGCTGATACAGACTGATGCTGATTTTCACGCCCCCATCAAAAACCAAAAACTAATAAACTCAAGAACAGCTTAGACCCACAATCTGTTCAACATGCAACCCCATCACCATCACACACACAATGATTGAATAACTATCATTCAGACCATCTTCCTGGACAGTGCAATTCTCGTGTTAAAGTTTCAAGTGCAATACTCATGTTGAGAGCAGGTCTCGAACATCATGACATTTTAGCACCACACAACTAATAAGTAAAAGCTTTACCTCTTACCCAGTGCATATCTTGTACCCATGACAATATCATTCACCCTTCTGTGTATATGTGTGAATATGTGAATAGAGATTTTGGTGTATATTGGATATATGTGTCCATGTATACATATAGGGGGCAGTGGTGGCCTGGTGGTAAAGATGCTGAATCGCTGATCCGAAGGTTGGTTAATGGGGACCGGGATCCCCCATGACTGCTGATTTCCGCGAGTAGGATCGACCCCCCCCCCCCCCCCCCCACACACACACACACACACACACACTGATGCATACGTACATATATATGTGTATATAATATAAATAAATACATATTCAACACTACAAATGCTTATATAGCAATTAAACATTCAAAAATAATACATCAGTTGTAAATAAAATATAAATGCAAACACACAGACGCGTACCTCACATAAAAATGTCTGTAGTTTTGTTGAGAGGGGTTTTGGGTTGTTGTTTTTTGTTTTTGTTTGGGGTTTTTTTTATTTTTTATTTTTTTTTTACATAATTGGCCTTGTTTTGCAGTGTTTTCCTTAACCTGCTCTCTATTTTTCCTTAATTTTCTTATTTTTTTTATTTTTCAATGAATATTTTTTGAAAACCTGTGATGCACTGAAGCTGCCGAAACCGAAAAACACGAAGTAGCGAGAGAGGGTCACTGTAGTTGTAAACATTCTTGCATTACAATAAAAAAGTCCGGAGTTCAAACCCTGTGGTTGGCAGGTGTGCTTCTGTGTGTTTGTATCGATCTTCTCCAAATGCTCACCAAAGATTCCTCTCACAATCCGCACCCATAGTTGGTTCACCCAGGAATAGTCTACCTGTTCAGGGTATACTCTGCCTCTCATCTGAAGTCAGCTTGGATTATGAATTCATTAATGATTATATAATGACTTGGATTATGAATTACATAATTAATTATTTCTTATGATTTCTGGACTAAGATGGCATGAGGGTGTAGACTAGTTTATCATGTCCACCTCACAGCAAGAAGGTCCTCAGCCTGATGCAGTTCCGTGTGGAGTTTGCATGCTTTCACTGAGCTGCATGAGCAGTGTGAAAGTGTGTGATTGGGCACATGGTGCCTTATAATAAACCAGCATCCCATCCGGGGCGTATTTTCAACACGTGCCCTGCGTTATTGGGAAACACTCCAGACCCACAACAGATATGACTATGAAAGCAGTTACAAAATAAAGATCATAATAACACACTCATACAATATCAAAGGCAAGTAATAGTGAGGATGTGGAATAAATAGAACTCTAGTAAGGATACCTAATAGCGGCATTCACGCGGAAATGTGCTGTATTACATTATCACATATAATGAACATCAATCATCATCGCCCTGTAATAATACTGTAATTACATAGGAATGTGTATTTTCTCTTCTTCTTCTTCTTCGTCTTTTTCTTTCGGCTGTTCCCTTCAGGGGTCGCCACAGCAAATCATCTGCCTCCATCTCACCCTGTGCTCTGCATCTTCTTCTCTGACTCCAACGACCTTCATGTCTTCTTTCACCACATCCATAAACCTCTTCTTTGGTCTTCCTCTAGACCTTCTGCCTGGTAGTTCCAAGCTCAGCATCCTACTGCCAATATACTCACTATCCCTCCTCTGTACATGTCCAAACCATCTCAATCTAGCCTCTCTGACTTTGTCTCCAAAACCTCTTACACGGGCTGTCCCTCTGATGTACTCATTTCTGATCCTATCCATCCTCGTTACTCCCAGAGAGAACCTCAGCATTTTCATTTCTGCTACCTCCAGCTCTGCCTCCTGCCTTTTCCTCAGCACCACTGTTTCTAAACCATACAACATCGCTGGCCTCACCACCGTCTTGTACACTTTTCCTTTAATTCTTGCCGATACTCTCCTATCACACCGGACACTTTTCTCCAACCATTCCAGCCTGCCTGCACACACTTCTTCACCTCTTTTCCACACTCTCCATTTCTCTGGATTGTTGAGCCTAAGTACTTAAAATTCTCCACCTTCGTTATCTCTGCTCCCTGTAATATCACCGTTTCTCCTGGGTCCTTTTCATTCACACACATGTATTCTGATTTTCTGATTTTCTGATATTCTGAGGCTAACCTTCATTCCTCTCCTTTCCAGGGCATACCTCCACCTCTCTAGATTTTCCTCCACTTGTTCTCTGCTATCACTACAGATCACAATGTCATCTGCAAACATCATAGTCCATGGAGATTCTTGTCTAACCTTGTCTGTCAGCCTGTCCATCACCATAGCAAACAAGAAGGGGCTCACAGCTGACCCTTGATGCAGTCCCACCTCCACCTTGAATTCGTCGGTCACACTGACAGCACACCTCACCACTGTCTTACATCTCTCATACATGTCCTGCACCACTCTAACATACTTCTCTGCCACTCCAGACTTCCTCATGCAATACCACAGTTCCGCTCTCGGCACCCTGGCATATGCTTTTTCCAGATCCACAAAGGCACAATGTAGCTCCCTCTGACCTTCTCTGTACTTCTCCATTAACATCCTCAAAGCAAACATTACATCTGTGGTGCTCTTTCTTGGCATGAAGCCAAACTGTTGTTCACAAATGCTGACCTCTGCCCTTAGTCTAGCTTCCACTATTCTTTCCCATAACTTCATCGTATGGCTCATCAACTTTATCCCTCTGTAGTTGCCGCAACTCTGCACGTCTCCCTTGTTCTTAAAAATGGGCACCAGCACACTTCTCCTCCATTCCTCTGGCATCTGCTCACTCTCTAGGACCTTGTTGAAGTTATAATTTTTAAGTTTATGTATGAGAATGTCAGCTCTGGAATCAGGATGTGCCATTTCTGTCTTACAGAAAGATGGTCCTGGGTTCGACTCCCATGTCTATCAAGAGCATTTCTGTGTGGATTTTGTATGTTCTCTTTGTGCTTACATGGGTTTCCTCTGAGTTCTCTTGCTCCTGACAGACTCTACAGACATGCACATGTGTGTGTGTGTGTGTGTGTGTGTGTGTGTGTGTGTGTGTGTGTGTGTGTGTGTGTGTGTGTGTGTGTGCGTTGTCCCTTCAATACTGTGGTGAGCTGTTCAGGGTGGAAAGTACATTTGCTGGGATGGGTTTCAGCCATCCCATTAAAATGGTAAAGCTGTTCAGAAATCACTCACCTATTTGCCGAACCAGTTAATCCTACTATGGTCGCAGGGAGGCTGGAGACTTTCTCAGCTGACACTGTGTGAAGGCAGAGTACACCCTGAACAGCTCACCAGAACATTGCAGGGCCAACACACACAACCATTCACACTGAGGAGAAATTTGGAACAGCCAATTAGCCTGATATCAATGGCATTTGGCAGACGCCGTTATCCAAAGTGATTGGCTTACATTATACTAAATTAATTTTACTTGTAGAACTGAGCAGTTGAGAGTTAAGGGCGTGGCTCAAGTGCTCAAAAGTGGCAGCTTGGTGGGAGTAGACTTTCAACATCTCAGGTCAATTTGGCACAGCCAGTTAGCCGAGTGTGCAAATTTTTGGCCCGTGAGAGAAAGCAAAAGTCCTTTGTTCATTCATACATTTTCTCAGCCACTTAATCCCAATTAATGGTGGCTGGTGGCCATCTCAGCCAAATGCACATGAGGACAGAGTACACCCTGGACAGTTTACCCAGCCATCACAGAGCCAACACTCACACACCCATTCACACTCACACCTATGGGTGATTTGGAACAGACAAGTAACCTACTGTGCATGTTTTGTACCTGGAGGAAACCCACACAAGCTTGGGGAGAACATGCAAACTCCACACTGAAACACCTGAGCTGGGAATCAAACCCAGGACCGTCTTGCTGTGAGGTGGATGTGCTAACCATTCGATGATTCATTCATTCTCTGTAACTGCTTAATCCTAATTATTGTGGCGGGAATTCTGGCACCCATCCCAGCCGACTCCGGGCGAGGGTGGAGTACACCCTGGACAGCTCGCCAGGCCATCGCAGGGCAGAAACACTCTGACGGCTATGGTCGGCCTTTGATAACCCATTTAGTGCACTGGGGGGACAGTGACAACCCGCTGATTGTGGGACTTGAACCCCCGACCTTCAGATCAGTAATACCGCACTGTACCACTGGCCACCAGTGACCTTATAACATAATATATATCGTGTATTTTTTCTAATCACGTGAAAGATATGAATTTTGTTTGTAACACCTGAGTGAAAGGTAATGATGGTAATTATCGTGCTTGTTTATGCTGTGTTGCTTTTTTGTTTATTTTCTTCTTCGCTGCGGTGTTATTTCATGAGTTTTCAAAAGAGATGATTTGGTACCTTTAATATATTTATAAATGTTTTTTTAAAGCTTTTTCTCCCAGTTTTCCATTAACCTAAAAGCTTTCCAGCAACACTCCACAAGCTCAGAAAAAAGTCCAGTCTCTTCTGTGTTTGCTTGTGATGTGTGACTTTCAGCTCTTGGCTCTCAGCATGCGGTCTCAGCTGATAATGAACCTGTTACACTGCAGGGGAGACTGTTGTCAGCCCCGCTGCTCCATGCCCTGTGAATGGTCACAAAAAGAGAGAGACACAGAGAGAGCTGGAGAAAAAAGCTTACGGTCTGGCCCAGATGCTTTGTCTTCAGCTCAGCCTGTGAGAGCCTTATTCATTTGTCTCGATCGCTGGAGGTCCAGGTCTGAGTGAAAGCATGTTACAGATGTGCACAGATTGTTCTTTGGCTGTGAATTACAGGAGACAAGTGAAAAGATCGATATCAGACTTGTGGTGAATTCTATCTCATTCTGCCTACATGCGTACAGAAAATAGAGAAACGGAGTTAAACAGGGAAATGATGTAGACCCACTGTGATCACTAATACTGATTAAAGCTAATAATATCCTCTAGCTCAGCTCATCTGGTTTAGCATGCATTATGCCAATGGTATTTCACACACACACACACACACACACACACACACACACACACACACACACTCAAAACATGCGCACACACATACACACTCATGTGCATACACACACACACACCATGCACACACACACACACACACTTACATGCACACAAACACACACATGCACACACACACACACACCTGCACACGCACATTCACACACACACACACACACACACAAACATATGCACACATACAAGCACAGACACACACACACACACACATGTGCGTTGACAGACACTCATGTGCACACACACATGCATGCACACAAACACACACACAAACACATCACAGACACACACACCCACACACACACACACACACACACACACACACACACGTACACACAGACATTCGCACATTCACATGCACACACACACACACATTCACATGCGCACACACACACACACACACACACACACACACACACAAGCACAGACGCACACACATGTGCGTTCACACACACTCATGTGCACATGCACACTCACACACACACACACACACACACACATTCACACTCACATGCACCCACCCACCCACACACACACACACATGCACACACACACACACAATCATGTGCACACATGCACACACACAGACACACACACACACACACACACACACACACACACAGACACACGCATTCACATGTGCACACACATACACACACACACACACACACACACACACACACACACACACACACACAAGCACAGACACACACACGCACACACACTCACACATACACACTCACACACACACACACACATACCCACATGCAGTGCTTTAATGTAGATTGTGTTTTTTGTGTCAGAAATCAGCAGGAAGTAAATAAGAGCAGCCATTTGCTTTTCCCCCGACACTTTTCTCTCAGAAACCATCTTGGTACTAAAGTGAGAAATAGTCAGATAAACGTTAATCCCCCAAGTTGCTCGATGCTTTCACTCCAGTGTTAAAACACCAGGACTCCAGTGACTACGCCGTGTCAGCAGCAGTACGGCAGGAGGAAGGAATAAGACTGATGACACTGACGGGTCGGTACAGACAGGGTCAGTGAAACCTCAGAATGTGATCATACACCACAAATTCAGAAACTCGAAAAATACCTGCAGCCTGTTACATATTTAGCGATGGCACTTCTGGGTTTCTTTAGGCTGTTATATACTGAGTGTGTTTCACATTTTATTTCATTTCAAAAATGTTTTAGTTTTATGAAAACCTCTTTTATGTCTGAGTAATACCACATTTATTCAGTATAACCAGTTTAATGAATCAAATTAGAAGTGGCACAGTGTCACATAGCAACAAGGCCCTAAATCTCTCAATCCCACCAGAGGCCTCCCGCTTGGCGCATTGACAAGGTGCGTGACTATTAACCCAGAGGTCGCAAGCTCAGATCCAGGTTAATGCCACAGTCATCCATAAATGGAGCTAATTGGCTGAGTTCTCACAGGGATGGCATACGCCCACTTTCCTGTCAATCTGTTAGCTCATTTGTACGAGGCTTTCGAAGCACTTTCCCTCTGAGTGTGTTACACCACCGCCGAAATGCAAAAAGAGGCAGGTGGCTAGCATTGCATGTTATAGAGGGGGCGTGTCCATGCCCCCCCTCCATCCCTTATTGGTGGTTACTGTGTGGTAGGGAACATTCATTGGACAGCAAGTAAGTTTCAATTATGTTACATAGAGGTTGAAGAAACTCGGTACTGTTCATCAAGCTTTGCTACGTCCTTTGGCAGTGTCGTCTGAGATAGGCTCCAGCCTCCCTGCAACTTGATTAAACGTATTCAGTGAGTCGGACACTTCTGTGTGCAGTTTTCATGTTCTCTCTGTGCTTGTGTGGGTTTCCTCTGGGTACTGGGTTTCTTCTTACAGTTCAAATACATGCACATTCGGCTAATGGTAGTTCATCCTGAACGCCTCACCGAACCTTTGCAGGGCAACAAACACACCGCCACTGACAATCATTCAGTCATCCAGGGACACTTTTGCTGTGGGGTGGAAGTGTTAACTACTAAAGCAACATGCTTCCTGTTTACAAATTCTCACCCTTCTTATTTTATTTACAATTCCATATTCACACTTATAAACAAGGAAATTAATACTGACTCACTCATTTGCTGAAGTGTTTAATCCCTGTAGAGTCTCAAGGAAGCACACACACACACACACACACACACACACACACACACACACACACACACACACACACACACAAACACACACAGTCATTAAAACTCACACCCAGATGCCATATATTTTTATAACTACCAATAGGCTACTGTGCATGTGTTTGGACCATTGGAGGACATCACAGTTCTCAGAGGAAACCAACACAATCCATGGGGCAACATGGAAACTACACTCAGAAATGACTTCAACACGCATAGGCTCAGGGCAGTGGTGTGGCATGGTGGTACAGGTGCTGGATCACTGATCCCAAGGTTAGGGGTTCAAGCCCCACTCTCAACGGGTTGTCACTTTCCCTCCCAGTACAGCTAACTGGGTTATCAAAGGCCGGCCATGTCTCTCACTGTCTGTGGTGGGAGGTGCATGTAGAAGAACCATTGCTGACTTTCATCAAGAGTATAGCTGCATAGCCATCAGCGTGTTGATGGCCTGGCGAGTCGTCCAGGGTGTACTCTGCACTCGCCCGGAGTCGGCTGGAATGGGCGTCAGCCTCCCCGCGACCCTAATTCGTATTAAGTGGTTGCAGAAAATGAACAAACGAATGCACTCGCTCAAACTGTCGCCATATTAAAACATTCCCACATATAAAAAGTTGGGTTTTTTTCTGATGAAATAAACTTTGAAAGCCGAGTTAAAATCTTTGACCCAAACAATGCACACTGATTACTGATTTGTCAGTATATTGTTAATAAAAGCAAAGATATAAGAAACGGGTGTACCGGCAACTGCATTTCTTCTTGAATCAAGACCAAACTTGTGACCTTTGTGTCATGACCTGAAACCAACACCCATTTGGATTCAGTGACCCATCTACTGTAATATACATGTAAAAGAGCCACTATGGGTTAATACTGTATGTCAAAATCATATTTACAGAGGATCACATCAATAAACGTCGAGGTCATCAAGGGCCAGATAATGTAGTTAGGAAGGGCAACCACAAAACCTGCATGACAAAATGACTAGTTTAGTTTATGATTCGTCCTTGTCAACTTTATTTACGTTCCTTTTTTGACAGTGAATGAAACTAACATGCTAGCTTGTAATCATTCTTAAGCAATGAATAACACTTGAGATAAGTTTGCCGCCACCTAGTGGATGGCTGTTACATTGTGTGGTTACAAGTTGATTTCAAGAATGTACAATAATCACACACTTTGAATGCACTTGACGGCCACCTGGAATGAGTTAGCGGGTCAGATTTGGCCACTGGGCCTTTAGTTTGACACCTGTGCTTTAACCACATGTGAACCGCAAGGTAGAAACTAAAAAAAAAAAAAAAAAAAAAAAAAGCATGGAACCTCTAAAGATTAAAGCAAGTCCTTAAGAGACTGAAAAGAAAAAGAAAGGGTATAGGCTGCAATCTAAAATAAAATTAATGTGCTGTCAATCTTCAGATACCTGCAGAATATGCTGGCTAACAAAAGACGCATAAACTGCTCCTATCAAGAACAAGGTACGTACTTATCATGATGTACCAAACCCTGTCTAACTATCCAGGATGAAAAATGAGGGTGAGAAATGTCTAAAAGCAAAGAGAACATCTACCAGTTAAACGAAAAAATTGTATCCTGAGGCAAGATTCTCAAAATATGCCTCAACCCAGACTGGGGTGGGAATTACGTTAAGGGAGAAAACAACATCATAGCGGCTAACACCGTTCTATCACATGTATCTTGACAGTTAAGAGAGGACGTGTTCAGCAGCGGCTGAATAAATCATGGCTGAAAATTCGCACAGTGGCCTTAATCACAGCAGGCCGACAGCACACATTCATCACTAAATTAGACAAACAAGGGTTGTATCGCATCAAACAGGACCAAAGGTATAACAAGAAGGGCGTAGAAAAAGCCCCTGAGACCAACTAGTCGCAATTATAATAGATATGTAAATCCAGTGGGATGGTAACATCAAAAGAAAGAAATATCAAGAGCTGAGAAATTGAATGGATGCATACACAAGGAAATAAGACTGGGACTGTGGTAACGAAGCAGGAAATCTACCATGAATGGATTCTAAGGATAAAAAATATATACTATTCAGTGCCATCCATACAGGACTGGAATTATTCAAGTATATGAGCAAAAATATACATATTTTAAAAACCCATAGACATTCACTCTCTCATTTACTGAACCACATAACCCTTATACAGTGGAACCTCACCTTACGAAATTAATCCGTTCCAGAGACTTTTTCGTAACCTGGATTTTTCGTAAATTGAATCGCATTTTACATGTAAAACGTGTGATTCGTTCCAAGGCCTCCAATACTACCCCCTAAACCCTTTAAAATGATAAAAGTATACCTTTTAAGACCTCCTTCTGCTTCAATATCGTACCGATGGTAGACGGGTTTGGCCATATTCCTTTGCAATATCACTCAACCGCATGCCACGAGCCCGCTTCTTCTTTTCACTCACACCACAAATCACACGCGCGTGAGTGTGTGTGTGCGTGTGTGTGTGTGTGTGTGTGTGTGTGTGTGTGTGTGTGTGTGTGTGTGTGTGTGTGCGTGCACATGTGTTGACCATGTCTTCTTAGCAGAGTTATAATCTTACAAATGTTTATGCAAGGTTAAACTCATGAAACAACAGTAACTCTGTCCTTTACACGAAAAGCATTATGGGAGATGTAGCTCCATAATAGCCAATTGGAGGGAGCTGCATCATCCCTCCTAGCCAATGGGAGGCCAGTGGGGCGGGATGTTGGGAGATAGCCAATGGGCGGTAGCTGAGTCATCCCTGCTAGCATCGTCATTGATGGGAGAGCAGCTCGTGCATTGTTTGAATGTTTGAATGGCGCATTTGAATGTTTGAATGGCGCGTTTGGCACGATTCATAAGGAGAACTTGTTTTGTATACTGAGACAAAAAATTTGGGAAAATGTTTTTCGTAACCTGGATTTTTCATTTGCTGGGACTATCATAAGGTGAGGTACCACTGTATTCGGGTAACAGGGAGGCTACAGCCTGTCTCAGCTGACACTGGCGAGGCAGGATACACCCTGAAAGCTTGCCAGATCATTGCAGGGCAGCCCACACAACCATTCACACTCACAGCTAGGGGTAAGTTGGAAGAGCCCATTTAGCCTAATTTGCTTATTTTTGGATTGTGGGAGGAAACTTGGGTACCCGGAGGAAACCCACACAAGCACAGGAACAACATGCAAACTCCACACAGAAACCCAAGCCAGGGACTCGAACCCTAATTAATTATTCCTAATTAATCCTAATTAATGACACGGGGAGGCTGGCGCCCATCACAGCCGACTCTGGGTGAGGGCAGAGTGCACCGTGGACAGCTCACCAGGCTATCGCAGGGTGGAAACACGCTGACGCTATGCAGCTACTCTTATCGAAAGTCAGAAATGGTTCATTTACATGAACCTCTCACCATAGACATTGAGAGACATGGCCGGCCTTTGACAACCCAGTTAGCTGCACTGGGGAGGGACAGAGACAACCTTGTGGAGAGTAGGCCTTGAACCCCCAACATTATGATCAGCGATCCAGTGCCCTATACCACTAGGCCACCACTGCCCAATGCCAAATCAAGTCATCAGAATAATAAGAGCTCTACAAAATGCACTTTATGATCATTTTACTTTTGGACAAAACCAGACTAATAATATATAATTTAATAATTGAATGATATAACTTTGTAAAAGAGGACGTGAACAAATACAGCTGTTCATCTAGACTAGAAAATGAGAAAAAATCAGCATATGAAGTATTTTTCAGGGTCAAACATGATTCATTTTAAGCCTGACTCCCATTTATTTAAAAAAAAAAGAAAAACTTCGAACACTACCCTACAGTGCACCGACATGTGTTATCTGCTCAAATCTATTCCCTTCACTTTTATTTCTCTTTTCATATGACTGCTGCTCACACATGTCTCACTAGAGGCTGTAGCAGAGGTGTGTGAAGGATACCAGCACTAATTGGGGTTTAATTACAGTTGTATGAAGGGGAAGAAACACCTCCAACACCCTTTCCACCTTTCCCTCCAACCCCCCAACCCCCACCCCCACCCCCACCCCCACCCCCACCCCACCCCAACTCCCCACCCCACCCCAACTCCCCACCCCAACTGCTGGACAGGGTTGCTGTAGAAACTGTCCAAATAAACAGAAATGCTGATGAATGGAATGTATATCTCATGGTCTCTCTCTCTCTCACACACACACACACACACACACACACACACACACACACACACACACACATACATCTACGCACATTCTACACCTATGTACATATCCTGTTTATTTATTGAGTAGTCTGCAAGTATTTATTGTGACCCATTGCACTTTAACACGGTACAACGATGTCACATGTAAAATACTTCTAAATACTATATATCAAACAAAGTACCTACAATCTGATTGGTAGATACACGATCAATAAATCGCATATGGACCTGTGTATATCATTCTGCAAGTTTGCTGTTAGCTAGCTGCACTGTGTGCTATGATCTTTACGAGCCTTCATAGAAGAGAAAGAAGGGGACGAGAGCAAGGCACAAAATAAGTTAAACATTACCTACAACCCTACACCTCCCTAATGAGTGTCACCCACAGCGACAGTGGCAAGGAAAAAACTCCCTCGGTTGACGTGAGGAAGAAACCTTGAAAGGAACCAGGCCCACAATGAAAACCCATCCTCATTTGGGTGAAACCATAACAATACAAACCATCCAAGAGAAACTTCATTACAGTCCAACATGTAGTCTGATTGGTTTTACCACAACTGTAAGTCCTAAATAATTGTGGGGAAGAGAGTTTATATTTTTAGCAGTGAAAAGTCATCTTTACAGTCTGAGTGCAGATCCAAGTCCATATAGATCTTCATCAGCAGGTGGGAGGGGCCGCCAAGATGAGGACTCCAGCCAGCTTCAGCACACCAGGATAGACCACAGGACTCAGAAAGCAGAAGGATTAGGCTCACCGGCATCCCAGAAGAAGAATATGTATCTCAACAAAAACGGGGGGGGGGGGGGGGGTGGGGTTAGTAATACTCATAGTGGAATGGAAATAGAAGAATTTATTATTGTTGAGTGCAGCAGCGACACCGGCATAACTGGCTATGGCAGCATATATAGAATAAAAAGAGAACCAGAAGGAAGACAGACATGCAGGCACCCTGTAAGATTGGGGCAATCAGACACTCCATCATCAACGGGCCTTGGTGGACATGTAGAGTGGGAGATCAACAGCATCCCAACATCACAGTTTACTAGAACTCTCTATGCCGGAGACCCCAGATCTACTCCTTTACCTAATAAAAGCCTATTAACAAAATGCTTGATCAGGCCTTTTCCTGTAAAAAAAAAATAAAATAAAATAAAATCCTTGGGGTGCAAAAAGCTCCTCACCTCTAACCTCTCACATGTACCCCTGGGGGTGCTTTTTTCATCCATCAATTTTTTTTCTGCATAATGCAAGAAAATCCTGGAATTCCACATTGACATCATTATAGCCAAGTGCAGTGGTAGCCTGGTGGTAAAGGTGCTGGATCACTGATCCTAAAGGTTGGGGTTCAAATCCAACTCTCCACAGGTTGTCACTGTCCCCCCCAGTGAAGCTAACTGGGTTATCAAAGGCCGGCCATGTCTCTCACTGTCTATGGTGAGAGGTTCATGTAAAAGAAGCATTGCTGACTTTGACAAAAGTAGCTGTACTAGTATAGCTGTCTGCGATGGTCTGCCAAGCTGTCCAGTGTGTACTCTGCCCTCGCCCACAGCCGGCTGGAATGGGCGCCAGCCTCTTCGCGACCCTAATTAGGATTAAGCGGTTACAGAAAATGAACAAATGTCATTATAGCCAACCAACCACAGTGTAATCTCTATGAAATTATGCATAATGTAGGAACGCAAAGTTTTTCCCCGCAGCATGTAGAAAAAGGTTTGGATACAAAGCATAAAAGTGTACAAAATGCTTCTTTCTTTGTCAGCAATGTTCTGATCAATATTCAGTGATGTTCGAGTTGAATTGCGTGGCGTGTAAAATTCGAAATGCGTTTGGTTGGAGGAGTGCTTTATTTGGCGTTCCTTGGTCAGATTTTAGGGCGTGTGTGCTTTAGCAGGTCTTAAACAGCAAGGCCTACTTGATTAAACAAGTACGTTTTCAGCCTCGTCTTGAAATCAGAGACTGTGTCTGAGTCCTGAACATTAACTGTAAGGTTATTCTATAACTGTGGTGCTCTATAAGAGAAAGCTCCGCCCCCTGCAGTAGTCTTCATTATTCAAGGTGTCACTAGGCAGCCTACAATTTTTGATCTAAGAGGGTGTGCTGAATAATAAATGACAATAAGTACACTAAGATAATGTGGTTAATTAAGTCAAAAGTAATATAGTGTATTTATATTCGAATCAAAATTGAACTAGGAGCCAGTGCAGTGTAAAGAAGATCAGAGTGATATGCTCGTGTCTTCTGGTTCTAATAAGGACTCCTTCTGTTGCATTCTGTACTGACTGTGGCTTGTTTATGCACCTATTAGAACAACCAGACAGTAACACATTACAATAATTTCATCTCGAGGTAACAAAAGCAGGAACATGTTTTTCTGGATCATGCAGTTACATCATATTTCTTATTTTAGCAATATTCCTGAGATGAAAGAAGGCTACCCGAGTAATATTATCTACATCAGCTTCAAATGAAAGACCAGCATCAAAAATCACTCCAAAATCCTTTACTGCTCTAAATGATGAAACAGAAACAGCATCTAAACTTACTAAATAATCAGAAACCTTCTTTCTAGCTGCCTCACATCAGAGTACAAGTCCAGTGTCGAATGTCCTTTACACATTTATTAACTTTATTAAGTTGATGTCTCTCATCCATCTGGCTTTGCTAAAATATATAATTGTGTGTCATCAGCATAATAATAAAAGTGAATACCATGATCACGAATGATATTACTCAAAGAGGGCATGTAGAGAGAGAAAAGCAATGGGCCTAGGACACAACCTTGTGGAACACCAAACTTAACATTACAATGTACAGAGAAATCATCATTTACATCTATAAACTGATAACGATCAGTTAAATCAGATTTAAACCTGGGAGGGTGGTTCCCTTAACTCCAACTACATTTTCATTATCAAGGAGAATTTTATGACCAATAGTGTCAAAGGCTGCTCTATGGTCAAGTAACACAAGCAGGGAAACACAGCCGTGGTCAGAGGCCACTAGTAGGTCATTTACCGCCTTAATGCAATAACGTGGCGAGGTGTATATGTTAGTACTAAGAGACATTGTACATGAGATAACACAATAATCTGAAATTATTTCTGAATGTGGAACTGAGATTATATTTCTGATATTTAATCCAAAAGTTAGCATTAAATCCTGAGTGTGGCCACCATCATGAGTGGGTCCTATTAAATTCTGATTTACCCCCCGACTGAACCCAGGATTGATACGAACGCTGTTCTTAAAGGGTTTTCTGGGTTATTGAAATGAATATTAATGTCACAAGTAATTAAAGCTTCATCTAAAGAAACAACCAGGTTTGCAATGAAATCTGCAAATTCAATAGGAATTTAGGAGTCCGGCCCGGGATCTGTAAATAATAATGAAAGAATCAGATGTGTGTGCAGTTTTTTTTTCAGGAACATATGTAATATCAGTGTATAGAATTCCAAACGCATTCAATTCATGTGTAGATTTTTGTATAAGGCCAAGATTATCAGTATATATATAATTGCGATGCTCCTCCTTTGCCAGTTAGATGAGGTTGGTGTAACTGTGTCCAGGAGGACTCGCTTCATTTAGTGCTACATATTCATTGGGTTTAATCCATGTGTTTGTTAAACACATTTACACTAAACTGGCGGCACTGTGTTGTAGTGGTTAGCACATCCATCTCACAGCAAGAAGGTTTGATTCCCAGCTTGGGCGTCTCTGTGTGCAGTTTACATGTTCTCGCCGTGCTTGTGTGGGGAGGTCAATTGGCTGTTTCAAATTAAGGTGTGAGTGTGAGCATGGATGGTTGTGTTGGTCCTGTGATGGTCTAGCAAGCTGTCCAAGATGTACACTGCCCTTGCCCAGAGTTGGCTGAGATGGGTGCTCGCCTCCCCATGACCCTAATTAGGATTAAGCAATTCAGAAAATGAATAGGGTTAGGTGACATGTTAGCATTAGTGGTTAATACATCCACCTCAACGCAGGAAGGTCCTGGGTTCTAGTCCCGGGTGTGTGAATGTGTTACTGTGTGGAGTTTGCATGTTCTGCTCATGTTCAGGTGGGGATACACTACGAGTCTGTTTCAAATTGCCCCTAGATGTGAGTGAAACCATTTTTATTATAATTTCCTTTGAAAAGACAGCATTTTAAACCAGACCCATAACGTGTCGTTTTCAGTCGATGGTGATTTGTGTGTCGCTCTTTCTTCGATCGCTCTGGCCTCCGGGAGTTGTTCATTTCAATTGTTATGCCAGACCCATTTCTTGTATTTTCAATCCTCTTTAATTCAGTTTTTCCTACTGAGTTGCTAAGCTCAACTTCTGCCATATTTTTCATTCTCTCTTCAGCGGCCTTTTTTTAATCATGCTGCTCTCATTCCATTAAATGCAGTTTGTCTGTGTGCCTATTTGATGTTGTTGTTCATTTGTTCTTACCCTTCAATTTCCTTGTATCTGATGGCTGTCTAGTTTAGGTCGCCCCGCTAATGGATGCATTAAAAGGTGCTCTGCATTGAAAATATCTTGGACGACACTCATGTTGACATGAGACGGATAAAAGCCACTTCTGGTACAATAAGCCTTGTAAGTAAAACACCTGGCGTGATCTGATCTGTTAGAAAATCAATTAACATTAATTAAAAAAATATATATCTTTTGAAATTTTTAACCATGGGGTGATACGGTACAGCAGCGGTTAGCTCTTGACTAACATTAGCGGTCTAGCATTTCTGCTGGCTGGCTACAGTGTTGGCCATACAGTGGTATAGATATTATCATGTCCACCTGACAGTATGAAGGTTCTGGGTTCAAGACTTCTCACTGTGCTTGTGTGGGTTTTCTGTGGATATTCTAGTTTCCACCCACAGTCGAAAGCCATGCTCATGTGCCTGTCTTGGCCCTACGATGATGTCGCCAGATGTTCAGTGAGTGCCTCACCTTCACCTGGAGACATCTGAAGGTTGGACTCCAGCTTCTCTGTTAGCCAAATAAAGTATAAAGGGGTTTTGAAGATGAAATGACATGACTTTCGAATCATTTGCGGTCTTATATTCACTGGTGTGAAATTATAGAAGCTACAAACTGTTCCAACACTAAGTTTATAAGACAAAAATAAAAACTTACTGAGAAGCTAACCAGTGCAAAGTTCTCCGTGTTGATTGACAGACCACTGTTACAAGCCTATGGAGTGTCAGTGAGCATCTGCTCTACTAGAATCAGGGAATCGATCACTATGACAGAAGACAATAATGATGTAAAACTTCCATGTGTGCAGTGTAGACCTGTGATCTGCTTTTATCCAGCTGTAGGAGCTGCTGTTATAGCAAAAAGAATCTATTGACTCAAATATATTTTTTTAGATTCAATCTTCAGCTTGAAGCTTGCAACAGTAGTTTTCTGTAAAACATTCATTCATTCATTCATTCTCTGAACCACTTCATCAGAATTACAGTCATAGGGAGGCTGGTGCCCATCACAGCCTATTCTGGGAAAGAGTGGGGTACACCCTGGACAGCTCACCAGGCCAACACTCACACAAGTATTCACACCTAGGAGAACTTTGGAACAGCCAATTCACCCACTGTGCATGTTTTTGTACTGTGGGAGGAAACCACAGTACCTGGAGGGAACCCACAAGCATGGGGAGAACATGCAAACCTAACAGGGAAACACCCAGGCTGGGAATCGAACCCAGGCCGTCATGCTGTGAGGCAGACATACTAATCACTATGCCACCATGGCGCCTGTGTACAATACACTTCGACTATACAGTGATCCTTCGCTACTTTGTGCTTCAGTTTCTGCGGCTTCAGTGCATCACGGGTTTTTCAAAAATATTCATCGAGAAATAAAAAAATAAGGAAATTAAGGAAAGACAGGGGAAAAGTTAAAGCAAATGCCGCAAAACAAACAAAAACAAAAAAATCAACCCCCCCAACAGAACTACTTATGTTATGTAAAAACATTTTTATGTGAGGTGCGCATCTGAGTGTGTGTGCATGTGTATGTGTGTGTGTGTGTGTGTGTGTGTGTGTGTGTGTGTGTGTGTGTGTGTGTGTGTGTGTGTGCGTACACGTGTCTGTATGTGTGTGTATATTTATATTTTATTTACATCCTATGCATTAGTTTTGAACATTTAATTGTTAATATAAGCATTTATAGCGTTGAATACGTATTTATTGATATTAAATACACATATACATGTACATATACGTCAATCCTACTTCAAGAAATCGGGGGTCGCGGGGGGGGTGTGTGTCTCGGTCCCCATTAACTGCGGAAAGTGAGGGATCCCTGTATTTATTAATGCTAGTTTATTACATACATAATGCCAACGGAGAAGTTTGACACTTTGATTATGTGTTATTTTTTTAGCAAAATAACAAAAATTTATATGTGGATTTTCCTGAAATGTCCACTAGAGGTGACGGCTTGAACAAAGAAGACCCCGTTACATTTTGGAGATGACCTGGATCAAATTTTGGATCTCCATTCATTTTCTGCTTAAAGTAATTAGGGTTACTGGGAGGGCAGAGTAACCCTTGACAGCATGCTAGGCTGTCACAGGGTACAAAGGGCAAAGGAGTGCCAACCTGTCCATGGCGGGGCTTGAACCCCCTGACCTTGGGATCAGTAATGCAACAACCTACCACTGGGCCACCTGGGAATTATTGAAATGATTATTTAACCTTGGGAAAGAGGATGTTTTTGGACGTGTGGTATAATAGCAGTTCCAGTAGGGGGAGTTCTCTATACTTTATGTTACATTTGCAAAACGTTATGTATGGATGTTTATGAAAAGCTTACCTGACGAGTGGAGGAGGAGACTGTGTGGTTTTGGAGATGAACCTGACAAAATGCTGCGCTTGGTGTATGGTGGTGCAGGTGCTGTTGTATCCACCTCACAGCAGGAAGGTCCTGGGTTTGATTCCTGGGTTTGGGCATTTGTGCGCAGAGTCCTAATTCAAAGACATGTACATTCGGCTGTTCAAATTGACCCCAGGTGTGACATTGAGTGTAAATGGTTGTGTGTGTTGCCCAGTGATTGTCTGGAGAGCTGCTCAGGGTGTACCCTGTCAGTATCCAGTGTTGACTGATATAGAAACGAGCCTCCCTACAACCTTGGTAGGATTAACAGGCTCGGCAAATGAGTGAGTGAGTGAGTGGGCTTGCTTGGCAGAGGTTTGCGCTCTCTGTATTTTTGTTCATAATGTTTCTGCAGACAAACTGTATATAATCGAGGTCCACCCACACAATCACATGTAAAAACTCTTCATTTAATGAGGTTTGATATTCACAATGGCACAATGAAGATAAAATCAAACAAGAAAAATATACCAGCAAAACACCTACCAGGGTGGTGCTGATCCTTTTATAAATGACTAAAGGAAAAATGTTTTTCAATGTAATTCCAGGAATACAAGGTTTTTTTTGTTTGTTTTTTTTTTTAAGCGAATCCTTTAATAGATAATTATTCTTTTTCAGTCGACTGGCGACATAATAACGGCTTCATGCGCCGTGAAAATTACAATTTCTTCTCTATTTTTATTCATGCATTCATGCTGCTTCAACTGATACGCCAGAGCAAAACCCGCCGTTCTCATCGTTCATGCGGTTTCCCCCACTGAGTTACTCGCACTCCTGCTGTCATATCTGAGCCCTCTCATTGTTCAATATTCCAAAAGCAAATGTTTCAAAAAATATTTAAACTCTGAGCTTTTCGATTTTATGTTTCGAAGACATTACTGCTTTAAGTGTTGTGTTTACTTTGCAGCCGTGAAAACTACAATTTTTTTTAACAACCTCAATTTTACAACTTTTTAATCTACACATGAATCTACACCTCGCACCTCGAACTTTATAGTTGTATTTCACCCCCCAATCAAAAGTGCCCTTTCACCCTTCATGCTTATTTATAATGCATTGTTTGTTTTGGTAGGGCAGGGGTGGCCTGGTGGTAAAGGTGCTGGATCACTGATCCCAAGGTTGGGGGTTCAAGCCCCACTCTCATTGGGTTGTCACTGCTGTCCCTTTCCAGTGCAGCCAACTGGGTTATCAAAAGCTGGCCATGTCTCTCACTGTCTGTGGCAAGGGTCTCCAATCTTATCCATGAAGGGCTGGTGTAGGTGCAGGTTTTCACATCAACCAAACAGTAGCCACACCTTCCACCTGTTTCAATCACTGATCATCAAAAAAAAGAAAACTAGATTGGACATTACTGTTTCAATTCTGAAGTGGAGCCATCTTGGTGAGATCATCTTGCTTTAAGACTCAAAGCAAGATGATCTCACCAAGATGGCTCCACTCCAGAGTTGAATGTGGAATCTAGTTTTTGTTTGTTTGCTTTTTTTTCTTTTCATGACCGGTGATTGAAACAGGTGGAAGGTGTGGCTACTGTTTGGTTGAGATGAAAACCTGCACCCACACCGGCCCTTTGTGGATAAGATTGGAGACCCCTGGTCTATGGTGAGAGGTTCATGTTAAAGAACCATTGATGACTTTGGTAAACAGGAACTGCATATCAGTCGGGTTGTTTCTGCCCTGTGATAACCTGGCGATTAGCTCAGGGTGTACTCTGCCCTTGCCTGGAGTCAGCTGGGATGGGTGACAGCCTCCCTGTGACCCTAATATACGGGGATTAAGTGGTTCAGAGAATGAATGTTTGTTTTGGTTTATTAAACTTTTTTTTTTGAGGAGGGGTGAAAAATTATGTATAATTCATATAACTACTAAAAATAAATGTGCATGTAATGCATACTTAAGAATAAAGAATAACAGATTCACAGAAAAATAAATGAGAAAAATGTTAAATAATGCAAATGTGTTTCTCAGCAAATGATTTCCTGTTCTCTGAGGCTTAGCGTTGTGAAGAGTCAGCAGCACAATCCACATCACAATGTGTTTACTTTTAAAACTGTCAGAGTGCACACACACACACACACACACACACACACACACACGGATGACAGGAAAAAACTCAAGCAATAATGGTTTGTTGTGTTGCCACTGTATAACCATCGTTTCAACTTAAATACAACACAATTTGATAGACGAGTGATTCGGGATCTTTGGTGAAGGTGATCTTTGCTACCTGAGGACTTTTCGCAATGGTGCACCTTGGGAACTGAATGTAATTTTGCGGTTTTGCAAACAAACCAGAGCAACTTTGCTCCTGAACTCAGCGGCGCGCTGCAGTGCTATCGCCTTCCTTATAGAGACATTAAGTGAGAAAGGTTTGCTTCTAATAAAGGTCACTTCTTTGAGTTTGGTGATTAATCTCATGGCCTCTGCTGCTTGTCTGGAGGAGAACGAAATGTCCCCAAATACCTGTCGAAGGATAATCACTACAAAATCTTCTCACTTCAGAACTGCTTTTTTTATTTTTTTTATTTTTTTTCTAAATCTTAACTTTACAATAAATGATGTCACAATTTTTCCAGCTGATATGTAGATCTCAGCACGAGGTACAGACGCTGCCCGACTTACATTTTAGTTCGGTTCCGGATGGTCGAACGTAAGGTGAAAAAAAACGTAAGTTGTTACAGTGACGTATGACGTGTGATGTATGACGCTCATACTGTACTGTACATCCATAAATACCATTACCGTATCTCATAAAACACCCCTGAATCAATTATTATAAACATAGCATTGTAAAATAATATCAAATATATCAAATAATATCAACATTAATTTCAAATAAATTAAGTTCAAGCAAAATAATTTCAAATAGATACATTTTAATCAAATTCACTCATCAAATATCAAATACAGTATCAAATATAACCTTTAACATTCTCTGTGATGCGATATTTCTGCTTGTAAATGGTTCCGATGGTCGACGGAGTCATTTGAAAGAAGCGCGCAACATTCACGTGTTTTTTACCAGCATCCATTTACTTGATAATAGCCGTCTTCGTTTCTAACGAGATGGCTTGCCGCTTTTTCTGATTACCGCTAACACTAGTAGGCTTCCGCTTCTGACCAACCATATTTGCTTAGGGTTACAAAAGTCCGAAAAACAGTGTAAACACAAAGATCACAGAGACAACGTCTTAACACAAGGGTAATACGCAGTGAACTGGGAAGAAGGCGGGGCACGTTCAGTCTGTCGTTTGTTAACAATGGACGCATCGTCATGCGAAAGTAGCGTATTATGTCAGCGTACTATGTAGGTATGTCTCGTACTACAGAGAGCACGCTAAACTCAGAATTTGACATTATTTTTTATTTATTATTTTTTTTTTTAATGTAAAATCGAAAAATATGTAAAATGAATGAAAGTAAAGCAGGGAGTGTCTGTATTGATATAGCGGCGCTTCTGAGCGAGGTGTGGAAGATAGCTCGAATGGTTGCCCTGTGTCCGTGTCAACACAGGAAACTCAGCTCGGCTGCTATGTCCCCAGAAAAAAATGGGGTTAAAAAAAAAAAAGAGGCTCATACACCACTGTTCATCCTGGGTTTACACTGGGGCACCATGTCCACGCTCTCGGCGATTAAGTACAACACAGAGCTTCAGGATTTATCAGCCCGCTTGCAGCATTTGGGTTTAAAAAAGGGAGGCGGCTCACTTCCATGAGCTCAACCTTGAAGGAATCGTGTTGCCAAAGTTCATCAAGCTTCCCTATGATGGCACATCAACGTCCATTATGTTAAGGTCCATTAAGGTCTATCAAGCTCAATGGTGCCTCTCACTTTCTATCACAATTGGCATGAATTCAAAATACATAATAATAATTGTGGGACCTTTTTTTTTTTTTGAGAATCAGAATTTTTGCCACGATCTTCTCAATTCAAGCAAGTTCCCTCAGGATCATCAGGAATCTAACAAGTTCCCTCAAGGTCATCACGATTCCACCAAGTTCTTTCAGGATCATCATGAATCCACCAAATCCCCTCAAGTTCATCTTGAATCCACTCAGCTCCCTCAAGATCATTAAGATTCCACAAAAATTCCTTCAAGATCAGAGTGAAGAAAACCCAGTGTTATCCTTTCTTGCTTTCACTCCAGATCGAGGTCAGGAAACTCACGGAGATTTATATACAGTGGTACCTCGACTTACAAGTGCCTTTAATAGCAAATTGTCCATGATACGACCTTCAATTCTACCAAAAATCTGTCCTAACCAACGAGCAAATTTTTTATTTACGAGCTCTGCTGGGGAACCGACTTTTCTGGGCTGATTAGCCTTGTATTCTTTGACGTGTATTCCTCCAAGAATACCTTGTGCAGTGTTTCTCAATCATTTTCTGTGACGCCCCCTATAGAAAGAAATAAAAACACTTCATGCCCCCTGACAATTATTCCCATAGAAAAATAGAAAATAACTGAAAACCAATTAATCCATTCCAACCCCCATCCCGAACACATATAACTTGCCAGAAACATGTATATTTGACCTAATATATTCAAGATAAACACGTAAAAACAAGAAATATCTCATAATAATATATGCACATTAACATGAATAATAATTAATAATAAATAATAATAAAACAGAATAAACAATAACTCAACTAACTCTTACGATCATTGACTGTGCGAAGATGTCACGTGGGCATGCATGAGGTGGTGCGTAACAGAGAGAGGAGGAGGAGGAGAATTTTGTGCTTGTGCACTCTACAAATGCCATAGAGGAAAGTGTAATTGTGCATCCTCTACAGTAGGTGGCAGTGGCACTCTCATTGTGTTCCCTATTGAGGTTTTGCAGTCACATGACCCCAATACCTTCATGCGCCATCTTGGACGGCAAGCGTGATCCAGAACACACACACACACACACGATTCACTAAGCATGGCTTCAACAACAATCGATAATGACAGCGAAAGCAAAATATGCGAGTGTCGAAGGTAAAAGCAATGACACTATAATATTGTCAGACGTCAATCATCTGACAGGTGACCAGAGGGCGAGGCATCTGAGTAAAATAAAGCGGCTGGGGATTGCCGATACATATCTAATGCAGCAGTCGATGTTTAGGAATGTGTTAGAATGCTACTGTTCTTCCCGTCCTGCTTTTGCCTACTTGGATCTTTGTACAGATCTTGTCCACGGCCCGTCTCCATTTACTGGCAAAGAGTTAAAAGCTTACAAATATTTTGTTGCCGGATTTGTAAGCTGTATGCAACAATGGGAGCCAGAAACCGGGAAGAGAGACGACCACCTCATAACGGATAAGGTGCGTGTTCTATCTCCAAATAGACCGACAAAAACAAGCGCATATGCAATAATACATTACAATTATCACTGCTTATAATGGTTGTATAAATTGTACAGTGTATATATATATATATATATATATATATTTTTTTTTTTTTTTTTTTTTATAGCATCAATTTTATTTTTACCAGATGCTATCTCAATGACAATAGCCACCCTAGGCCCTATATAATAATGTATATTTACCTGATACAAGGTGTTCGCTGCATATTCTACCGGATTGTGTAGGATTCCAGTCTTTCCTATTTACCGTTGCGATCCCCTTGGCTTTTCTCTCCGGGTCAGATGGAAAACGATAAAATGACAGTGCAGGCTTACTCCTCTGTCTATTTACACAGCCAACAGTGCAACAAGATATAACCATACTGTTGAATGAGCGAGCGCCGTCCAGATCATGCCGTCCAATACGGCAGATAAACAAAAGTCATGTGACCCTATGACGTCATGTACAAAACCTCAATAGGAATATTTGTAATGTAGGAGGAAGCCACATTCCCCAGAGGAAACTATCAGAATAGCAGGGAGAGCATGCGGATTCCAAACAAAAACACTCAGGACGAGCGGAATCCTGGGCCTTTGCACTGTGAGGTAAACGTGCGAATTAATGCACCGCTGTACCGCCAACAGAGTTAACACAGATATGCATACAGATACATATACGCTTGAAAACTGACACTTCCACCAGTCTCATCTTAAACCTTGTAAAACAAGTAAATACTTGTTTAATACTCAACCTTCACTTGCTCACTTGAAAGATCACAAGTCCGGATAAGCCACGCTTTGTCTCACAAGCACCATACGTCACTTGCGACAAGCGCCTACATTCGGTGGAGCGCCTCACATATGTAGTACTTGAAATGAAAATGATATATTAGGGCAAGGTCGTGGTATCCCAGTGGTAAGGTGCTGGATTACTGATCCCAAAGTCAGGGGTTCAAGCGACACTATTAATGGGGTTCCCAATGCTGTCCTCCCAGTGCAGCCAACTGGGTGATCAAAGGCCGCCCATGTCTCTTACTGTCTGTGGTGCGAGGTTCATGTAAAAGAACCATTGCTGACTTTGGTCAAGAGTAGCTGCTTAGCCGTCAGCGTGTTTCTGCCCTGCGATGGCCTGGAGAGCTGTCCAGGGTGCACTCTGCCCTCGCCCGGAGTCAGCTAAGATCGGCGCCAGCTTCCCCGCGACCTTAATTATGATTAAGCTGTTCAGAAAATTAATGAATGTATTAGGGACGATGAACTGAAAAGAGACAAATGCACAAAGTTAACACGTTTAATAAAATGAGACGTGGAGTGTGACCTCACAGCCTTTCACAGCCCTGATAAGGCGCTAAAATGTTTAAATAATCACTTTGCTAATCCCACATTGTGTAAGCGCTGAAGCTAAAAATCTCCAGTAAATGTAGCTGCTATAACGGAAGTCTTTTTTATTCTCATTCGTTTTTCTTTCTTCTGTCTGCCTCACGGATATTAACTCTGACTACCCTTCTGAATTGTTATATTCACAGTTACACATGCATTTAAAGGTACATTATGAATTGATTCACTTGGTCTACATCATTCATTCATTCATTTTCTGAACCGCTTATCCCTAATTAGGGTCGCCGGGAGGCTGGCGGCCATCTCAGCCGATAATATAATATAATATAATATTCTGGGAAGGTGTTCTGCTAGATTTCGGAGCAATGAAGATTTGGCAGTTTCACAAGGCGAATGATACTGAGGTCAGGCACTGATGCCAGGGAGCAGTCAGTATTTCCACGTAGCCGTAAAAAAGGTTCGGGTCATGGTTCTGTGTCGTACATTCGAGTTCTTCCATATTAAAGTCATAGTCAAAGTGAGTACTTCTGCCAATCAGACCGTATAGTCGGGCATGCACTGCAGAATGAAATTGAGTTTCTCCTTGGCTAACCATGTCTTCATGGACTGTGCTTTGTGCATTGGTGCATTGTCATGCCTGAGTAAATACAGAGTAGGTCCCACAGTATCAGCAAAAAAAAAAAAAAAAAAAAGGAAATTTTAATGCTTCATTATAATATTCAAGACCAGGGGTACGCAACCCGGTTCCTGGAGATCGATCTCTCTGAAGACTTTTCCTTTAACTATAAACACACCCACCTGACCATCTTACGATCTAATTTTGACAAAAGACTTTAAAATAAAAACTCTTGACGGATGTATAGATCTCCAGGAACTGGTTTGGGCCCCCTGTTCTGGAATATTGAGCCCGAACAGTTTTGGGACGGAACATGTATGGGTGTGATGGGCAAATACTTACAGACAGCTGGTTATATAGTGAAGTAAAATATCTGTGAGGGAAATACGGAGGTGTAGAGTTAGCATGCTCTGTCTCACAACCAAAAAGGTCCAGGTTCAAGTCCAGGGCTTGCTGAAGGCATCTCTGTGTGTAGTTTGAATGTTCTTCCCTGGGCTTGTGTGGGTTTTCACCAGGTTCACCAGTTTCCTCCCACAGTATGAAGAGATACATTTTAGGGAAACTGGTCATTTCATATTGCCCATAGAGGTGAGTGTAAGTGTGAAGGGCTGTGTGTGCTACCCCTGAGATGGATGCTGAGCTATACAGGTGCTATTGCCAAAATATGGCTGAGATAGGCATACATTTACTCCCAGGAGCAAATTCGAACTCAAATTCAAATTTTTCCTCCTGCAACCCGGTGAATGCAGTGGAAACCTGCACAAGCACGGAGAGAACATATAAAGTCCACACAGAAATTTCCTTTGCAGAAATGCACCGGGATCAAACCCACAGCCTTCTTGCTGTAAGAAGGACGTGACACAAACTACACCGCTGTCCTGACGTGGCGCAAACGTCCATATCCTGTATTGTAATGCACTGCACCTTCAGAAACATATAATATCAACATAAAATTATATAAAGAAATGAACTCCTGCCGTGATCCTCTTGGTCTCCAACCTAATTTGATAAATCGTGTGTGTGTGTGTGTGTGTGTGTGTGTGTGTGTGTGAGAAGGTCTGTGTTTTTGGTTTTTGTTCCTTGTTTTTGGTTTTTGTCCATGTGTGTGTGTGTGTGTGTGTGTGTGTGTGTGTGTGTGTAAAGGTCAGTGTTTTTGTGCCTGTGTGTGTGTGTGTGTGTGTGTGTGTGTGTGTGTGTGTGTGTGTGTGTGTGTGTGTGAAGGTCTGTGTTTGTGTTCTTGTGTGACTGTGTCTTTGTGTGTGTGTGTGTGTGTGTGTGTGTGTGTGTGTGTGTGAAGGTCTGTGTTTGTGTTCTTGTGTGACTGTGTCTTTGTGTGTGTGTGTGTGTGTGTGTGTGTGTGTGTGTGTGTGTGTGAAGGTCTGTGTTTGTGTTCTTGTGTGACTGTGTCTTTGTGTGTGTGTGTATTCTTGCATGACTGTGTCTTTGTGTGTGTGTGTGTGTGTGTGTGTGTGTGTGTGTGTGTGTATGTGTGTGTGTGTGTGTGTGTGTGTGT
>CM045733.1:11485000-11487500 GCA_024760905.1 Plotosus lineatus
AACCCCCAAACAAAACTATTTATATTTTTATGTGAGGTGCGCGTCTGTGTGTATGTGTGCGCGCGCGTCTGTATGTGTGTATATTTATATTTTATTTACATATTATGCATTTTTTGAATGTTTAAGTGTTATGATAAGTATTTATAGCATTGAATATGTATTTATTGATATTATATACACATATACATTTACATATACGGGGCAGTGGTGGTCTAGTGGTATAGGGTGTTGGATCGCTGATCCAAAGGTTGGGGGTTCAAGTCCCACTCTCCACAAGGTTGTCACTGTCCCCCCCCCAGTGCGGCTAACTGGGTTATCAAAGGCGGGCCATGTCTGTCACTGTCTATGGTGAGAGGCATGTAAAAGAACCATTGCTGACTTTCGTAAAGAGTAGCTACAAAGCCGTCAGCGTGTTTCTGTCCCTTGCTAAAAGGGTTGTGACAGGAAGGGCATCTGACGTAAAAACCTCTGCCAAATCAAACGTGCGAATCAGATGATTCGCTGTGGCAACTCCCAAGAAAGGGAAAAAGCCGAAAGGAAGACAGACAGAATACATTTACGTTTAAGTCAGTCGGGGGGGTCGATTCGTGGAAGCCGGCTGTAGCGGGATCTCGCTCCCCATTAACCACGGAAAGTGAGGGATCCCTGTACCCCCCCCACACACACACACACACACACACACACAGTAGGAGTTGAGGTCCGCTGGACAAGAAATTATATGTATTCACAATCTTATAAATAAAGTTAATAATTGTTATTGAAGAGAAAGTCGGAGATAAGTTCCGCATGACTAGCATCAGGAAGTAAACCGGAAGTTAACGTTTAACGGCCACTGCGCATGTGCACGCCCGAGCTGACCAATCTACAACCAACGACAAGCACGTACAGTACCTACTTTCGCCGACCTCACATAATTATTATCAGTATAATAGCTGAACACTGTCAATCAAACAAAGTGCGAGTGTGAGAATAAAGTACAGTTTGTTAGTCCCGCCTCCGGCTCCTGCACATGTGTTAGAACACAAATATTGATGCACAGAGAATGAATGGATAAAATAATCATAATCCATCCAGCCTGGATCTGCAGCCTAATGCTCAGTACTTTTATACAATTAATAGTATGTCTTTGTGCTGTAAATATGTATTAATGTTTGTTTGTGCCTTTGAATAGATAAATAACTTTAGCTCAATTTGTAAATGTATTTAGCACATGTACTTGCAGATGTAGTTTGAAATATATTTGAGAATGTTTTTTGGTTGAATTATAATATTTGATTCGTCTTCTGAGAGTAATAGACGAATCGTCTTCTGCTGAAAAACTGTGCGTGTTGTTGGCGTGAGATTCCATGTTGTTTATACGTATCATATAATATGCTGTGATATGGTAGGTAAAGGTCAAGGGGGCAGTGGTGGTCTGGTGGTATAGGGCGCTGGATCACTGATCCAAAGGTTGGGGGTTTGAGTCCCACTCTCCACAAGGTTGTCACTGAACCCCGGTGCAGCTAACTGGGTTTTCAAAGGCGGGTCATGTCTGTCACTGTCTATGGTGAGAGGCATGTAAAAGAACCATTGCTGGCTTTTGTAAAGAGTAGCTGCAAAGTCGTTAGCGTGTTTCTGTCCCTTGCTAAAAGGGTTGTGACAGGAAGGGCATCCGATGTAAAAACCTCTGCCAAATCAAACGTGCGAATCAGATGATTCGCTGTGGCGACTCCCGAGTAAAAGGGAAAAAGCCGAAAGGAAGACAGACATGGTAGGTAAAGGTCAAGACTGTTGGGTTTTTACACCCGAGCCTCGTGGCTCATCAGGCCGGTGCTTATCGGTTTCCGTAGCGTGAAGCGACCAGGAGTTCAACTCCTCCTGGATGGGACGCTAGTCCATCGCAGGTTACCTTCCCAGTATATGTTTACTGGTACCCATTTATACTGCTGGGTGAACAGAGGCACACTTGTGGTTGAGACCTTGCCCAGGGGTCTTAGCACAGTGAGGGTCTCAGAGGGATTTGAACTCACAACCTCCTGATCATGAGCACAGCACCCTGACCACTATGCCACCGGCCCGACATGCTGTGATATGCATGCACTATATTTCATGTGGTACTTTGTATCAACCCAGTGACGTCACGGTAACTTTGTGTAGGCGGGCACTTAGCGATGGCGGCTTTCGGGTTGATAACTTATACGACAAACACATAAAACAAACCCGCTGTGTGTGTGCAATGGTTTATTTATGATATAAAATTTAAGCCACAATCGCTTCAATAAACTATACTTAAGCTACCGACAACTTATTTGGTCGGCGTTTCATTTCCCCTTTAAGGCTCAGGCCTAGAGCCCCTGGGACTCGAGTTCCAGTCAACCCAGATGTGCACCCCTCCCACCCCCACACATATATATATATATATATATATATATATATATATATATATACACACACACATATACATATATATATATATATATATACATATATATATATATATATATATATATATATATATATA
>CM045733.1:11497500-11502500 GCA_024760905.1 Plotosus lineatus
CTATGTGAGTGTTTTTGGAAGGAGCTAAATATCTCTATGGAGGATGGCGTCACAATCGCAGCTGGTTTATTCGGGACTCTTAAAGCATCATTCTCACTCTGTCACTCACTTTCTGATTCACCCAGAGCCGCTGAGATTCTGGTACCTAGCCCAACTGATCCCGGGTGAAGGCGGGGCACACCCTGAACAGCTCACCAGATCATTGCAGGGCAACACACAGCCATTCATGGTGGGGCCATTGGCGTAGTGGTTAGGGTACTGGGCTCATGATCGGCATGATCGGGAGGTTGTGTGTTCGAATCCCATTTAGACCCCCACTGTGCTAAGACCCCTGGGCAAGGTCTGAACCACAAGTGTGCCTCTGTTCACCCAGCAGTATAAATGGGTACCAGTAAAAATATACTGGGAAGGTAACCTGCATTGGACTAGTGTCCCATCCAGGAGGAGTTGTACGCTTCACGCTATGGAAACCGGGAATAAGCACCGAGCCTGATGAGACACGAGGCTCAGGTATAAAAAGCCCAAAGGACTTTACCTTACACAGCCATTCATACTCACACTCACGTCAAAGGGCAATTTGGAGCAGCCTGTTGTGCAAGTCTTTGGACTGTGGGAGGAAACTGGAGTACCCAGAGGAAACCCACACAATCACAGGAAGAACATGAAACGCTGGGAAACCCGAGAACTTCGTGCTGCGATGTGGACGAGCAAACCACTACTCCACTGTGCTGCTCTAGAACATGAGGCTCATAAAGAATATTGAAAGATCCGAGCTGTTTAAAATTTTTATGCTGATTTTGTGACTCAAACACTTTCATTCTCAGAAACTCATTTGACAAACCGCTTACCTTATTTGGAAGGGCGATACACCCAGTACAGCCAGACGGACCAGCACAGGGTAGCACGCACGACCATTCGTATTCACTCTCACACCTCGGGGGAAATTTCAAACATCCACTTAGCCCAGTGCTTCTCAAATAATGAGGCTATATACACATTATAGACAAATAATACTATTTACAGGTCCTTCTCAAAAAATTAGCATATTGTGATAAAATTCATTATTTTCTGTAATGTACTGATAAACATTAGACTTTCATATATTTTAGATTCATTACACACAACTGAAGTAGTTCAAGCCTTTTATTGTTTTAATATTGATAATTTTGGCAAAAAAGTAAAGAAAAACCAAAAATCCCTATCTCAAAAAATTAGCATATTTCATCCGACAAATAAAGAAAAAAAGTGTTTTTAATACAAAAAAGTCAACCTTCAAATAATTATGTTTAGTTCTGCACTCAATACTTGGTCGGGAATCCTTTTGCAGAAATGATTGCTTCAATGCTGCGTGGCATGGAGCCAATCAGCCTGTGGCACTGCTGAGGTGTTATGGAGGCCCAGGATGCTTCGATAGCGGCCTTAAGCTCATCCACAGTGTTGGGTCTGGTGTCTCAACTTTCTCTTCACAATATCCCACAGATTCTCTATGGGATTCAGGTCAGGAGAGTTGGCAGGCCAATTGAGCACAGTAATACCATGGTCAGTAAACCATTTAGCAGTGGTTTTGGCACTGTGAGCAGGTGCCAGGTCGTGCTGAAAAATGAAATCTTCATCTCCATAAAGCTTTTCAGCAGATGGAAGCATGAAGTGCTCCAAAATCTCCTGATAGCGAGCTGCATTGACCCCGCCCTTGATAAAACACAGTGGACCAACACCAGCAGCTGTCATGGCACCCCAGACCATCACTGACTGTGGGGACTTGACACTGGACTTCAGGCATTTTGGCATTTCCTTCTCCCCAGTCTTCCTCCAGACTCTGGCACCTTGATTTCCGAATGACATGCAAAATTTGCTTTCATCCGAAAAAGTACTTTGGACCACTGAGCAACAGTCCAGTGCTGCTTCTCTGTCGCCCAGGTCAGCCGCTTCTGCCGCTGTTTCTGGTTCAAAAGTGGCTTGACCTGGGGAATGCGGCACCTGTAGCCCAGTCCACTGCTTCCACAGGTCCCCCAAGGTCTGGAATCGGCCCTTCTCCACAATCTTCCTCAGGGTCCGGTCACCTCTTCTGGTTGTGCAGTGTTTTTTGCCACTTTTTCCTTCCCACAGACGTCCCACTGAGGTGGCTTGATAGAGCACTCTGGGAACAGCCTATTCGCTCAGAGATTTCTTTCTGTGTCTTACCCTCTTGCTTGAGGGTGTCAATGATGACCTTCTGGACAGCAGTCAGGTCGGCAGTCTTACCCATGATTGCGGTTTTGAGTAATGAACCAGGCTGGGAGTTTTTAAAAGCCTCAGGAATCTTTTGCAGGTGTTTAGAGTTAATTGGTTGATTCAGATGATTAGGTTAATAGCTCGTTTAGACTACCTGAACATGATATGCTAATTTTTTGAGATAGGAATTTTGGGTTTTCATGAGCTGTATGCCAAAATCATCAGTATTAAAACAATAAAAGACCTGAAATATTTCAGTTGGTGTGTAATGAATCTAAAATATATGAAAGTTTAATTTTTATGAATACATTACAGAAAATAATGAACTTTATCACAATATGCTAATTTTTTGAGAAGGACCTGTATAGTCACTCGCGAGGCGGTGTGTGAAATGTTTTTTTTTTTTTCTTCCTAGAGGGGGCACCACAGAAAATAATTGAAAAGCACTGATTTAGCCTAATGTCATCATCATCATTATCATCATCATCATCATAATCATCTTCTGTAACTGCTCAATCCTAATTAGGGTCGTAGGGAGCCGACTCTGGGCGAGGGCAGAGTACACCCTGGAGAGCTCGCCAGGCCATCACAGGGCAGAAACATGCTGACGGCTATGTCTATGGTGGCAGTCTAATCTTGACGAAAGTTAGCAATGGTTCTTTTACATGAACTTCCCACCATGAACAGTGAGAGACATGGCCGGCCTTTGATAGCCCAGTTAGCTGCACTGGGGGTGAGCACAATGTGAATGGCTTTGGATTGTGTGAGAAAACCGGAGTACCTGGAGGAAACCAACACAAGAATACGAAGCTCCACACAGAAACGCCCTCAGATCCAGAACCTTCTTGCTGTGAGGTGGATTTGCTAATCATGAGGCCACTGAGCTTCCCTGATTCAAAACACCTTCGATTGAATTGCACACATCCTCTGATTCAGGAATTTTGTAAAAGCATTACTTTACCAATGTAATTAATTTATTTAAATGATGACTAAACAGGCTGAAGGTTTGAAATCTATGAAGACCTGGAATACTGTATCTGCTGCTGGGCAAAATCATACCTGTCAATCACCTTAAATGTTGATGGTGTGCATCTACTCCTGACTGCAAAAGTTTTTTTTCCAGGAAAAAGAGTTTGTTATGTATGGTGAAAAGTGCCAGTTGCTAAGCAACACAAAGCTGTGGTTAGTAAAAAGCCATAGTATCGCTGATATATACAAGTCATTATACATCGGAGGAAATGGGCCGCAGGCCCTCAAACGGAATAAGGTTGTTTCGTTGTTTAAAAGGAAATTGTAAAAATAAATGAAGAAATAAATAAAAGAGTAGCGTGTGTAACGAAGCTACAACTTTTCCAGGAGGAGAAACGAAACATAAAAACAAACAAGCGTCGAACACAGAGCATCATTATTTATATAACTCAAGATTAGGAACAAGAATCAGCCGTGAAGTTCACTTTAACTTTACTGCCCTGCTTTGATCCACAACTAGAAGGTCTGCGGGCGGGATGTCCCAGGGTGGTGAATGCCCCTCGATCCACATGGATATTTGCTCCAGAACAACCTGTGCCCTGAACAAGTTCCCCTGGGACAATTCCCATGTAAACGTTTTTTTTTTTTGTTCTGGAGCAACATGTGATCAGTGGGTGGGACTCGCCCCACTTTTTCGAGGCAGGAATTTTTTTCAGAAGATTTTTGTTTCAGGCCCAACTTGCTATCTGAAGAGACGCAAGAGTGTTTATTGTGTGTGCACCAGTGTTCATCAGGGTTATTATGTTGTTTCACAAGCTTTGGAGACGGATGGGTTCTTCATCGCTAATGGTTCGCGTGCTTGCTTCGATCTGGCGGCTAATTTGAGAGCGGCCGTGAAAACATGTAGGAAAGTGAATGTATGTTGCGTCCGGGGCAGCCTGCTCTGGTTACTGTTCTGTTCTGGAGAAAGAGACAGATGGAGTTCAGTCCATCTGAGAGGACTGCTTGCGAAACATCCCATAATAACAAATAAAAGTGCACCAGCATGTATTATAACCTGATGGTGATGGTCACGCCAGTGTATAGTTTTCTGTCTGCTGGGGCTGCAGATGTTTCCTCTTAGATTCAAGTTGCATTAGTTCTATCACGGCACGGTGGTCAGCAGGTCTGTCTGTAGTGAGAAGGTCCCGGGTACGATTCCCAGGCTCAGGTGTTTCTGCGTGGAGTTTGCATGTTCGCTCCGTGCTTGCATGCGTTTCCTCTAAATACTCAGGTCTCCTCCCACGGGTCCAAATTCATGCACATTACTTTAATTGTCTGTTCATATCAACCCTGGATATGAATGTATGTGGTCGTTTGTGTGCTGCCCAGCTATGGTCTGGTGTTGCACAGTCTTGGCTGATACGGGCTCCAGACTCCTCGTGTAGGATTGAGTGGTTTAGCCAATGAGTCAGAGTGAGTGAGTGCACCTGCAACAGGTAAAGGCATTAGGTATACAGGGATCCCTCACTTTCTGTGGTTAATCGGGATTGAGACCCCGCCCTGCGATCGCCAAAGTCCGCGAAGTAGGATCAACTTCCCCTGACTGACGTATACGTACATGTCTATGTGTATATAATGTCAATAAATACATATTCAATACTATAAATGCTTATAACAATTAAACGTTCAAAATTAATGCATAAGATGTAAATAAAAAATAAATACACACGCATACAGACGCGCGCGCCTCACATAAAAATGTAAGTAGTTTTGTTAGGGGGTTTTGGGTTGTTTGTTTGTTTTTGTTTGTTTGGAGTTTTTTGCATAATTGGACTTGA